>CM076582.1:910516483-910966082 GCA_034641835.2 Pinus albicaulis
ATCATGATTAGGCTATATGTTTAAACAAGACTCTTTTTCTTAACAATTAGTGGCATTTAGGCTTGCACACTTTCAACAATACTCCTTTTTTTGGGTATGGGGTTGTACCTATTCTTTTCCTGCCCTCTTTTACTTCTTTTTTTATGTTTTTGTGTTTTTGTTTCTCTTATCTTTCATCAAGCAATGTTATTTACAATGAATGAAAGTTTCAAATTAGGAATTTTGAAAAAAATAATGCTTGGGCATCCTGCCATTGATAGGACCTCCCAATACCTCAGTTCCATCCATCTCTTGCAAAAAGAATGCATAGTTACCTTTAATTGAATGGATGATGCAGGGACCCTTACATAAATTTTCAAATTTTCCATGTTTTCCTTTGTCTTCTCTCCTTGAATACTTCTTCAGCACTTTTTGTCCAATGTGAAAATTACTAGCCACGGTCCTTCTATCAAAAATCTTCTTGATGTTTTCCTGCATTGCTTGTGTCCTCTTGTAAACTTCTTCCCTTGACTGCTACAAATGAATGGTTTGGTTCAGCCTTCTTTGCATATCATTCTCCTCTAATTTTACCTCTTGGAGGAGTTTCATCACTGGAACTCCCAAGGATGTTGAGAAGACTACATCCATGCCATACACTAGTTGATAGGGAGACATACCGATGGATTTCTTGGTGGTTAGTCTATCAGCCCATAGTGCATGCACTAGTTTGCTATGCCATGCTTTTTGGTTTTCTTCTAGTAGCTTCTTGATGATGTTTACTAAGATTTTGTTAGAGGACTCAGCCAGCCCATTACCCTGAGGGTAATAAGCTATTGAATGCCCTAGTGTGATGTGGTACTTGTAGAAAAAGTCCACCATCTTCTTGGAATTAAATGCAACAACATTATCAGTGATGATCTTTCTTCGGCAGCCAAACTAGGATAAGATGTTGGTTTCAAGGAATTTGATGATGACTAAGTCAGTGGCATTTCTAGAAGGGATGGCCTTGATCCACTTGGTGAAATAGTGTGTAGCAGTGAGGATAAACTTGTGTTGGCCAGATGAGGTAGGGCAGATTTCTCTAATGAAGTCCAAACCCTATTGTTGAAAAGGAGCTTCAACACTTATAGGATGTAAAGGTAAAGGTATAATATTTCTCCTGCCATCAAATATTTGGCACTTATGGTAAGTCATCACTAGCTTGTGGGTATCAGGGAAAAGGGTGGGCCAATAATAGTCGGTTCTAAGGATCTTGTTGGTGGTGGTTTTCCAGTAGAGGTGACCTCCACACTCTCCCTCATGCAACTCATGCATGATTCTATCTACATCATCTTCAAACAAACACTTAAGAAAGATACCAACAGTTTTCTTCCAATACAAAACTTTATCTATGACGCAGAAATTTAAATCCTTTTGTTTCAAGAATCTAGCTTTTGTTTTGGACAAGGTAGGAGGAGCATTAAGATAAAGAAGCACATATAAAATATTAGCATACCAAGATGAATTTAGAAATAATTCTTCAATGGGTGTAGCTGTGAATTCTTCATGTTCCTCTATTGCATCGATCATATTCATGTCTAGTGCTAGAAAATTTGATTCAACCATGAGTTTTGCGAGTCCTTGTCCTTTAATAAATTTAGTGGGTCTGATTTCCAAATCATATTCTAAGATAATAGCAATCCATTTACCCCTTTTACCATCCAGGTTGTGATTTAGGATGTCTTTAACAATTTTATGTGGAACACAAGCTATGATATAAGAATGCAAAATGTAAACTCTAAAATATTTCAAAGCTTTTACCAATGCAAAGGCTTGTTTCTCCATGATATTATATTTTATAGGTGCATCCCTCAATACTTTTCTGAAGAAATATATGGTTTGTTCTCGTCCCGTTATGTTCTTTTGAAGCAGTACTGCAGCAATAGTATGTTCTGATGCAAAGGAGAAAATGAAGAAATCTTTGGTAAAGTTGGGGCTGATTAGAACCGGTGTATGTGTGAGTGCTTGTTTTACCAATTCAAAGGATTTTTTGTCTTCCATGGTCCACTTGACTCCTACTCCTCTTTTCAACATGTTCGTGATGTCTCTTATGAGTTCAGCAAGGTTGGGTATGAACCTTCTTAGGAAGTTTATCTTTCCAATGAAAGATTGCAGCTCTTTAATATTTCTTGGGTGGCTGATTTGTAAGATACCCTCAATCCTTTTGGGGTCTATCTTTATCCCTTCTTCGAAAATTATGTGGCCTAAGATTTTTCCCTCTTGAAGACTAAACAGTTTTTTCTTAGGATTTAAAGATGGGCCATACTTCCTACATTTTTCAAAGACTTTTCTCAAGTGGACTAGGTGTTCTTCATTAGTTTTAGAATAGACAGTGATGTCATCAAGGTATATGACTATGAAGTGGCCTATGTCTTCGGAAAAAGCTATGTCCATGGCTCTTTGAAAAGTATCCCCCACATTCATTAACCCAAAAGGAATTTTGACATACATGAAGGTGCCCCAAGGTGTAGTGAAGGCAGTTTTGTGTTGATCACTTAGAAGTACTAGTACCTGATTGTAACCGGCAAAACCATCAAGTAATGAGATTATTTTAGAACCTACCACCCTTTGCAATATATGATCCATATTGGGTAAAGGGTAGTTGTCTTTCGGGGAGGCTTTGTTCAAGTTTCTAAAGTCTATACATAGCCTAATCTCCCCGGTTTTATTCCTAACTAACACAAGGTTTGAAACCCATTCTAAATACCTTATTGGGACTATGATCCCATCACCATACATCTTTTTCATTTCTTTCTCAACTAGAGGGACTAGGACGAGGTTTATTCTTCTCAATTTTTGTTTGAAAGGTTTCTGATTTTCTTTGAGAGGAATTTTTTGTTGAATAATGGTTGTGTCATAGAACTTAAGGTCTTCATAACCCCATGCCAAAACATATTTGAATTGTTTTAACAACCCAATGTATTTCTGTTTTATGTGAGGTGGCAGAGTTTTGGATAGCTTGATCATTTTGGGCTTTTCTATGCTGCCTATGTTGCATTCTTCTACATCAGCCTCAGTGGTTTCCATTTTTGGCTTCCTAGCAACATCATTGAAGTCAAAAAGCTCTTCTAATGGAGCAAGACCTCTTGGTAATGAATTATCTTTGCATTGTAAAAACTCAAGGTCTTTATGATCCAAATATTCAAACAATTTAGCATCAAGGGGATCTTTTTGCATGTTTATATCAGCAATACAAGGCAGCTCTGTTTTGTGTGCTTGTTTTTCAGTAAGACAATCTTGTGGATGGATTAAGTCTGATTTTGACAATTCAAACTTAGTTTTAGGCTGCAATAAGTCTTCAATCTATTTTTCATTATCAAATACTTGTCAATAATTAATGTTATCCAGGACTGCTAGTCTGCACTTGACTTCTATTGTGTATTTTTCATTTGTATGAGGTGTTTGGCAAGTGTTGGAATCAAAGGCAAGTTCATTAGCAAGGGTGTTTTGAGCTCTAAGAATGGAGGTTAGTTCATACTTCTCAAAAGTTTTCAGGAGGTCTAAGGTAGCATTCCTATATTCTCTGAGCCTAGGATTTTTGGCTGAATAATCTCCTTTGATTTGTCTAATGATCATCTTAGAATCTCCTAGAATAGAAATTTTCTAAGCTCCTATTGTTTTTAGCAAATGTAAACTAAGGAGAAGAGCCTCATACTCTGCAATATTGTTAGTGCATTGAAAATCTAGTTTGTAGGAGTGACCGTCATTTGTGTTGTGTATCCAAACACCAGCTCCTAAACCATATTTTCCACAAGAGCCATCAAAGCTCATGTTCCAAAGTGTTTCAATTTCAGATTCGCCCTTGTGTTGTTGTTCAGGGCTACTAGCGTTTTGGATGTCATTTTCTTCATTTTGTGATTGATTTGACTGTTCTAGTGGGCCTAGCTCTTTCTCATTTTCATTTACTTGTTCATTAATGTCATCTTCATTGTACAAGATAAATAATTCAAGGTCTGAGTGGATGGAGTAGAGAGGGGTGTTGTTTGGCCTGTCTTAGATGCTTACCATGTCTTTAATGTGATTTTCCTAGTACAATATCCTTGTTTGGTTAAAAACCTGGATGGTAGCATATGACATGTCCATTTGGATATTCCCTTGAAGTTTGGCTCCCCATGATCTAGATAAAAGCATGCCATTCTTCGGGGGTATGTCAGCAACTACTATGTCCATGACTAGGCTCTTGGCTGGTATTTTTGCAAGAGTGACACACAGATCCTTGATTAGACCAAAACATTTGACTCTACTTGAATCAAAAGAATACAAGTCTTTGTAAGGTTTGGTTATTTCTAGGCCCAACCTTTCCATCACTACCTTAGGCATAAGGTTGTGTGAAGCACCAGAGTCTAGCATAGCATTTTGCAAGATTTTGTCATGTATGTTTAAGCTAACATAGAAGGGAGGTGCAAATCCTTCTTGAAATTTTCCCTCTACCTCAGGCCCAAAAAACAGCTCAGGCTTGTCATCAGTCAAGTTTAGAGTGTCAGTGTCATTTCCTATGTTCAGAACTTTCAAAACTTGGGACCTATACACATCTTGAGTAACTAGTTCAGTAAGAGGTATGGTTATCTTGATCTTGGAAATCTCTCCCTCAAAATTGAAAGGTATTTGTGTTTTTGACATATTTACATCAGTTTTATCAGCCATGATTTTTTCTGCAATTTTAATTTGCTGATTCTGATTTGAAACCTTAGTCAAAAGAGTTTTTTCAGGGCCACTAGTTGATATACTAGGGAAGCTTGGGGCACCATTTTGTTGGCTAGTTTTGTCCTTGTTTTGGTCAGGTTTCTTAGCCATGGTGTTTATGCTTTCTGTTGTCCTCTTAGGAGTGTTTTCAAGGGTCTTACTAACAACAGTGTCTAATTTTTTTTTCTTGGAGGTATCTTGGTTTTTCTTACTCCTAAGGTCATACTGCCTATGAAGCTCCATGATGGCATTCTCAAATCCTAATCTATAGTCTTCAAAATCCTCATAGTTAGTTTCAGTTTTATTTGAGTAAAATATACCTTGCTCTTCTTCAGTGAGAAAAGTGTTGTCCTCATCATGAGAGCCTATCACATTTACATGGTTTTCTTTCGGCTCTTTAGGCTCTTTTTCCTCTTCATCTACATAATTTTGGAAAGGAGGTCTAATTTTTTGGTCATTCTCTCTTTTTCTAATTTGAGGGGGGTCCCTTCTGAATTTTTGATTCCTATTTCTATTTTGAGGATTGGCTTGGTTTTCCCTAGGAGGTGTTATTTCATTCAAGCTGATTTTCTCCATCATTCTTTCCATTGTCCTAACTAGGCTTTCAATTTTAGCATCAGAAAAAGAGGTTGAGGGCACAGTGTCCTCTCTGTGTGTAACGCTCTTTTCTGACCTCATCCTAGCCCTCTTCTCAATTAGATTGGATTCTACATTGATGGCTACCTTCTGCATGTCTTATAAGGTTAGGGGTTCTCTTTCTCTCAATTGGTAGGCCATGTCTGGATCAAAGCCTTTTGGGAATTTTACTAAGGCTAAGCCCTATGGGGGTTTCATGTGAGGTGGGAGGGCATTGTATACACTGTTGAACCTAGTGCAGTAATCTTGGACACTTTCCCCAACATTTATTTGAAGGTTGTTATACTCTGAAAGGATCTGAAGAGGATTTTTCTTGATCTCCCACTTGTTTATGAATGTTTTATAAAGAGAAGGGAGGTCTTGTATGTTGTTAGGAGTTATGTTTTTGAACCATTTATTTTCTTCTCCTCCTAGGCTTTGGGCAAACATTCTCATTTGTATGGTCTCCTCTTCTATTTCCATGTAGTCAAAAGCATCATTCAATTTGTCTACATGCTGATGGGCAGTGGTAGAGTTAGCTCCAGTGAAATGAGGGATTTTGGATTGATAGTCATTTGGCAAAGGTAGTAAAGGTTGTTTTAGTGCTAGAGAGGCATACCATGTTTCAATTTGGGAGTTAATGGGACCCAAGGAGGATTTACAAGGGGAGGGTTTGTGAGAGGAGGTGGATGAAGTGGAGTGGTTTGTACAGTGAATGTATGAGTGGGTGTAGCAAAAGTACTTGGACCAGCAAATTGATTTTGATTAGACTTGGAATGAAATGAGCCAAAGTGATGGAGAAGTTGAAAATCAGGAGGAGTGGAAGGAGAGGCCTCTCTACTAAGACTTCGGTGCAAATCTGTGAGCTCAAGATCTGTCTGGTCTATCCCATCTTGAGACCTAGTTCTGAATAGGTTCCTTTGATGATGTAAGTCAAATTGGGTATTTTGCAAGGCTGTGAAATGCTCAGGGGTAGAAATTTCTCTATGGATTTTTCTAACACTACTTGAATCTTCAGTCCTAGAAGTTTTCCACAAAATCTTCTCTGGGTCATCAACTATGATAGGAGGGTTGGGATCAGGGTGAGATCTAGTGTTAATTCTTCGTGAAGTCATATTCCAGACCTACAATGTGGAGAGGCTGAAAATTTTGTGAATGTTTTTTTAAAAGGCAGACCTTTCTAAATGTTTACTAATCTTACACCGTGTGTGACTAGGCCTTTAAACCACTTAGGACTGATTTGACACAATCCTATAGGATTCTAGAAGAACTAGTGAAGTTAATAGGCCTACTGGGGCTAGTGGAGTCGCCAGGTGGATGTTTTTTTTTTTGTTTCAAACCAATCTTTATAGTCCTAGGACCTAGCCTTCCTGGACTCGGAGAGGGCTCTCTCTATACTTATGTAAAGGATTTAACTTGTTTGATTTCAGAGTTTTGATTTTAGGCTAGTTATAGGGATTAGGTTTTGATTTTTTGTTTCTTTGGTTGGATAAGTTGTCAAGAAGAATAGGTAGAGTAAGAGAGGATCAATCCATTGGGATATGGAGTCTGCAAAGATTTTGAAGAGTGAAAAATTAGTTCAAGAGTGTTTCATAGGGCAAGTAAATAGGGCCAAATGGATCTAAGTAGGTTTTGAGTGAGTGAAATGAACATGGAGGAGATAATATAGTAGGTTAAGGGGCAATCAAGGATCCTTTAAAAAAATAACAACAAGGAAACACTTTCAGCATGATTAGCATAGTAAAAACTTGTAGAGCAATGAAGGATTCTTCAACCAAACAATACTAAGCAGACCTTAGAGAAAAAGATGAGTAAACTTAGAGAGAAGTTAAGTATTCTCTAAAACTTAAATGAAAACAATTATATTTTTAACATAACATCTCAGTAAAACTAAAGAGCACTTAAGAATTCATTAGTTAAACTTCAAGGAAGAAAACATAAATATCAAAGGATGCAGACAATGTAGGGTGCCAACAATACATATCATACTCTAAGATTTATATCCCATGATCATAGAAACATAATGAGAACTGAAGAAAACATGTAAAAAGGTGGAATACATCACCATTCAACAAAGCTTCATGAATCCTAAGAATGAGCTCAATCCACAGCTACTCAATCCAAAGCCATCACAAGATATCAAAGCCAATTTCACAAGTAAACTCAGAGTCTATATCATATTATGCTCAGCAACTAAAAAAAAATTTACAATAAGGCCTCAAGGCTCTATTTAACCAGTAAATGAGGAGGTGGAAACCCTAAGGGGCTTCTAGAAACCATAAATACACCATAAATGTCATTTATGTCCAAAGAGGCCATGCAAGGCCCAAGGCACATAATAACTATTGCAATAAATGAAAGATAATCTAAACATAACTCCTTAATCAAAGCTGGAGTGATTTTCCCAAAAAAATCTATAAAATATCCTTTAGTGTATTTTTTTTACTCTTTTTCAAGGGGGAAGCTTCATAGGTCTGAAAGCGTAGCGCTTGCATAGGAAAACTAGGTCCACTTACAGCCAAGTTTTGATGGACTTCCCGATGTCGGAATTGGCTCTGTGATGGCTCGTTAGAAATCTTGTTGAGTCTAATTTCCAAAACTTCCTTTTTTCTGATTGGGCTTCATTAACCTATTCAAAAATTAAATCCCCCAAGGCTTCTCTAGGCACAACGCCAAGCCTGAAAACATGGCAGAAAGGTGAAAATTGACATGTTTTTGGGCCTTTTGAGGGTCCAAAACTACTCTAAATGACCTGAAATGTGGTGAGCATGTTGTACTTCAGTTGAGGATTCCAAAAATATAAATTTTTCCTAGTGAGGATGCTTGTAGGAAAAGCGTAGCACCAAGGGTGTTGTGCTTTCAGGCCTTAAAATCAGTAAAAAAACCAAAATTTTTCAAAAAGTTCCCAAAATTTGTAGATATCTTCCTTATGGGGTTTGGGAGGCCTGTAGAAAAGCTTATGCAATAATTCCAAGGTTTTCTTGGTCTTTTTCCTCCTTGAGTGACTGAATTTTGTCAAGGGCTCTTTTGAGCTTGGCCCTTGAAAATTTATTTTTCAATACATAGTTCTTGGCCATCTTTTTCTGTAGGCCAAGGTACCTTTGTATATTCTTTAGCTGCTTCTTTTCATTCTTATAATACTCAATGTTATACATTGCCATGCCAATTTTTCTTTGTAGGCCTCTGATCTCAACATCCTTGCTTTGGAGCAAGATTCTTGTAATCCTCTCCTCATCTTCATTTTCACTGTTAAGGTCAATGAGTTGGTGCTCTTGATTAGTTTGATGCTTGCCTTTCTTATCTCCAATAGTGACCTTTTTCTTTCCTTTGTCAACCTTTTTTGTTGATGTAGAAGGCATGGCCCCTTGCCTTTTAGAGGCAGCAAACACATGCCTTTCTCCTCTTTGGTAAGTCAAAGAAAGAGGTTTTATTGTGACCATTTCAGTGTCTTCATTATTTTTTTCATCTTGACTGTCATTATCAGTGATATTCATGTTTTCCTTATGGATTTCACGGCTGCTATCATGACTATCATGATATTCTATCTTCTTCTTCACTTCTGCTATCATCCCTGTTGGGTATGTGTTATATTCTTTCCACGACTAGTCACGCGCAGGGCAGGCCACAGGGGGGGCGATAGCCCCTTACATTATGTTGTGTCGGGCGCAATAGGGGGGTCACAGGGGGGTGGCAGCGCCACGGGAAAAAAAAAAATTGGACCTTATTTTCTGGTGGGCGGACCCGCCCATGGTTTTGTGCCTGGGTTTGCACATGGTTTTGGGGCATGATGGTTTTCAGCCCCTGGTATTTTGTATATCTGGTCAATGGAACTACAGTTTTGTTCTAATCTAGGGATAATGGATTGGGGTTTATGTATGCTTCGGCATGTATATATATGTTGTAACACTAAAAGGAATATAATGAAAAATCAAGCGGGTCGTCCCGATTTGGGATCCAGGGGAAAATATCTGTGTATATTTGTTTTATGTTTTATGCTCTCACTATTGTTTAGTTTTTTATTTTTAAGGTTTGTTTGCAGATAATTTTTTACAGGGTTAAAACCTACAAGCCCCTTCATCTTCTTCATTTTTATCATCAGCTTCACTGACATTTTGATCCTTGGTATCACTGTTGTCATTAGCATAATTATTGCTATCAGTTACCATGTTTTATGCTTCATCATTTTCGTCTTTGTTTCCAACATCACTATTGCCCTTATTACTACTAGGAAACTCATTGGTTTCACTACCATTGCGGCCCTTAGTTTCACTGCCACCATCATCATCTTCATTTTTTTCTTTGTCACTTTCTTGTTCACTACCACTTCCTTCTTTTATGTCCATATTGTCTTCTACCTCTTCATCTTCGACATCATCATCATTATCTTGGTTGCTCTCTTCATTAGTATTTGATTGCTCATCATGGTCACTTCCTTCTTGATCTGATGCATTGGGAGAAGGTGAGGAAGGAAGGTTTTCTTGAGGTGAGAATACATGCGTAGATGATGAAGCATGATCAGTAGGACATGATGGGGGAGTAGGGGGGAGGAGGATGAGATGATGAGGGCAAATTTTGATGAGTTTGGGGCTGAGGGTTTGTGAACACTTCATGAGCAATGAACACTTCCCATGGTATGCCCTTTTTCTCTAACTGATGTAGCACAACCATCTTGATTAAAGAATGATGAAAAAAAAAAATCATTTTCTAGGAATAGTTCCTCCTTTGAACAACAGAAGGCATTTTATCGATACTCCTATAGAGGTAGTAGGGTAAATGAAGCATTTTAACCCTAATGAATCCATGAGTAATCTGACATGATAGGAGTAAATTCTAGAGTGCCTTCCCTCACATGTAAAATATTTCATGATGACCCTCATCAAGGGTGCATACCTCTCCAGCAAATGTGAAAAAGGGAAAATAGTTTTGCAACCTACTTTGTATCTGGGTTTGAGAAAAGGCTCATAGCAGCTTATATCTAAATTTTCTCTTTTGAACCATTTTTCACCAACATTGGGTATACCTGTAGCATGGGCAATGATATATGAGGAGAGTTAAAAGGTCACCCCTGCAAAGCTTGATTGTTTGTTATGTAGGTTAAGGATGAATAACCTTGTGAGCTCTAGGTGAATTTGTACTTGTTGGACTCTTTCACAAAACTGAAAACACCCTACATTTTGGAAACAGGTGATAATCATAGGAGAGGCATTAAGCTCCATAGTGTCTTGGGGTTCAAACGTATTAACCTTCCCACCTCTGTGTTTCTGCCTCCTAGGCACTTGGCCCTCTTCACTACTAATATTTCCTCCTTCTCCTGACACTTTGATTACTGATGTTTTTAAACAAATCCTACCTCTGCTTGTAAAACTTTATATGAGAAGTGAATTGGAATTATGATGAAAAGTAGCCTTTGAAAGTTAGTGAGAGGAAGGTGTAGGTGTATGGCTGAGCTTTTTAAGCTTTGATGAATGCTCAATCTTCAAATCACTGCAACCATACTACTTCATACCCTACTTGACTGATATATTCTTGTTTGTAGATGATGGAAGTTGAAACAAGGTTTTTCAGCATGAAGATTAGGGTTTTCACTCCTTAGGGTTTGGTCAATTCCTTTTTACATTAAACCATCAAAATTAACAGTAGGAAGAGGCAAGACATCCACCTACCAATTTGAAATGCCCTTGAAATGTCCTTTGGTGCATCTTGGAGGAGATTTTCTATTGTTGTTTTGGCATTTGCAGGTGGAGGAGGAGCTTCAGGCGAAAGCGTAGTACCTGTAAGCAGATTCGGGTCCTCCCTGCCCAACGTGTAGTGCCTGCACATGCTTTCAGGTGTTGGGCTTCCCTGGGTGAAGCGCCTGAACGTTCTCGGCTTGTCGGGCTTCCCCAATGCACAGTGCCTGAACGTTCTCGACCTGTCAAGCTTCCCCAACGCGCAGCACCTGAATATTTTTCTGGGATGTCAGGATTTCCCCGGGTGAATGGGTAGCGCTTGCACGAACGTGCAGCACGTGTCTCTAAACGCATAGCACAGTGCAATTTTTCGCTGGGAAACCCTCTGAACGCACAGCGTCAAGCACTGAACGCGTAGCGCCGGGTAGACTTGCTCAAAATTTGAACGAAATTCTCAAACTTCTCTCTTGGATTCTTTGACTGTTGTTGCAAGTGCACAATGAGTTGGGTGAGGGGAAAAAGTTCCTTTATAGCCTAGGAAAATAATTTGAACTTAGAGAACCCACTATGCTAATTTTTTTGAGATTTTTCATTTAATTGACATTCCCTTGACCTTGTTTATTGTATATGGATAAAAAAACATTTAAATGGCTCTTTCCTACCTTTTCCTTTCTAACCATTTTTTATCTGTTTTCTCTGCAGGTTGCTGATATGGTGAACTTGACTTTCCTTTGGCTTATTTATGCCTTTAACTTCTTTGTTGATAGGTGATTATTAAAACCTTGAAATGGCTTTTCCCTCTGATCTTTGGAGCATGGAAGCTCTACCCCTGACAACATTAGAAGTTTAAACATAAAGCATTATATTCAACATTTCTTTGTCCTTACCTCAGAGATAAAATTACCTTATGCCTGGAAAGTGACTTAACATCTTGTTTTCAAATTTCTCACTAATCCTTAGGCATAATAAATTCACCTTTGACAGGCACTATAGACTTCAAAACCAATTTTTCTATCTCCTCTTTAGGCCACTTCTGATTTGCATGTGCCATGAAATAATGACTTAGCCATTTCTGATATCTTTAAAGTTTGATATATTCAATTACACATCAACAACCTTATAACTAGCTTGGGTTTCCATTTTGAAGCTCAAACCTATATATTTATCCCTTTGATCATTGAGTGTAAATGACTGAAAATGAGAGCTTGACCTTCCTTTCACTAATACTGCTTGCATATTTGTTCTTTTGAGGCAGTGAGACACTTTTCCTTGGAAAAATCTGATGTCACTTACAGAAGTCCCTTCAAATCTTCCTTCTGCTATCATCGTGGAGGTCTAACATATTCACTTTACCTCCTTTGTCTATCTTTCCAAAACCTTAGTTTTCTTTAAGCATAATTTCTTTCATGTATTCTCGCCATGAGTTGTCTTGATCCAGGATTAGACCTCCTACCTCATCAAATTTCTGCTGATGGACCTCTTTAACACTCCTACAGAAGTGTCAAAATCTTAGCATTCACAAACTTGAATTTTGACAAGGTAGTCTTCTTTGGGGATTTTTATATATTCTTTGAATAACCATCTCTCAATATTCCAATACATTTGAGTTGGCCTTTTGAACAAGAAAAACAATATTTGGAACACCAATGATGGCCTTATAACCTATGAAAACCCTAATTGACCTAGTGGGAGGCTCCTTTGACTTGGTCTTTGACTGAAAGCTTGGCTTAGGGTCTTCAAGTGTAAAAAAATCAGAGTTTTTGACAAATTGATGTATTGAAGATCAAAAATCCAATGTACTTGATTTATCTAAAGAGCCTATAAAGATAGTTTTGAGACCATCAATTCTTGAGGCACCTGGTGAACATGAGAAGGAGCAGGTTGTTTGGCAATCCTAGATGGAAAGTGGAGGGCTAGGCAAAGGGAAAAACAAAGTGTTGAGGTTATGGGTGGGAAAATAGGATAAAGATGAGTGGAATGAGCCTATGAGGGGTTTTTTAGGAGTGGTAGTTTATCGATGGAATGGCAAAGTAGTAAAATATTGAAAATTTTGTTTTAAGGATAATGAAGGCAGTGAGATTTCTAAAACTCACAATATTCATGAATCTTGTTTTTAGAAATCTAGAACTGATATTTAGTCATCCACAGATAGCAAAAATTACTGATGACTAACATGATAGAAGAGTACCTTGCTACTGGAGCAAAGGTATCCTTGTAATCAATTCCCTCCACCTAAGAGAACCGCTTGGCCAAAAATTTGGCCTTGTATTTCTTGATGATTTCGTTTGTTGCTTGCTTCACCTTGTAGATCCACCTCGATCTACCAATAACTTCTTCTCTAGTCTTGCGACTACTTACTAAAAAAAAATTCGACTATGGGACCATATTTCTCTACCATGGAATCAACCCATACTAGCTTATGCATTGCTTTCTTGAACTAGGATGGTTTTTTCTCAACTAGCTCACTCATCATATCCCTGTACATAGTGTATCGATTCAGTGACCTCCCTTCCCTACATTTTCATGTGAATTCTCCCATATTCTCTCTATTATCATAAAATAATCTATCATATTCCCGGGTGCGCTTCCTTCCATCTCTATATGTCTCAGCATGATCGGATGCTTACACTCTCTATACCTCTACTTTTGGCTTCTCCACAACATCCTGAGGTTCTTACTTTGGAGCTAAAAGCTCCTAATCTGCATGAAAATGTAGCTCCATCTCAAGGGAACATCTCATGGCCTTCTCTTCATCAAACTTCACATCTCTATGAAAAATTATCATCTTGTGAGATGGCAGGTACACCCGATAGTTGTGAGGTGTATAAATGTACCCCAAAAATATTCCAAACTCTGTTGTAGGTTCTAGCCTTTTCCTTACATCCTTGGAAACATGAAAGTAAAATGATGAACCAAATATCCTAAAGTGTGACACATCTGGTTTCTTCCCTCAAAACCTTTCTTCTGATGCACTCATCCCAAGAATTTGATGAGGACTCTTGTTATGTACATATACGGTTGTGTTGCATGCTTTAGCCCACAAGTGCAACAGTAGGCCCTGATCATGCAACATAGCCCATGCAGATCCAACAATATGTGTTTTCTTCCTTTCAATAAACCCATTATGTTGTGGGTTATGGGGTGCTATTAAATCTTGTTGAATCCCTTCTTTTTCACAGAATTTATTAAACTCATTTGACACATATTCTCCACCATTATGGCTCCTGAGAGCCTTGACTTTCCTGCTAGTGTTTTTCTCAAAAAATTCTTTAAATTCAAAAAAAATTTACTATATCTGGTCCTTCTTCTGTTTGAAGGATATCTATCACTTACGTGAGAAATCATTTAATAATATAACATAATACATGTGCTTGCACATGGAAGCTGTCGAGAAAGTTCCACACACATTTGAGTGAACTCTTTCAAGGACTGCTTGCGCTATACTATCCCTATCATGAAAGGTGGCTTTGGTTTACTTCCCTAATGTGCACACTGCACCCTTTTCATGTATCTCTCTACTCTAGTGCACCCTTGGGAAATCTTGTAGAAATTCATGATATTCAAAGCTACATGGTTCAAATGGCCAAGTCACATATGCCATAATTCACTAATGTCTTATATCTATACCTTCTCTTCTTTCATTCTCAAAGTAACACAATCTTCTACATTCAATTTGTAGAGATTCTTCACTCGAACCTTGATCTTCTTCACTTCTCACGTGGTGATGTGATGAAGAAAATCCTTTCCTTTTCTAATCATCACATCGTAGCCATGGTCTTCCAACATGGAAAATGAAACTAAATTCTTCTTCAGACCCGAAACATATTTGACATATTTCAATGTGAGAGGAGAACTAGAATCCCTTTGAAAAGTAACTGTACTGATACTGGTCGTGCTATAACTTCCATAATTTACCATCTCGATGTGCATCTGAAGCTCCTCCTCCAAGTCATTGAAAAATTATTTGTTACCCGTCATATGGAATGAGGCTCCACTATCCAGATACCACACACTACCCATCATCGATGTCACCATGCATGAAATGAGGGTGAAATGCAACTCAAATTGTGAATCTAGAGCTCCACATGCCGCTCCTCTCGAGGTATTCTTGGTTAAATTCTTTTGTAGACACTTCGTAGCATAGTGTCCCATATCATGATAGTGAAAACATTTAATCTTCGACAAGTTCTTCTTCTTTCCCACCTGACCAAAATCTCCTTTGGATTGGAATTTCTTCCCTTTACCTTTCTTTTCTTTTCATGATCTGAATGAGGAAAATTAGTGTTTGTTGTGTTAAATTCCAATTCATAATATAAAGAAATTTTTTGAGGATTATGAGGTAAATTGAAAGTTAAACATGAGTTTTTATGCGTTTTTAGGTGAATATCTTGAGAAAATTAACATTAAAAAAAAAACTAAACAAAATAATATCACAGACATGAACATCACCATAAACAGTAACACAACAACACATGATGAAAGATTTCACACCGCCTAGCCTATGTCTCCTTGGTCCAGCTTCCAATAGCTTGGCCCTCTTTTGTTATGATCAAAAGTGTGATTATATATGTTTATAATGCTCAAACAACTTTGAAAATTGTTCCATCAGCTCTAGAATGCCAAAAAATTCCTATGTAACCTCTTTCTACCTCAAATTTGGTCAAAAACTGAGTAAGTTATGACTTCCCCAAGTTTTGGCACTAACCACTCCACAAATTCCTCAAAATCTGGCACAATCCTACAAATTCACCCCCAAAAGCGCTAACGGAGTGCCAATTCCGCCAAAAACCAGGAGAAATTGTCGGCACTTTAATTCTTTCCAATAAGGCCTAAATTTTGAATTTAAAACCATAACACATACGGTTTAATAATTATTTTTTAAATAAATAATTCGCGGTTTTTTCCGCTAATTGGCGTCCTTAATCCGCTAACTATGGACACATGGTTGTGTTGGCAATTAGATTTCGTGTTTATGGAATATTAGTGTGGGGGGAGGGGGGGTGGGGCTAGCCTCTTGTCCATGGTCCCACCCCCAGTGGTGACCAGGTTTGGGGCTAGACCTCGACCCCCTCCCCCATGGCAGAAACTATATGACATTAAAAAATTGCGAAACCCATTGTATGTTAAGACTCATGGTGCGGGGCGCAGTGAGAAAGGCTTGGTGCTAGTATTTGGAGGTCGCGAGTTCAATTCACTGCAGAGCTACTCGGACTTAACCCAAAATTTTGGTGGCCCTCGGGTTGCCACAAGGCAGCCCCTGGTTACGCCACATGGTAGCCTATGATTGGCCACCCAAACAACCAATAATAATTTTCCATTTTAAACCAACCAAACAGTGCCACTTGGTACAATTTCAGTCACTAGAGGAAAACACTTTGACTAGTCAAACATCCACATGGGAATGCCCAGTCAGCTATATGAACAACTAACTAGGCTATCCTACATTTTTTTTTTAAATTCATGTTTGTCAAAGTGGATAGAATGTGTTTCTGGGAGCATACGGAGTTGGTTTTCCACTAAATGAGTTGTGCCAGATTCAAAATGATGATATCTATGTGGTATTTTAGGTTCCACACCATTCCAACAAATTTTAGTTTTGAGGATAATTTTGAGCACCTAATCACTCCTCCCCACTGGAAGCTTTTGGACCCCAAAAGATAACTTTGAGTCATTCAGCAGATGAGGGTAAAATTCCCTCACCTTTCCAATCTCAATCCATTTGTCCTTAGAAGGATTTGTTCCTTTGAGCCCCACATGAAGGTAGTCTACACTACCTCGTTTTGATGTCCTTTCTCTTCTGTTAAGAATGGTGTCTTGTTGAAGCTCATCAATTTATTCTGGAGAAAAATCATCAATATAAGGAATTTTAACATGTTCTCCATGATCTTCAATCAAAGGAGTCTCATACAACCTTAAGTTCTCAACATTAACAATAGAGTAAATTTGCATATATGAAAGCAAATCTAACTTGAATGCATTGTCACCATTCTTTTCCAAAATTATGAAAGGACCATAATAGATTGGTTTCAATTTTTTACCTTCCCCTTGAAGCCTCTCTAGGCTAATTTGAAGCCAAACTTCATCACCAACTCGGAACTTGTGATCTACACGTTTCTTGTCATGCCTTGCTTTGTACTTGCCTTGGATATTTTCAAGGTGATCTTGAACTGTTTGATGTATCAATTAGATTTGTTCTATGAACGTCTTGGCTTTGTCTATATCACTATGCCCATCAATAGCAACATCCTTCCCAAAAATTAAATTCAATGGAAATCTAGGAAGACCTCTTTTTGAAAATGGAAGACCTCCTACAAAATCCATAGAAACACTCCCCCATGGACGTGAAGGTACGAGAAGTGGTGTTTACAATCTTAAATTCCTATTGCTAGGCTTACTGACTGCACACAATGAACAACCTTTAATGAAATGTGACACACTTTCAAGTATAAGAGGCCAATAAGAATACCTTTGAAGATGTGACATTGTTTTTCTTACACTGAAATGTCCAGCAATAAGAGAAGTGTGTGCTTCCCTCATGAAATTTACTCTCTCCCCCTGTGGAATACAAATATTGCCCAAATGATACAACAAGTTATTATGTACATGGTAATACAATTCCTCTACTTGGTTTCCTTGACTCAAGTTTGCATAAACATATTGAAAGTCATTATCAAATGCATATTGCTCAACATAACTTTCATGCAAAATAGAATTATGCTTTCATAAAATAGTTTCACTAAAAATAGGCCTATAAATAAATTCATCGTCCTTTTTGTATATACCCTTCTTATACCTAATGACCAAGTGGAATTGTTGTAGGAAACCCATCCATCGAAAGTGCCTTGACTGTTGAAAAATAGTTTACAATTGCAAGTATTACAATGGTTGGTGGTCGGTGTGTATGATGGTTTCCTTTAGTGGTCGGTGTGTGTTGCAATTTTCTTTTTTATTTTAGCACTCTCCATCACTGACATTTTGTACATGCCAATGTTAGGAAGAGGACAATCTTTGTACAACTGTATTTCATGCTAGATTCCCCTATTGGGAGGTAATCCCTTTGGTTTTTGAAACATCTCATCATTTTTATTAACCACTTCAATCAAATCAAATTTCAAATTTGGATCACAACCTTCAAATGCTTCATAACCAACATCATTCTTTGGTTTAATCATCAGAAGCACGAAATTCTTGCTTGAATTCACTAGTCTTTTCATTTTCCTTGCATTAAAATATTTAGTTTATTTCGATGAGCTCTCACAATACACTCCACACCATATTTGAACAAGTGGTACTTGTTTTCATGGAAATATAAATTGGCTTTTCTATCGTAGATGTAAGGACTACCCAAAAAAATTCCTGAAATTTCAAGCAGTCCAACATCTAATTCAACTTCGTCAATGAAGGTTGTTGTGATTGCAAACCGAAGAATACACTTTCTTGTAACCTGTAAATTTGTGTTCTTGCATATCCAACCCAATGGATATGGTTTGCGATGTGGAATGGTTTCAAGATTAATTTTCTTGACTAAGTCTTCAAATATCAAATTAGCTTGAGAGCCACTATAAAATAGTGTGTCATTTTTTTGTATGTTTTTAAATAACTCTAACATGAAATAATTCAATCCTTTTTTCTTCATTTGGAGTGCTAGTGTGACACTTTGATGGACTAGTTACATCAATGGATTCTTTTCCCTTCAAACTCATGGTTGTAATTTTAGTTTCATCATCTGAATCAGATCCCAAATCCGATTGAGTGGTTACAGTTTTTTTTTTTTGTTTCCCCTTGTTGTTGAATTTCTTGGGCCTCATCTCTGGATGAAGCTTCCAACAATGGTCTTCATCATGAACCTCTTTGGAACAATGTTTTCATGTCATTTTATCTCCTTCCTTTTTAACGGATGAATCTTTCTTTTCTTTTCCTTTGAAACCCTTTCCTTTCTCTCCACCCTTAAATGGCTTATTTTTACCCTCTTCTGAAATATTTTTCCCTCTTGCCTCAAAGTGAGTGGCTTGCACACAAACCTCATCTAGACTAGTGGGATTGAACATAAGAATGGTATGCCTTAGGTAGCTATGTAAACCCCCTATTTACTTCAGTAACATTTCTTGTGGATTAAAATCAACACCTAACATAAGAGCTCTTCTTCTAAATTATTGGGTGTAATCCTGCACACTTTGAACTTTAAGTTGTCTAAAGTTATTCCAATTCATGATGGATTTATACATATATGCTAGAGGGTAAAATTGTATTTTAATTGCAACAATGAAATTAAACCAAGAGAGTGAGATCTTACCATGTTTTCTAATCGCATCTTGTGTCTTGGCTTCCCACCATACTAGTGTTGCACCCTCCAGTGTCAAGGAAGCTAGTTGAATCTTTGTATCATCATCTTGAAGGTTTTGAATCCCGTAGTAGACCTCCAACTGAATAACCCAATAGTCAGGCTTATCTGCATTCACTTCACCATTATACATAGGCATCTCAAAATTAATATCAAGTTTTAACAAGGGTTATTTACCAATTCCCTTTGAGGTATGTTGATTAGTATGAGTAAGGGTTGTAGTAGTGGAAGAGGATGAAGATGAAGGTGAATATGGTGGTGAGGATGATGGTGGGGTAGATGGTGGCTTATCACCATTTCCATTACCTCCTCCTCCTGGATAACCCTCTCCTCTTGGAGACCTGGAGATTTCACCCTACAACCTTGTATTCCTCTCTTCTTAGAGGACCTTCACCATATCTTCTATGTCAAATAAAGCCTTCCTAGAAGCCTTCTCATTCTCTGACATGTTATAATTTCATCCTTTATGAGACATGCTTACTAAATCTTGTACTGAAACTGGAGGTGAATCTTGTGGTGGATATTGTGGGAATTGCGCCCTCCTTCTCCCAGCTCCAACTAGAGAACTTTCACCCACAAGCTTTCTTTCTCCTCTCTTGAGCTTCAACCTTGTAGGCATTTAAACACTTGCAAAACAATTAAACCATCCTTGCACAAGTAAACCTAGTGCTCTGATAACAACTTGATATGAATGAGGAACATTAGTGTTTGTTGTGCTAAATTTCAATTCATAATATAAAGAAAGTGCTTTAGGATTATGAGGTAAATTTCAAGTTAAACATGAGTTTTTATGTTTTTTTATGTGAATTTTTTGAGAAAATTAACATAAACAAAAAACTAAACAACATCATCTAACATACATGAACATCACCATAAACAGTAACACAACAACACTTGATGAAGGAGTTCACCCTGCCTAGGCTACATCTCTTTGGTCTAGCATCAAATGGCTTGGCCCTCATCTATTATTCTCAAAAGTGTGATTACATATGTTTAGAATGCCCAAACATCTTTGAAACATGTTCCATCAACTCCGGAAAGCCCAAAAATCTCTTTGTAGCCTCTTTTTGCCTCGAATTTGGTCAAAAATTGAGTAAGTTATGACTTCCCCAAGTTTTGGCACTAACCGCTCCACAAATCCCTCAAAATCCAGCACCATCCTACAAATATGCCCCAAAAGCACTAATTGAGTTCCAATTGTTCCAAAAACCAAGAAAATTTATCAGCGATTTAATCTTTTCCAATAAGGCCTAAAGTCTGAATTTAAAACCATAACGCATGTGGTTTAATAATTTTTTTAAATAAAAAATTCGCATTTTTGTCCGCTAACCGTCAGCCTTAATCCGCTAACTGTGGACACATGGCTTATGGACCATTTGGGGGGGGGGGGGGAGGGGGCAGTGATATCCTCCCACCCATACTCCTGCCCCTGGCGGTGACCAGGGATGGGGCTAGACCTCGGCAACCTCCCCCATGACGGAAACTATATGATATTATAAACAATGTGAAACCCATTGTATGTTAAGAATCTTGGCGCAGGGCATAGTGGTGAAGGCTTGGTGATAGTGTTTGGAGTTCATGGGTTCAATTCAGCATAGAGCTGCTTGGAATTAACCCAAAAATTTGGTGGCCCTCGGACTTCCACGTGGCGGCCCCTGGTTGGGCCACGTGGCAGCCTGTGATTGGCCACCCAAACAAAAAATAAGAAACCGCCATTTCAAACCATCCAAATAGTGCCACTTGGCACAATTTCATTCACTAGAGGAAAACTCTTTGACCGGTCAAACTTCCACATGGGCATGCCCAGTCAGATGTACGGACTGCTGACTGGGTTGTCCTGCATTGCTTTTTTTAACATTTGCCTATTTGACAAAGTGGATAGAACACTTTTCTGGGAGCATACGGTGTTATTTTTCCGAAAAACGAGTTGTGCCAGATTCAAAACGAAAATATCTACACGATTCTTCAAGTTCCACACCATTCTGACAACTTTGATTTTTGAGCACCTGATCATTTCCAGCCAAGGCACAGTTCTCCTCATCTTCAACCTTGGATGAGGTCTCATCTCTATTGTTCCACCTGAACTCTTCATGTACCAAATCAGACCATATCTTTTCTAGTTTGGTAGCTTCTCCCTCCCATTGACTGAATCCTAGTAGTTGTGCCAACTCTTGGGAAGGCCTATAAGTGCTAGGTTTACCATATCATTTTCTACAACTGTAACACCAACATTGCTATGTTCGTCACAACATTGTGTGAACTTGTCCAGGTACTGTGGTATTGTGTCACCTTTCTGCATTTTGATACTCTAAAGCTTATCTTTTAGTGCCAGCTTCATGTGGTCACTACCTTTCTGGAATATTTTTGTCAATGTCAGCCACATTAGATATGGAATTTCATTCCGGTGGAGATTAGAGACAATATGGTCTCGTACTCCTTCTAGTATGATCCTCCTTTCCTTTGCTATGCTCTTCTTCCAATATGCTAGATCCTGGGCATAAACTGGTACTAATTTTAGGAAATCATTATAAATGAATTTATTTAGCCCATTGTCTTCCATGAATGCTTCAAGCAATATAATTCTAGCTACCCTCAAGGGCGTACTCGAGCCTTAGAACATAGTTTTTCATCCTGCTAGCTATGAAGAATAGATCCACAACCTCATTCCTCCTGTAAAGATAACTTTGAATTATCTCCTCTACTATGAATATAGATCTAATACCATGTATAAATTCCTTGTATATTCAAAATGATAATGTAATTTTCTAAAACAATATACTTTAATATACTCTACTCATTTGCAAAAATAAATTCATGATTGAGAAGAAATATGAAAAACATGAGACATGAATCAATTAACACACATAACACGAGGATAGATCTAGGGGAAATACACTTATCAAAACCCCTTTGTATATGTAATGCAATAATCAGAAAATAAAGAAGAAATACAATGTGTGTTCAAGCCTGAACAATATTTTCACAAGTATAATCTATCTCACTACTTCGCAAGCTTGATCTGGCCATTACTTAACCGAATTTCTGATTTCCCAAGCTTCTATTTCATTGTGTTGTTTCCTGGGGAATTAGCCCCTATTATTTAGGAAAATTCCTCATCCATAACTGTGCAATCCCTATGGTCCTTCTTGGACTGCATGCACCACCAATACAACTTGGATAATTATACAATTGATAGTACATTTCCCTTGAACTCCAATATCAATTTGGTAACTCGTAGATCATGCATGCATGAATTAATTATGCCTAATTTATTAGTTAACTGGTTGATCACTGAGTACACACCCCACTACTAGACCTCCCACTAGTTCCTCCAATAGTTGGAACTAGTGTAACTAACTTCAACTCAGTTTAACTGAATTAAATTATTACAACTCAAATTAAACTCAACCTGGGCTCCTAAAAGGTAGGAGACACTTTACATGACTCAAGTTATGCCCTAAACTCAAATTAATTGAGCCAACTATGTAAAATTAACTTAGTTAACATATTCTTCTTGTCTTCTGATGTGGAATTACAATTTTATCTTAATTTAATTCAAGGGAAAATTAAATTACAATTTTCTTGTAGCCATTTTTCAATGCATTTTCTGCCTTTGGCACCTTCTCATGCATTAGTCATTTTTTGGAATTATGATGCAGTTCATTTGCATTAAAAGAGGCTAAAGAAAGACATTTAACTGAGGAATTAGATATTAAGTTTACATTGTTCGCTCCTAAGTAAAAAATTGTTACTATTATATAATTTACTGAGATAGAATTCCATGGAGCCATGATGAATACAACAAAGTCAAGAAAATTAAAACACCTTCTCTTAGCATTCACCATTGATTTCTTATGAAGCCTATAACCTGTCGATATTACGTATCGAATCTTAAAATGTGTTTACAGAAGTGGATGCTACAAATAAGGCACTAGTGATTACTTCCATGATTAACAATGGTGGATTCCTAAACGATGGAAATCCAATAATATTTTGAAACATTACATTTTAGAGAGTGTGATAATTAAACCTGACTCAATTTGGACATGTGATTCTTTTCAAATGACATGTGATTTTAAGTGCAGAATCTCTCTATCAGAACTACATGGTTTGTAAAATGCAGTGAACTTTGAGGGAGCGGAGATAATTGAAAGACAATTCTTTAAATTAACAAAACGTGTTATTTTTGGGAAATAATTATACAAAAGAGAGGAACAAAAGAGGTCCCATTCATCCGTGTCACATCTAAGGGTCCTATCGTTTCCTTAAGTTGAAGGGGAAGGTTCCAAAGTGATTAAGCCACCTCGAGAATAAGATCAAAACATAAAACACAAAATGTGAAACTAGTATTTACCATGGTACCTCACAACATGATATTAAAAGAAGATAAATAATAAATTGGCATACGGTGAAAATGAATAAAATCAAATCTATAACTTTGACACAGCTGGAGAAATCAAGAGTATGAAATATTTACAAGAAAATGGGGATTAATTATTTATATTTATCATGCATAGTAACTCAAAATAAAATTGTATAACATAAATTGGAATTTATATCTTATAATAAGAATTAAAGGGTTGTGTGAATACTAGAATAGGGGTTGGAGTCTAATATTGAAATAGAATACCCAGCGTTCAAAACCAAGAGGCTATTGCAACATAATGGAGTAGTGTGCCCATTGATTAATCCACTAGTTTGCACACAAACCATTTCTTTCTCTTTTATTCTTTGGCATTTCTCTCTCTTGTGGTTGTAAGCCTATGTAATGTTTTATTTCAGTAATAATAAAATCGCATGCTTATCTTATTTTATTATTGTTGTTTAAAATTATAGCTAGTTAATTATTTATTAGGGCAGTTATTATCTGTTGGGTTGTCTAGACTAGTTGTTCATATTTTTGAGTGATAATTTATTTATATCTTTTAAATATGTTTGACATTGATTGTCTCCTATCTACATGAATTTTTTATTTTCCAACCATATCTTAAACATGCACAATTTTTATTTTCCATTATAGCTATTGGGATGCATACAAGTTTTAATTGTTTTTTGCATATGTTTAAGTCTATTTAAATATTTCTAATCCACTTTAATTTATTAGAGAGGGTTTAAATATTTTCACGCTAGGTGACCTTCTCAAAAACTCATTTTGATCTATATATGTAAACTTGAAGGTTTCTGGTGAAAATTTCAAGTGAAATGTTTAGGTTTTTAAGAAATTGTGTCAATTACATTAACACGTAAACATGATTTTTAACTCAAGTTTGCAAAAAATAATGGAGACAACAGTACCATAACAACATACACAAGACAAAAAATGATGAAGGAGTTCATCCCTCCTAGCCTACATCTCCTGGTCCATCTTCCAATATTGGGCTGCTTTCATTATGCTCAAAAATATGTATTTACATCAGCTTACAGTGCTCATAATGCAAAAATAGTGTCTCCAATGGCTCTAGAACATTAAAAAACCCCTAATTGGGCCCTTTTTGCACTCAAAAAGGTCAAAAATTGACTGAGTTATGCTCCAGAGAAGTTTTCCTGCTAATTATCCTCCAATTCGCACCCACCTGATATACATTCTACAAATTACACCTTTTGTAGCCACGTGGAGAGACAATTTTTTCCTGCACCAACAAGATTCGCATCGACTCAGGTGCAATTTTTTGAACCATTAAATGGCCCAATAACGCCCACAAAGCTCTAAAATCATGCCAAATGGCGCTCAATTAGATGTTGGATCTAGGTCGTTTCAAAATTGTCCCACCAAATTTTAAACTCCGGTTGTGATCGAGGTTCGTTGCATGGTCGAGTTGATCTGCCACTGGGGTTTAGTTTTTAATTTGGGGCATCCAAGGCTCAAACCAAACCATGTCATGACTATGGTTAGAGTTGTGGTTTCCATCATGGTTCTGCCATAACATTAAACCACAACCCACATAAATGTTTCCATGTGATATGGTTTTCATAACCTCTGAGTTTAAAGTGGTTCCACTGGGTTTGAACTTTGACATAACCATATCCACCATAGCATAAAAATTCAACCATTTCAATTTTTTTCATGTGATATGGAACTCCTAACTTCCGGTTCAACAGTTGTTAAAACTTTTCAATGACTATGGTTTACTTACGGTGGTTGAAATATAGCATAAAAATTTAACTGTGGTCTGGGGCAGGGGGTTAACCCTGCGCCCTGACCCCAACTCCATTCCCTTTCAACCTTAAATAAAAGTTGAAGACTATGTTTTAATAAGGAACATAGTAGGTGTGCTAGTGGAGGGCTTTGCTGCCAATTGGTTGGTCATGGGTTTGATCCTTCATAGGTATGTTGAGTCCTAAACAAAATTTTACTCCAATATCAAGAGGCCACATGGTGGCCTCCCACTAGCCCACGTGGCCTCTCCTGATTAGGCCACCCAATCAAACCCTCATCCAATGAAACTACACCATAAAAAACGAACCAATGATGGACACTTTTCATCATATCATTGGCACATAGGAAGTATAATCACCCTGTACAATCATTTCCTAGTCAACGTATGAAGTGTTGACTGGGCATCCTTGCAACTGCGCTTTTTTTTATTTTAGTTGTTTGGTTGGTCAAAACGTGATATCGCGAGCATACGATATCGCTTTTGAATGAAACGAGTTGTGTTGGATTCAAGGAGAAGAGATATTCCTTTTGGCACCGATTTTTAGCTGTTTTTAGCACTTTGAGTTTTGAGCATTTTACTTATCCACTAGATCAAACATCCCCACTGGAAGATTTTTGGACTCCAAAATATCACTTTCAGTTAACAAATAGATGAAGGTACAGTTTCCTCCCCCTTCCAATCTCAAACCATTTGGCTTTTCTTGGATTTGTTCCCTTGAGCCCCACATGAAGGTACTCCATGTTCCCTCATTTTGAAGTCCTTTTTTTCCTGTCAATGATGGTGTCTTGTTGCAATTCTTCAAGATATTTAGGAGATAAATATTCAATTAAATTAATCTGAACATTCTCGCCTTGATATTCAATCACAGGAGGCTCATACAACCTTAAATTATAAACATTAACAACTGCATAATTTTTCATATATGAAGGGAAATCCAATCTGAATGCATTATTACCAATCTTTTCCAAATTTCTGAATGGACCATATCAAATTGTTTTTAAATTTTTACCTTCTCCTTGGATTCTCTCTTTACTAATGTGAAGCCAAACTTCATCACCGACTTGAAAATTTTGATCCACATGATGCTTATCATGTCTTGTCTTGTACTTGACTTGACTCTTTTCAAACTGTTCTTGAACTGTTTGATGTACCAATTGAACTTGTTCAATGAATATTTTGGCCTTGTCTATTTCACTATGTCGATAAAGAGAAACATCCTTCCCAAAGATAAAATCTAAATCAGATTTAGGCTTGAGCATCCAAATCATGCCTCAAATGATGATGTTTGAGTCGATGAATGCTTGGCCCGGTTGTAAGCATGTTGAATATTGTGCAAACGTTCATCCCACAATTTAGGATGCTTGATGCAATAACCATGAAGAATGTGTATCACTGTTTTGTTCACCACCTATGTTTGGCCATATTTTTGTGGATGGAATATTGTGCTCTTTTTCAATTTAGTGTCCCTGAGACCCCATAAGCTTGACCAAAAGTTTCCAACAAAGCGAGAATCTCAATCATTGACAGTGGATGTGGGAAACACAAAATGCACCCATACATTCTGAAAGAATAGTTGAGCAGTCTGTTCAGTTGTAACCTTATTTTTACAAGGCATAAAAATACACATTTTTTTTTAACCTATCCACAAATACATAAATATAATCATGACCTCTCCTAGACATAGGTAGACCTCCTACAAAATCCATAGAAACACTCTCCCATGGATGGGAAGGTACTGGAATTGGTGTATACAACACCAACTTTCTATTGCTAGGATTACTGACAGCACATAATGAACATCCTCTTACAAATTGTGACACACTTTCAAGCATACGAGGCTAGTAACAATACCTATGTAATTGTGCCATTGTCTTACCTACATCGAAATGACCAGAAATAAGAGAAGTATGTGCTTCCCTTATGATGTTGACTCTCTCTCCCTGTGGAATAAATCTTACCAAGATTTTACAACAAGTCATCATGCACATGATAATCCAATTCCTCTACTTGGTTACCTTGACACAAAGTCGCATATACATCTTTGAAATCATTATCTAAAGCATATTTTTCAACATAGCTCTCATGCATGACGTAATTATGCTTAAGAATAATGGATGTACTAACAATTGGTCTAGAAATCGTATCAACAACCTTGTTATAGATACCTTTCTTATACCTTATCACCAAGTGGAATTGTTGAAGAAAACCCATCCATCTGAAATGCCTCACTTGCTGCAACTTTGTTTGTGATTGCAATTATTGCAATGGATGATGATATGTGTGACTGATTGTTTCCTTACCCATCAAGTAATGTTTCCACGATTTCACACTTTGAACCAATGCATACAATTCCTTATCATACATAGGATAGTTAATCACTGCACCATTAAAACTTTATGAATGAAAACATATGGGATCACCATGTTTCATCAAGGTTGTGCCCATGGAATAGTCACTTGCATCAGTTTGTATCTCAAATGATTGTCTCAAGTTATGAAGTGCAAGTACAGGTTCTAAACTGATATTTTCCTTCAATGCATCAAATTAATTTTTTTTCCCTCCCCAGTAAAAAACTTGCTTCACACATGTCAATGCATGCAATGGAGTTGCAATGGAAGAAAAGTTAGAAATAAAATTTCTCCAATATTGGATTGCTCCCAAAAAAATTCTAACCCATGTCATTGTTTTGGGCTTTGGCCAATATAAAATGACATCAACCCTGGAGGGATCTATTTTCAACTCACCTGCTCCAAAAATATGACCCAAGTAGACTAAATAAGTTTTTCTGAATTCACGTTTTGACATCTTTAAAAACAATTGTTCTTTCTTCAAGACATCTAATACTTGCTTGATATGCATGATATGTTCTTCACAGGACTTGCTGAAAATTAATATTTCATCTAAGTAGACTATCACAAATTCATCTAGAAAATGACTTAAGACATCATTCATTACACACATGAAGGTAGCAGGAGCATTACAAAGCCCAAAGGGAATAACCAACCATTTAAAAAAATCCTTGCTTTGCTTTGAATGTTGTCTTCCATATTTCTCATTCAGCGAACCCAATCTGATGATAGCCACTCCTCAAGTACAACTTAGTAAAATACACAACTTTCAATTGATAAATTAAATCATCGATTCTAGGAAGAAGGTAATGTTTCTTTACCGTAATATTGTTCAATGCACGAAAGTGCACACACATGCACCATGTTCCATCCTTCTTTGGCACTAAAACAATACGTGAACCCCATGGTGATGTACTTGGTCAGATGATCCCCTTATCAAGTAACTCTTGGATTTTTTTCTTAATTTATGCATTTTCCATCATTGACATCCTCTACATGCCAATGTTAGGAAGAGGACAATCTTGATGCAACTGGATTTCATGTTGGATTCCACTTTTGGGAGGCAATCCCCTAGGCTCCAAAAAAATCTCATCATATTGGTTAAAAGCCTCAACCAAATAAGATTTCAACTTTGTATCACAACCTTGAAAGGCTTCATTCTCAACATCATTCATGACTTTTATGATTAAAAGTACAAATTTCTTGCTAGACTTAACAAGTCTCTTCATTTTTCCAGCATTCACAAGTGAAAGGTTTAGTTTCTTGCGAGGGGCTCTAACAATGTATTCAATACCATATTTAAACAAATGATACTTGCTTTCATGGAAATGAAATATAGCTCTTCTGCCATAAAGGTATGGGCTTCCCAAAACAATACCACATATATCTAATGGCACTACATCAAGTTCTACCTTATAAATGAAGTTTGCAGTAATGGCGAATTTCAGTTTTCATTTTATAGTTACTTGAAACTTTGCATTGTCACACACCCAACCTAAATAATATGGTTTAGGATGAGGAATGGTTTCCAAATTCAAAATTTTGAAAATGTTTTCAAAAATGAGATTTTCTTGTGAGGCACTATCAAATAGTGTATCAATTTTGTTATGTTTTTAGATAACTCTAATATGTAAAAGCTCTATTATTTCTTTTTAATTTTGAGTTTCATTGTGGCTATTTGAAGAACTAGTTCTAGAAATGTATTCCTTACCTTTCAATCCCATAGTTGTGACCTTTGTTTCATCTCCCGAATCGGATCCTAAATCATGTTGTGTAGTTTCAACCATCTTTTGTTTTCCTTTGTTGTTTAACTTTTCGGTCTCATCTTAGGATGGAGCTTCCAATAGTGATCTTCATCATGGCCTTCCTTTGAACAATACTTTCATGTTAATTTCTCTCCATTTTTCTTGATGGAAGCATTTTTCTTCCCTTTTCCTTTAAGTTTACCCTTTCCTTTGTCTCCACCCTTAAATGGCTTTTTGCTACCATCTCGTGGAACATTTTTTCCTCTTTCTTCTAGATGTGTTGCATGTACACAAACTTCATCTAAAATTATAGGGTTAAACATGAGAATAGTGTGTCTCAAGTAGCTATGTAAACCTCCAATGTATTTGAGTAAAGTATCTTGACAAAATAAATATACACCCAAAATCAATTCTCTCCATCTAAATTCTTGGGTATAATTTTACACACTTTGACCCTTTAATTGCCTAAAGTTTTTCCAGTCTATGATAGCTTTTTGCATGTATTCTAAAGGACAAAATTATTTTCTTAATGCAGAAACAAAATCATTCCAAGAAGATAAAACCTTACCATGTTTCTTCATGCCCTCTTGACAGCCTTAATGAAGCAAGTTGAATCTTGGTCTCATCAGCCTTGAACCTTTGTATCCTGCAATACACTTCAAGCTAATGAACCCAATTATCTAATTTCTTAGCATTTACCTCTCCATTATACATAGGAAATTCAAACTTTATGTCAAGTTTAAAAAGTGTAGTTTTACCATGTCCCTTTGGATAATGTGAAGGTATTTGTGAAGGGGTTGATGTAGAAGATTATGATGGTGAAGATGGAGGTGAGGATGGAGGTGAAGAGAAAGGTGGATTTAAAGGTGGTTTTTCACCATTCCCTCCATTCCCTTTTGGATTCTTTCCCCCATATCCTCCATCTCCTTTTGGAGGTTTTTCCCCATCTCCCTTTGAAGGATTAGAGCTCTCATCTTGCAACCTTGTATTCCTCTCTTGATAGAGAACCTTCACCATCTGCGTCATGTCAAATAATTCCTTTCTGAAGGCATTCTCATCCTCTGACATATTTTCAGGCTCTCCTTCATGTGCCATGACTGGTGAGGCTTTAGGTGAAACTTGTGGTGAAACTGGTGGTGGAGATTGTGGAAAATTTGCTCTCCTTGACCTAACTTGAGGAATTTCTACCACAAGATTTCATTCTCCTCTTTTGAGCTTCAACCTTGTAAGCATAAAAAACTATTGCAACAAAATTAAACCCTCAAAACAACCAAAGAACCAAATATTTGATACCAAATTGATCTGTATATGTAAACTTGAAGGTTTATGGCAAAAATTGCAAGTTAAATTTTTAGGTTTTTAAGCAATTATGTCAATTACATTAACACATAAACATCACCTTTAACTTAGTTTTGCATAAAATCATGGATGCAAAAGTACCATAACGACATACACAAGGCAATAAATGATGAAGGAGTTTTGTCCTCTTGGGCTACATCTCATGGTACAGCTTCCAATGTTTGGCCTCTTTCATTATGCTAAAAATTATATGTTTACATTAAGTTACAATGCTCAAAATGAAAAAAAAAAAAAAAAATGTTTCCAATGGCTCCATAACAGTAAAAAACCCCTATTTGGGCTCATTATGCACTCAAAAAGGTCGAAAATTGACTGAGTTATTCTCCAGAGAAGTTTTCCTACTAACTTTCCTCCAATTTGCACCCACCTGCTATCTGTTCTACAAATTATACCTTTTGCAGCAACGTGGAGCAAAAAAATTTCCTCGCCAACAAGATTCACGTCGACCCAGGTGCAATTTTTCAAACCATTAAATGGCCCAATAATTCCCACGAACCGTTAAAATCACACCAAATGGAAATCTGCTAGTAGTTGGATCCAAGTCATTTTAAAACTGGCGCGCCAAAGTTTAAACTCTGGTTGTGACCAGGGTTCATTCCATGGTCAGGTTAATCTACCACCGAGGTTGAGTTTTGACTGTGGTTGGAGTCATAGTTTCCGTCATGGTTCCATGTGATATGGTTTTCATAACTGTCGAGTTTAACGTGGTTATGTTTTGTTTGAACGTTAACATAACCATATCCACCATAACATAAAACTTCAACTGTTTCAAACCGTTGAATGTGATATGGAACTCCCAACCACTGATTCAACTGCTGCTAAAAATTTGTGGTGCCTCTAGTTTAATTGTGGTGGTTAACATATAACATAAAAAATTAACTGTGGTATGGGGCCGAGGGTTAACCCCACGCCCCGACCCCCGACTCCATTCTCGTTCAACCTTAAATAAAAGTCGAAGACTATTATTTAATAAGGAACATAGTAGGCAGGCTTGTGGAGGGATTTGCTTCTATCGATTGGTCATGGGTTCGATTCGTCGAAGGTTTTTTGAGGCCAAAAAAAATAATTTACTCCAATCTCGGGAGCCCATGTGGCAGCCTCCAATTGTCCCATGCGACCTCTCCTAATTAGGCCACCCAATCAAACCCTCATTCAATGAAACTCCACCATAACAAACGAACCAACAATGGACACTTGTCATCATACCATTGTCCCACAATAACTGCAATCACTATGTATAGTCATTTCCTAGTCAGCATATGGACTGCTGACTAGGGATCCCTGCAACTGCATATTTTAAATTTTAGCTATTTGGAAAATCAGTTAGAATGTGATATCGGGAGCATACGATATCGGTTTTGAGTGAAACGAGTTGCGTTGGATTAAGGGAGACAAGATATTAGTTTTGGAGCTAGTTTCGAGGCATTTATAGCACTTTGAATTTTGAGCATTTTACTGATCAAATGGATCACCTTCTCATTACTAAAGAACACATGATATTCTTTTGGTAATTGAGATTGTCTTCTCACCATGTTAATTCAATGTGACTTTGGGATGGGATAAGGGTTCCCATCAAAGAGAGTTTGGCCCATTTATCTAGTCCAAGTTGAGTATTATATTTGGCCATCATATTTCTCCAACATTTATTTATTATAATGTCTTAAAATCTGTAAATAAAGGGTGCAATGAGGGTATTCTAAGAATACTTATAAAAATTATCAATTTAGTATTTTAGGGGATTACTGTTATAAAATCGATAATGGAAGCTTCTTATTTTTTCTAACCTTGATACTTGATTGTGAATATTAGTTATCTTCTTTATGTTCAATTAGATCTTTTTATCAGACAATATCAAGAAACAGTGAAAATAAAAGAGGATACAGATATAGACTCTCAGCTAGGGAGAAACCCCTCCAAGGGGAAAACCTATAAACTCTTTTCTTCTTAGAATCTATTTCAAATGAGATACAAAGATCCAATCCCTAGACCAATTCCTTCTCCTAGTACCAATTCACCCCTTCCTCAAGTCCTTATTGAATCTGCACCAAACCACTACAAACTACAACTTTGATATGCTAGCTACAATACTGCTACTCGACCTGCAACTTCGATCTTAAACTTTGGCCTTGCAACTCTTGAATAAAACCTAATTTGACCTCCTTTTGGGACCTCCCAAGAGAAATACATCTCTTCCTAAGGTCAGTGAAGTCTAGACAAAGTTTCCTTCCTTCCATCTATCAGTTTCTACACTTTATCCTACTGCAAGAATAAACCCTAGTTTGACCTCCTTCTGGGACCTTCCAAGAGCAACAAAACTCTTCCTAAGGTTAGTGAAGTCTAGACATATTTTTCTTCCTTGTAGCTACCATTTTTTTTACTTAGTCCTATTACAGCTCAGTCCTGAAACTTTGACCTCTTCTTCCAACCCATAAACCCTATAATTTCGCATATGTTAGAGATATAGAGTCCAAAAAACAATAAATTTAATCATTTTGCCTTCTTCTTCTTCACCTTTGCTCTCCTTCTTGTAGTTACCGAGCTATAGATCGAAATATTTTCTTGTAGATTGAACTTGTGAGTGAGTGTGTCCTCAATTGAAGTTGAATTTCTCTTTATATAGCCTTCTCAAGGGGTCAAATTTCCTCCTTTAGGCTGACTTAAGGATCCCAGGGCCAACTTGTACTCTTGGAGATTCCAAGACTTTCTAGACTAAAAAATAATTTCTTTTTTTAAATTACAAATTGTCGGGAAGTGTCTTATAAACATTATTTTGACTCCTTTGACACATGACAATAATCCTAAGACCTAACCAAGCCTAGAATCATGAAGAACATTCTTTTACCTAGAAGACCATCAATAATGATCATAAAACCCATGCTTTAATAATAATAATTTTCTTTACTACTTTATATTTTTACATAGTATACATATTGAAATGAGTACAACAATTATGAAGACCGAAACTAGTTACATTTCTCAACAATTACCCCCGCTAGCCCAAGAGCCATCATATGGTCTAAAAAGCAGAGGATATTTTTCCTCCAAATATGCCTTAGCATTCTTCTCTTCAATATATTGGCTTTTAGGGTTACAACATATTTCTAGTGACCTTGCTAGGGAACCAAGTTCAATATTTCAATTTGGTGTGGGTAGTTAAAAATTTGATTCTCAATATTACTAGTGAACAAGGTTGGATGACTTGTTGCATAAATTTTCTTGGATATTTTTAAATGTAAATATTTCACCTAGTGAATCCATACTGTAGATTTATATTAATTATTTCTTGAGTGATTGTTGCTAGATTTTCTCCATTCAATTTCTCACATATATATTGTTTTCCTAACCATATGCCTAACAAATAAGAATGGGAAGACCTCCTTCTTAAATTGAGGGAATAAAAATATGATAACCCTTCACAAAAAAATTTAAAAAAATGGTATCCATCACCTTAATGTTTATGATGAATATGTATTAATGAATATTTTTATGTTTTTTTATTGGAGAAAGATGCTAGACAATCATGCAGGGGTTTGTCTCCTAGTAGTTTATCATAATTGAAATATTTTCATTCAAATTTTGATGATCATTATAAAAGGATTTATCCAACTCACTATTTATTAGAAACCTATTATACTATTGATTTTGGAAGAAAAGATATACTTAGCTTTCATGATGATAAAGAACGGATTTTTGATGATGACGAATACTTACATAGTTATGAATTTAAAGAGTCTAAGAAAGTACATGTTAATCTGCTCATTTTCATCTTGATTTATGTTGTTCATGTTGAATTTTTTCATTCCATTTGTAAATAATGAGAACTTTGAAGTTACAGATGATGATATCTCACAATAGTATATTAAGAGTGTGTTGAAATTTCCATTTACCTCAAATGTTATCAATGGAGTAAAGAGGAAAGGCATACGTTTCTATGTTTTATATAACCTAAGTTCTTTGGTGGTCTCTCATTGATGTTTGAGAGATTCATATTAAATTTACAAATATAAGTTACTCAGATCCTCGAGAGTAGGGTGTGGCTATGGAAAAGCAAACAATATTATTACATATAAATGGTTGAAAAATGATCATCACCATAACTTAAAAAAAATGAATTAACCTCAAGAATGAGTAATTTTAATACATCCTAAAAGTTACATGGAAAATGGTCATCTAACATATGTCATTATTATTAAATTCCTTAAAAATTATGCTAAAAGTTTATGTGAATTATATTTAAATCTAGTTGCATTAAAATATGTTGGGTTTATTAGAAACCCCAAATTAAGTTATTAATTCCTTAAAAAGTAAGATAAAGGTTTAGGAAAATTATATTTAAATGTAGTTGCATTAAATATGTTGGGGTTGTTAGAAACCCCAAATTGAGTTGTAGTATGAATTGAAATTTTAAATGATTAAAACACAAACACTTTAAAAAATACATGGTTACTAGTTTAGAAAATCTAGGCATGTATATTATAAATAAGTAAATGTTATCAATGTCAATGAAATAATTTTCTTCCATTATTGAATTAAGATAACCTTGAAGTTACATATGGCACTTTTTTTTTTCCATAAAACTAGGTTGTATATGAGAAATTGTCTCTTCAAAGAATGTTACAAGGTTTCTTCCCTCCATCAAATATGATTAATAAAATGAGGAAAATACATACTATTTTATGTTCTCTAGGAAATTTTCCATTTATTTGGAATCATCTTATTGAAATTTGAGAGAAATAATTTAAATTCATAAATCTAATTGTACCTAGAGTAAGGCACAGGTATGGTAAATAATAAGGATATATATATATATATATATATATATATAATTGACATCATAAAAAGCAAATAGTGAACATTAAGGAAAAATAATTTATATATAGTTTAAATAAGGAAACCCTTACCAAATCCACATGATGGATGGTCATCTAAGAGATGTTCTAAGATTAAATCTTGATCGTACAAAAAGAACCATTATTATTGATATGTATATGCAAAAAAAATCAAACAACTAGTAAAAGTAGAATCAAATGGACAAGCAGTATTATCTCGACCAAATATGCCTAGAGAATAAAGTCTTTAAAAGAGGGAATATGGCACCCAATGAGGATATAAAAAATAATTAAAGCATATCCCAAGGGAACAATAATTTTTTTTTCTCCTTAGCTAACCTGTAATATTCCTAAATTAGCATGCAGCTAATTAGAATATTAATTTTTCTCTAAACACATAGTTAGATGAATAAATGGTTAGGGAGGCCCAGAAATATTTTTAGCAGAAATAAAATCCCTCTTAATGGGGAAAGGGATCATATTCATAGCTGGATAAAACACCTTCATGTGTGAACAAAAGCTAATGCATGTGGACAAGGTCAAGTTTGACCAAGTCAACAAAGCTAGTATGGAGGAAGTGGAACATTAATGAAGATAACCCAGTGGGAATATGGACCAGTTTAGATAGTTATAATAAAGCCACCTTGTGTGTGGAAGAAGACATTCCATGAAGATCCAGTCAAGGTTGACCAAATCCAACATCGTTCTTATGGAGGAGTGGCATTGATGATGGGACATCACAGTTTTGGAGGGAGATTCATTGCATGAAGATGGAAACCCTAATGAGTGGGACCTAAGGTCAGAAGGCTCACATTGTTTATAAGGAAGAGGATGGCAGCCATATGAGGTTAGATTATGATTATGATTTTCTAATTATATGTTTTGTTTAGACATATACTTCCTCTTGTTGCTTAGCTGAGATTGAATGTTGTTTAGCATTGGGTGTTCCTGATTGGGAATCCCACCTCTTCCATTGAGTAGCTCTTGGAGGAGTATTGCACCATATTGTCCACTATCTGGCTAAAGGCCAAGCTTCATCTTCCTTTGATAGTGCAGATCCTGTTGAGGGTTTGTCTGTTTTAGTAAGCTGCAGCAAGTGGAGACTAGATCTTCAGATCTAGGCCATTTCAGTGCTTCTTTTCTGTGGAGGAGGTTTCTAATCCATTGGAAGGACAGTTTTGAAGGCATTGAGCTTCATTTTCATATCTTGGCTGCAAGCCAACAACATTTTTTCCCCTACAGTGCATTATAGATCCAGATCTGCGTAATTTCTGAAGGAGCCGTTGCAAGGTGGTTCAGTACACCATTTGGAGAGATGATTTTCTAGGCGTTGGGGATCTTCCCTTCACTTTAGAGATCTATTGGTGGAGGATATTATTTTTCGTATGTCATATCAGCCACACTTTCCAGATCTATAATTTTTAGTGGATCTCCAATCTTAGATCTTAGATCTACACTTTGTACATGGTGTTTTGCTGAAAACCCCAAGGGGGTTCATTAAAGGAGCTTGTATAGTGCATGGATCTGATACAGATCTAAATTTTTATGCACATAGCAGCTCTAGATCTGATGTACAACTTACTGCTATTGCAGGTTTTAGTATGAATCTTAATCGCAAGTGTACGAAAAAAGACCACTTTAGCTGTGCATAAAAAACAGCCCTAACAGCAAAGATGGTTGCCAATATCTTTAGATTTGCAATTAGGTGACCAAGATAAATGCTGCAAAAATCTAGATCTATGCATTAAAAGACATTAAGCAGTAAATAAAAACAATATTTGCTCCATGCATCCAATAGAAAAGACAAGAATATGTTGAATGAATTTTTTATTAAGGGCACCTGGGAGGAAAACATAAAAGGATGTTACCAGTTCTCCTCAATGGGATGGGTTCTTGTAAGTCCTCAGTACTTCAGATCTAAAATTCCTCTCTCTTGATGGTGTAGAAGACCCAGAAAAAAATGGAACTCAAAGGGAACTCACAAGCAAAAAGATAGAAAAATATGACAATGATGGTGGATCAAAGTCAGACCAAAAGTATAGATCCAGAGTGGTCTTTAGGCAACAAAACGTAGTGAATGAATGGAAAAACCCTTATATTTATAACAAAATATTGAGTTAGTCTAGATATTGCTGCATAATTAAAATATTATTAACCAAATCAAGATCCAACTTTTATGGAATATTTTATTATATTTCTTGGAGGGAAAAGGAATTTGACTTGGGTCAAATCCCTTTATTTGTAAATAATAAATAAATAAATGATTTATTTATCATTTTAAGGATGTGGTTGAGTAATAATCAAATAAATAATGATTTATTTAATTATTTAAGAGTGATTTAGTCAAATTTAACAAGGAATATTATTTAAATAAGGTTTAAATAATTATTCCTAGAAAATAATAAGATAAATAATTATTTATCTAATTAATTTTCCTATTTTGGGTTAAATATGACCATGAATATTAATTAAATTGTTGTTTAACTAATTATTCCTTGAGTAAAATCAGACAAATGTAGATTTATTTAATATTTCCTCATGTGGTTTCCTGTTTAAACCATAAACAACTTAATAAAGGTGGTTTACTAAGTTATTTTTCATAGTGAAAGCAATTTTACTTAGGGTAAAATTGGTCTTACATGGTGTACTTAGGTTCATCTAATAGTAACAAGTTAGATGACCAAAAATGGTGTAACAAATTGCCCCCCAACGTGCAAGCATTAGGAGCTAATCGTAAGACCGAAGTACATTGTAAGAACTCAATCACTAGACACCGAAGGGGAAGTCAAAGAGAGAGAAATATAAGGTAGACCGAAGCACTAAAGGAGTAGACCCTAAGGAGGTGAGACTTACAGGTGCGACAAGTCTCTTTTATGAGTGAGTATATGTGCTATAGGCGGCGGGGGAGGCATACCTATGCCCGCCAAGACAAAGTACAAAGAATAATGCGTCCAATAAACAAGGGACTGAACAATATAGTACATGCTAGAATAAACATGAGCCAGGTAAAAACATGATAATGAGTCCCACATACATACTATGCCTGGGATAACAGCGAGGACTTATACAATAATATCTGAGTACATGAGATAAAAATACACCCCAAATTCCCTTGTAGACAAGAAAGGGCTCTGAAAATCCGACTGATACATGCAAACAAAAAGGCGCTGCAAGCGGTTGAGGTCGACATCATCAAATCTATGGAGCTACATTAAAGGCTGTAATGAAGAGGTCATCTGGGCATGTGGGGGGCTACCTGTAGGGCCACCCCCTCATGAGGGCTGAAACGTCTCACACACACCCTGGAATTGCCAGTATCATTTGTTGCATCACTAAACCATCAAGTATATGGATCTCGATCATGCTGAAAGGAGTTGGAGCTGAGAAACAATCAAGTCAAAGGGAAATAAGGAGTCCCTTTTCCTGATCCGAGGCACCAAACAAGAGTGGAAGCTGGAACCAAGGTACACCGCCCTCTAGACCTGACTTTTGGAATGAATGATCTGATGTCGACAGAAGGAGGTCAGCCATAGGTGAGGCAATAAGGGATCCTCGAATAAGGCATGAGAGAAAATAGTAGAGTGACTTACAGACTGACACCAGGGATAATGATGAAATGGGGGGTACTAAGTAGCAGACGGACGACTTCCCTTGTTAGAGCATAAAGGGCATGGATGACTTGGCAGCGACTGACACAACATCATGAGGGATAGAGGACAGTAGGATTGAAGGCCATAATGTGCGACACGAGAGAGGAACCAAGCAATGGAGGATGGGGGACTATAGTGGGATACAAAGGGACTCGGGATAGATTCCATGAATGTGATCATGACTCAACTCGGATGCTCTAAAAAAGGGTGACTCGATGATGCTGCCACATAGAAAAGGTCTAATGGGGACCATAAAAACACAAGTACATGATGGTTACTCACGACAAAAATCAACACGAGCATGGAGAAGTATGAAGGAAAAGTGGTGCCCCAAGTATAAGTGTTGCAAGTGAAGAAATTCAATTTTGAGGAGTGGTGAAGTGACACTTCGTGGATAAAATGTGTCATGGTGAAGTATCAAATCACGAAAAACTAACAGATACCCATTTGAGGGCTCATTGAGATCTTTACAATGGTATAGACGGTTTGTCAAACTGAGCTATGGTTTGGCCGCAGTAGGCGAAAGAAAAATCAGGGGTTTCTTTTTTAATAAGGCATTTTCCCTCCAAATTCACTCATTTGCAAGTGTAGTCGTGGTCAATGTAGAGAGGAGAGAAGGCCCCAAATCTTGCAGCAATCGTAGCGGACAAACTGCCCGTTGGAATCGAGATCCGTTAGTTACAGGTAAGAGGTCTAACCCTACTCTTTCATTTAAGGGGATCAAAATTTCAATTTAGGCACCCAGAGCTCATAAACAAGTCAGGTCGCACTTTTTGGGGTCTATTCTGCGACCTGGGTAGTAGGTACTGGGTAGAAAAATGCGACCTATCCCAGGAAATGACCTAAAAAGTGTGACCTGTCAAAGAAAGGGGGTTTCAGTGTTGTTTTTGGCTGAGATCTAGGATTTTTATGGTTGAGGGGCATAGGTGCCCCCAAGCATGTTGTGGTCATGCAAAAATTTATTTAAAAAAATGGGAATCTAAACACATTTTTATGTTGTGGTGCGCCATTTGTTTTTGTTATGGTTATGCAGTTCGAGAAAGGGAATAGAAGATTACCAATCACTTTTGGTACTGCATGTATGAAGCAAATGGACTTAATTTTCTGAGTTGGCATACATGGTGTCATTATCCAAAGAGTGGATTTGGAGATAGTGAACTGGTGCTCTCCTAGAAAGCCCAGAGGTTGGTCAACAACAATGTCGAAGGGACTGGGTTGTTGATGTAAGATGAAGGAATGATGAGGGGTATCATCCCTAGAGTGATCTGAAGTGATATGAGACTCTAAAGGTTCTTCTAAATAGTGAAGAATTAGGGTACTAGATTCAATACATCCAGATACACTAGGAGAGTTGTGGATAATTTCTTCTCCTGGTCTCTCAATTATAGGTGCCCCCTTACCCAAACATTGTGTGTCAATGTAATGGCCACAAGGTGTGTGTGGTTTGAATGCATGGGTTCGATGTAACGGGGGATAGATAAAGTCAAGGGTGGCGAATACTTCCATAATGTCATCATCGTAATAGAATATGGGGTGACTGGTGGAAGAAAGACCACCTAACGCAGTGAAGCTACCTGACTCATCATCATGAGAAGAAAGGTTCACATGCACATCATCACGAAGGGTGACTGAAGGACAAGTAGATGAGGGATCTACTGATGTTGAGCCCAAGGTGATCACTGAAGGGAGGCCAGATGAAATAGAAGGGGAAGGCCCAGGGGGGTCTTCCAATGAGGATCTCATAGATGATGACAGGTAGTGGACAGTGGCCGAAGACTCTGTCATTTCGACATCCGGAGGGGGAATGTCAATAGGAGTGGATGTGTCCCCTGGTTCTACTGAACCAAAACGAGAAAATAAGGGAGCGGTGGACTCGTTGCGCTTGGTCTCGAATTGGAAATCTACCGCTAGAGACGTGCGTAATTCCTCGAGGTAGGGATAGAGGTGGGTATAATGGCCATGGAGATCACACAAAGCACAGGGGTGTTTGGTGTGAATATTCTTTGGTTTCTTAGCTGCATTTGAGGAAGGAACAAAGGTTTCCAGGACCGTAGACTCAGGGAACGTGACATTAACCATGGACTTGAGATGAGGCAATTCAGGACAATTATGGGTGTCATGACCGACAACATCACAAAAATCACACGGAGGTGTACGTTTTGGAGGCTGAGGAGGAGCATGGTTTGTTTGGGAAGCCTTGTCTTTTGACGCACGATTACAAGCTTTTCACTTCTTACCCGAAGTGGTCGCAACAAGAGAAGGTTCCTGTTGAGGTGGCTGAGGCACTATAGCAGCAGGAGAATTCATGGGGACCGGTTGAACCCAGGTCAAAGAAAGATAAGGTTTGGGTTGACCAGGCGGGGTAGCGGCTGGGGGATCAAGGTACCAGACAGCAATCCCCAGGGTCAAGTTAGGAAGAGAGAGGGTAGCCATGACAAGTACCGAATACACTCCAGGTGGGGGAGCTAGGAATTGTATCTGACCAGAGGGGTAATGGCTAGGAGGGACGGCTCCAAGATGGTTAAGGCCTGGAGGAACCGTTCCGGGAGGGTAGAAAGGCTCATGGACACTAGTTGTGGGTGAAGGGCCTAGAGGAGGGGGTCCATAAGGCTGAATCAAAGGGCCAGGAGTAGGTTGCGGAGGGTGAGGCTGTTGAATAGCCGAACCGGGCTGCTTGAGGGAGGCTCGAGATGATTGCATCATGCAAACATTCGATGAGTTGGGATCAGAGACAGGTGGAGGAAGACCAGGGAATGTACCAAGCAAAGATGAGTCTTTGTACACTCCGGGTGAGACACTGGTCAAAGGATCGATGGTTTGCTTATTGGCCACCAAAGATATGATGGACTCAAGGGAGGTCTGAGACTTCGACTTGTAATATGTCAACTGGTCAATGGTGACTATCTTTCCGTTATGAGGGAAGGACATCTTGCAGTGAACCACAGATGGGACAGCAGACATCGCATAGGTGTAGCTATGACCCAATAGAATGTTGTAATCTAAGGGGGCCTCTATGACTTCTAAATCAACGCAAACAGTCTTGCCCGCAAGAGTAATAGGACAATTGCAGAATAGGCCAATGGGCTGGGAGGTGTGGCCATCCCACGCTCAGAGAGTGATCGTGGAAGGAGCCAACTCAGGTGATCCGAGTTGTTTCCAAACCGAAGTGGACGTCACACAGGTGGATGCCCCCTCATCAATGATACACCGGGAAATGTTGGCATTCCAAATCTTGACTGGGATTTGGAAAGTGACAGAAGCAGGGAGAGGAGGATGTTCTGACCGGTCAACATCGAAGATGATCAATCGATCATCTGAAGGATCTACAGCACCCATGGCAGATAGAAGATATTTTTGTTGTGAAGGGCACGACTAGAGGATTTCCAGCTTTGATATGGCAGCAGGAGATTGTGCCAAATCATCTACTATGCTATACGAATGGGCAGCTTTGCCAGAAGCAGCGTTTCGGCGTAATGGTCCCTTAGGGATATTGGTATGAACCTCCACCTTAGGCTGAGGGATCTGCAAAGGACCATTAGGTGTCGAAAGAGGCCCTATAGAACTTGAAGAAGGGGGCTTGGGGACAGACGTAGTGGGAGGCTTGTTGTACTGACGAGACTGAGTCTGAAGGTTGAGGTCTACGGTTATAGGTTGGTCAGAATTCATCATGAGAATCTGGTAATCGGGAGTACCAGGTGGAAGTGGTTGAGTGGCCACATGACCTTCAGGTGGTTGGGTACCCACGAATCCTTGTTGAGAGAAAGGATTATTAAACAGAGTCGGTTGACTAGGCACATCACTGGGAGGGACGGAAGGGGAGGCTTGTTGTCCCCACATTGTTTCTCGAGACTCCCACATCTACTTCATCTATGGTAAAAGAGGACAATCATGTGTGTAATGACCATAAACACCACAACAAGAACAAGGCTTGTTCATGCGAACAGGCTTGTCCTTCTTGGGCTGAGTGCACTGTTGCTGGTTAACAGTGTTAGGTGCATTATTTTGAGGATTAGGTCCAGGATTACCGGAGGCAGATTTATTTTGAGTGTCTTTCCTCTTCTTTTCGGAGGGAGGAGGATTAGTCGCGCTCTTCTGTGCATACAAGATTCACGTCGACCCAGGTGCAATTTTTCAAACCATTAAATGGCCCAATAATTCCCACAAACCGTTAAAATCCCACGAAATGGAAATCTGTTAGTAGTTGGATCCAAGTCATTTTAAAACTGACGCGCCAAAGTTTAAACTCTGGTTGTGACCAGGGTTCATTGCATGGTCGGGTTAATCTACCACCGAGGTTGAGTTTTGACTATGGTTGGAGTCGTAGTTTCCATCATGGTTCCATGTGATATGGTTTTCATAACTGTCGAGTTTAACGTGGTTACGTTTTGTTTGAACGTTAACATAACCATATCCACCATAACATAAAACTTCAACTGTTTCAAACCGTTGAATGTGATATGGAACTCCCAACCACTGATTCAACTGCTACTAAAACTTTGTGGTGCCTCTAGTTTAATTGTGGTGGTTAACATATAACATAAAAAATTAACTGTGGTATGGGGCCGAGGGTTAACCCCATGCCCCGACCCCCGACTCCATTCTCGTTCAACCTTAAATAAAAGTCGAAGACTATTATTTAATAAGGAACATAGTAGGCAGGCTTGTGGAGGGCTTTGCTTCTATCGATTGGTCATGGGTTCGATTCGTCGAAGGTTTTTTGAGGCCAAAAAAAATAATTTACTCCAATCTCGGGAGCCCATGTGGCAGCCTCCAATTGTCCCATGCGGCCTCTCCTAATTAGGCCACCCAATCAAACCCTCATTCAATGAAACTCCACCATAACAAACGAACCAACAGTGGACACTTGTCATCATACCATTGTCCCACAAGAACTGCAATCACTATGTATAGTCATTTCCTAGTCAACATATGGACTGTTGACTAGGCATCCCTGCAACTGCATATTTTAAATTTTAGCTATTTGGAAAATCAGTTACAATGCGATATCGGGAGCATACGATATCGGTTTTGAGTGAAATGAGTTGCGTTGGATTAAGGGAGACACGATATTAGTTTTGGAGCTAGTTTCGAGGCATTTATAACACTTTGAATTTTGAGCATTTTACTGATCAAATGGATCACCTTCTCATTACTAAAGAACACATGATATTCTTTTGGTAATTGAGATTGTCTTCTCACCATCTTAATTCAATGTGACTTTGGGATGGGATAAGGGTTCCCATCAAAGAGAGTTTGGCCCATTTATCTAGTCCAAGTTGAGTATTATATTTGGCCATCATATTTCTCCAACATTTATTTATTATAATGTCTTAAAATCTGTAAATAAAGGGTGCAATGAGGGTATTCTAAGAATAATTATAAAAATTATCAATTTAGTATTTTAGGGGATTACTGTTATAAAATCGATAATGGAAGCTTCTTATTTTTTCTAACCTTGATACTTGATTGTGAATATTAGTTATCTTCTTTATTTTCAATTAGATCTTTTTATCAGACAATATCAAGAAACAGTAAAAATAAAAGAGGATACAGATATAGACTCTCAGCTAGGGAGAAACCCCTCCAAGGGGAAAACCTATAAACTCTTTTCTTCTTAGAATCTATTTCAAATGAGATACAAAGATCCAATCCCTAGACCAATTCCTTCTCCTAGTACCAATTCACCCCTTCCTCAAGTCCTTATTGAATCTGCACCAAACCACTACAAACTACAACTTTGATATGCTAGCTACAATACTGCTACTCGACCTGCAACTTTGACCTGCAACTTCGATCTTAAACTTTGGCCTTGCAACTCTTGAATAAAACCTAATTTGACCTCCTTTTGGGACCTCCCAAGAGAAATACATCTCTTCCTAAGGTCAGTTAAGTCTAGACAAAGTTTTCTTCCTTCCATCTATCAGTTTCTACACTTTATCCTACTGCAAGAATAAACCCTACTTTGACCTCCTTCTGGGACCTTCCAAGAGCAACAAAACTCTTCCTAAGGTTAGTGAAGTCTAGACATATTTTTCTTCCTTGTAGCTACCATTTTTTTTACTTAGTCCTATTATAGCTCCTCCGAAAGTGACCTCTTCTTACAACCATGGAATAAACCCTATAATTTCGCATATGTTAGAGATATAGAGTCCAAAACAAATAATTTAATCATTCTCGCCTTTGTCTTCTTCACCTTTGCTCTCCTTCTTGTAGTTACCGAGCTATAGATCGAAATATTTTCTTGTAGATTGAACTTGTGAGTGAGTGTGTCCTCAATTGAAGTTGAATTTCTCTTTATATAGCCTTCTCAAGGGGTCAAATTTCCTCCTTTAGGCTGACTTAAGGATCCCAGGGCCAACTTGTACTCTTGGAGATTCCAAGACTTTCTAGACTAAAAAATAATTTCTTTTTTTAAATTACAAATTGTTGGGAAGTGTCTTATAAACATTATTTTGACTCCTTTGACACATGACAATAATCCTAAGACCTAACCAAGCCTAGAATCATGAAGAACATTCTTTTACCTAGAAGACCATCAATAATGATCATAAAACCCATGCTTTAATAATAATAATTTTCTTTACTACTTTATATTTTTACATAGTATACATATAGAAATGAGTACAACAATTATGAAGACCGAAACTAGTTACATTTCTCAACAATTACCCCCGCTAGCCCAAGAACCATCATATGGTCTAAAAAGCAGAGGATATTTTTCCTCCAAATATGCCTTAGCATTCTTCTCTTCAATATATTGGCTTTTAGGGTTACAACATATTTCTAGTGACCTTGCTAGGGAACCAAGTTCAATATTTCAATTTGGTGTGGGTAGTTAAAAATTAGATTCTCAATATTGCTAGTGAACAAGGTTGGATGACTTGTTGCGTAAATTTTCTTGGATATTTTTAGATGTAAATATTTCACCTAGTGAATCCATACTGTAGATTTATATTAATTATTTCTTGAGTGATTGTTGCTAGATTTTCTCCATTCAATTTCTCACATATATATTTTTTTCCTAACCATATGCCTAACAAATAAGAATGGGAAGACATCCTTCTTAAATTTAGGGAATAAAAATATGATAACCCTTCACAAAAAAATTTAAAAAAATTGTATCCATCACCTTAATGTTTATGATGAATATGTATTAATGAATATTTTTATGTTTTTTTATTGGAGAAAGATGCTAGACAATCATGCAGGGGTTTGTCTCCTAGTAGTTTATCATAATTGAAATATTTTCATTCAAATTTTGATGATCATTATAAAAGGATTTATCCAACTCACTATTTATTAGAAACCTATTATACTATTGATTTTGGAAGAAAAGATATACTTAGCTTTCATGACGATAAAGAATGGATTTTTGATGATGACGAATACTTACATAGTTATGAATTTAAAGAGTCTAAGAAAGTACATGTTAATCTGCTCATTTTCATCTTGATTTATGTTGTTCATGTTGAATTTTTTCATTCCATTTGTAAATAATGAGAACTTTGAAGTTACAGATGATGATATCTCACAATAGTATCTTAAGAGTGTGTTGAAATTTCCATTTACCTCAAATGTTATCAATGGAGTAAAGAGGAAAGGCATACGTTTCTATGTTTGATATAACCTAAGTTCTTTGGTGGTCTCTCATTGATGTTTGAGAGATTCATATTAAATTTACAAATATAAGTTACTCAGATCCTCGAGAGTAGGGTGTTGCTATGGAAAAGCAAACAATATTATTACATATAAATGGTTGAAAAATGATCATCACCATAACTTAAAAAAAATGAATTAACCTCGAGAATGAGTAATTTTAATACATCCTAAAAGTTACATGGAAAATGGTCATCTAACATATGTCATTATTATTAAATTCCTTAAAAATTATGCTAAAAGTTTATGTGAATTATATTTAAATCTAGTTGCATTAAAATATGTTGGGTTTATTAGAAACCCCAAATTAAGTTATTAATTCCTTAAAAAGTAAGATAAAGGTTTAGGAAAATTATATTTAAATGTAGTTGCATTAAATATGTTGGGGTTGTTAGAAAACCCAAATTGAGTTGTAGTATGAATTGAAATTTTAAATGATTAAAACACAAACACTTTAAAAAATACATGGTTACTAGTTTAGAAAATCTAGGCATGTATATGATAAATAAGTAAATGTTATCAATGTCAATGAAATAATTTTCTTCCATTATTGAATTAAGATAACCTTGAAGTTACATATGGCACTTTTTTTTTTCCATAAAACTAGGTTGTATATGAGAAATTGTCTCTTCAAAGAATGTTACAAGGTTTCTTCCCTCCATCCAATATGATTAATAAAATGAGGAAAATACATACTATTTTATGTTCTCAAGGAAATTTTCCATTTATTTGGAATCATCTTATTGAAATTTGAGAGAAATAATTTAAATTCACAAATCTAATTGTACCTAGAGTAAGGCACAGGTATGGTAAATAATAAGGATATATATATATATATATATATATATATATATATATATATATATATGTATGTATGTATGTATGTATGTATGTATGTATGTATGTAATTGACATCATAAAAAGGAAATAGTGAACATTAAGGAAAAATAATTTATATATAGTTTAAATAAGGAAACCCTTACCAAATCCACATGATGGATGGTCATCTAAGAGATGTTCTAAGATTAAATCTTGATCGTACAAAAAGAACCATTATTATTGATATGTATATGCAAAAAAAAACAAACAACTAGTAAAAGTAGAATCAAATGGACAAGCAGTATTATCTCGACCAAATATGCCTAGAGAATAAAGTCTTTTAAAGAGGGAATATGGCACCCAATGAGGATATAAAAAATAATTAAAGCATATCCCAAGGGAACAATAATTTTTTTTTCTCCTTAGCTAACCTGTAATATTCCTAAATTAGCATGCAGCTAATTAGAATATTAATTTTTCTCTAAACACATAGTTAGATGAATAAATGGTTAGGGAGGCCCATAAATATTTTTAGCAGAAATAAAATCCCTCTTAATGGGGAAAGGGATCATATTCATAGCTGGATAAAACACCTTCATATGTGAACAAAAGCTAATGCATGTGGACAAGGTCAAGTTTGACCAAGTCAACAAAGCTAGTATGGAGGAAGTGGAACATTAATGAAGATAACCCAGTGGGAATATGGACCAGTTTAGATAGTTATAATAAAGCCACCTTGTGTGTGGAAGAAGACATTCCATGAAGATCCAGTCAAGGTTGACCAAATCCAACATCGTTCTTATGGAGTAGTGGCATTGATGATGGGACAGCACGGTTTTGGAGGGAGATTCATTGCATGAAGATGGAAACCCTAATGAGTGGGACCTAAGGTCAGAAGGCTCACATTGTTTATAAGGAAGAGGATGGTAGCCATATGAGGTTAGATTATGATTATGATTTTCTAATTATATGTTTTGTTTAGACATATACTTCCTCTTGTTGTTTAGCTGAGATTGAATGTTGTTTAGCATTGGGTGTTCCTGATTGGGAATCCCACCTCTTCCATTGAGTAGCTCTTGGAGGAGTATTGCACCATATTGTCCACTATCTGGCTAAAGGCCAAGCTTCATCTTCCTTTGACAGTGCAGATCCTGTTGAGGGTTTGTCTGTTTCAGTAAGCTGCAGCAAGTGGAGACTAGATCTTCAGATCTAGGCCATTTCAGTGCTTCTTTTCTGTGGAGGAGGTTTCTAATCCATTGGAAGGACAGTTTTGAAGGAATTGAGCTTCATTTTCATATCTTGGGTGCAAGCCAACAACATTTTGTCCCCTACAGTGCATTATAGATCCAGATCTGCGTAATTTCTGAAGGAGCCGTTGCAAGGTGTTTCAGTACACCATTTGGAGAGATGATTTTCTAGGCGTTGGGGATCTTCCCTTCACTTTGGAGATCTATTGGTGGAGGATATTATTTTTCATATGTCATATCAGCCACACTTTCCAGATCTATAAATTTTAGTGGATCTCCAATCTTAGATCTTAGATCTACACTTTGTACATGGTGTTTTGCTGAAAACCCCAAAGGGGTTCATTAAAGGAGCTTGTATAGTGCATGGATCTAATACAGATCTAACTTTTTATGCACATAGCAGCTCTAGATCTGATGTACAACTTACTGCTATTGCAGGTTTTAGTATGAATCTTAATCGCAAGTGTACGAAAAAAGACCACTTTAGCTGTGCATAAAAAACAGCCCTAACAGCAAAGATGGTTGCCAATATCTTTAGATTTGCAATTAGGTGACCAAGATAAATGCTGCAAAAATCTAGATCTATGCATTAAAAGACATTAAGCAGTAAATAAAAACAAGAGTTGCTCCATGCATCCAATAGAAAAGACAAGAATATGTTGAATGAATTTTTTATTAAGGGCACCTGGGAGGAAAACATAGAAGGATGTTACCAGTTCTCCTCAATGGGATGGGTTCTTGTAAGTCCTCAGTACTTCAAATCTAAAATGCCTCTCTCTTGATGGTGTAGAAGACCCAAAAAAAAATGGAACTCAAAGGGAACTCACAAGCAAAAAGATAGAAAACTATGACAATGATGGTGGATCAAAGTCAGACCAAAAGTATAGATCCAGAGTGATCTTTAGGCAACAAAACGTAGTGAATGAATGGAAAAACCCTTATATTTATAACAAAATATTGAGTTAGTCTAGATATTGCTGCATAATTAAAATATTATTAACCAAAGCAAGATCCAAATTTTATGGAATATTTTATTATATTTGTTGGAGGGAAAAAGAATTTGACTTGGGTCAAACCCCTTTATTTGTAAATAATAAATAAATAAATGATTTGTTTATTATTTTAAGGATGTGGTTGAGTAATAATCAAATAAATAATTATTTGTTTAATTATTTAAGAGTGATTTAGTCAAATTTAACAAGGAATATTATTTAAATAAGGTTTAAATAATTATTCCTAGAAAATAATAAGATAAATAATTATTTATCTAATTAATTTTCCTATTTTGGGTTAAATATGACCATGAATATTAATTAAATTGTTGTTTAACTAATTATTCCTTGAGTAAAATCAGACAAATGTAGATTTATTTAATATTTCCTCATGTGGTTTCCTGTTTAAACCATAAACAACTTAATAAAGATGGTTTACTAAGTTATTTTTCATAGTGAAAGCAATTTTACTTAGGGTAAAATTGGTCTTACATGGTGTACTTAGGTTCATCTAATAGTAACAAGTTAGATGACCAAAAATGGTGTAACAAATTGCCCCCCAGCGTGCAAGCATTAGGAGCTAATCGTAAGACCGAAGTACATTGTAAGAACTCAATCACTAGACACCGAAGGGGAAGTCAAAGAGAGAGAAATATAAGGTAGACCGAAGCACTAAAGGAGTAGACCCTGAGAAGGTGAGACTTATAGGTGCGACAAGTCTCTTTTATGAGTGATTATCTGTGCTATAGGCGGCGGGGGAGGCATACCTATGCCCGCCAAGACAAAGTACAAAGAATAATGCGTTCAATAAACAAGGGACTGAACAATATAGTACATGCTAGCATAAACATGAGCCAAGTAAAAACATGATAATGAATCCCACATACATACTATGCCTGGGATAACAGCGAGGACTTATACAATAATATCTGAGTACATGAGATACAAATACAACCCAAATTCCCTTGTAGACAAGAAAGGGCTCTGAAAATCTGACTGATACATGCAAAAAAAAAGGCGCTGCAAGCGGTTGAGGTCGACATCATCAAATCTATGGAGCTACATTAAAGGCTGTAATGAAGAGGTCATCTAGGCATGTGGGGGGCTACCTGTAGGGCCACCCCCTCATGAGGGCTGAAACGTCTCACACACACCCTGGAATTGCCAGTATCATTTGCTGCATCACTAAACCATCAAGTATATGGATCTCGATCATGCTGAAAGGAGTTGGAGCTAAGAAACAATCAAGTCAAAGGGAAATAAGGAGTCCCTTTTCCTGATCCGAGGCACCAAACAAGAGTGGAAGCTGGAACCAAGGTACACCGCCCTCTAGACCTGTCTTCTGGAATGAATAATCTGATGTCGACAGAAGGAGGTCAGCCATAGGTGAGGCAATAAGGGATCCTCGACTAAGGCATGAGAGAAAATAGTAGAGCGACTTACAGACTGACACCAGGGATAATGATGAAATGGGGGGTACTAAGTAGCAGACAGACGACTTCCCTTGTTAGAGCATAAAGGGCATGGATGACTTGGCAGCGACTAACACAACATCATGAGGGATAGAGGGCAGTAGGATTGAAGGCCATAATGTGCAACACGAGAGAAGAACCAAGCAATGGAGGATGGAGGACTATAGTGGGATACAAAGGGACTCGGGATAGATTCCATGAATGCGATCATGACTCAACTCAGATGCTCTAAAAAAGGGTGACTCGATGATGCTGCCACATAGAAAAGGTCTAATGGGGACCATAAAAACATGAGTACATGATGGTTACTCACGACAAAAATCAACACGAGCATGAACAAGTATGAAGGAAAAGTGGTGCCCCAAGTATAAGTGTTGCAAGTGAAGAAATTCAATTTTGAGGAGTGGTGAAGTGATACTTCATGGATAAAATGTGTCCTGGTGAAGTATCAAATCACGAAAAACTAACAGATACCCATTTGAGGGCGCATTGAGATCTTTACAATGGTATAGACGGTTTGTCAAACTGAGCTATGGTTTGGCCGCAGTAGGCGAAAGAAAAATCAGGGGTTTCTCTTTTAATAAGGCATTTTTCCTCCAAATTCACTCATTTGCAAGTGTAGTTGTGGTCAATGTAGAGAGGAGAGAAGGCCCTAAATCTTGCAGTGATCGTAGCGGACAAACTTCCTGTTGGAATCGAGATCCGTCAGTTACAGGTAAGAGGTCTAACCCTACTCTTTCATTTAAGGGGATCAAAATTTCAATTTAGGCACCCAGAGCTCATAAACAGGTCAGGTCGCACTTTTTGGGGTCTATTCTGCGACTTGGGTAGCAGGTACTGGGTAGAAAAATGCGACCTATCCCAGGAAATGACCTAAAAAGTGTGACCTGTCAGAGAAAGGGGGTTTCAGTGTTGTTTTTGGCTGAGATCTAGGATTTTTATGGTTGAGGGGCATAGGTGCCCCCAAGCATGTTGTGGTCATGCAAAAATTTATTTAGAAAAATGGGAATCTAAACACATTTTTATGTTGTGGTGCGCCATTTGTTTTTTTTATGGTTATGCAGTTCGAGAAAGGGAATAGAGGATTACCAATCAATTTTGGTACTGCATGTATGAAGCAAATGGAATTAAGTTTCTGGGTTGGCATACATGGTGTCATTATCCAAAGAGTGGATTTGGAGATAGTGAACTGGTGCTCTCCTAGAAAGCCCAGAGGTTGGTCAACAAAAATGTCGAAGGGACTGGGTTGTTGATGTAAGATGAAGGAATGATGAGGGGTATCATCCCTAGAGTGATCTGAAGTGATATGAGACTCTAAAGGTTCTTCTAAACAGTGAAGAATGAGGGTACTAGAGTCAACACGTCTAGATACACTAGGAGAGTTGTGGAGAATTTCTTCTCCTGGTCTCTCAATTATAGGTGCCCCCTTACCCAAACATTGTGTGTCAATGTAATGGCCACAAGGTGTGTGTGGTTTGAATGCATGGGTTCGATGTAAGGGGGGATAGATAAAGTCAAGGGTGGCGACTACTTCCATAATGTCATCATCGTAATAGAAGATGGGGTGACTGGTGGAAGAAAGACCACCTAACGCAGTGAAGCTACCTGACTCATCATCATGAGAAGAAAGGTTCACATGCACATCATCACGAAGGGTGACTGAAGGACAAGTAGATGAGGGATCTACTGATGTTGAGCCCAAGGTGATCGCTGAAGGGAGGCCAGGTGAAACAGAAGGGGAAGGCCCAAGGGGGTCTTCCAATGAGGATCTCATAGATGATGACAGGTAGTGGAAAGTGGCCGAAGACTCTGTCATTTCGACATCCGGAGGGGGAATGTCAATAGGAGTGGATGTGTCCTCTGGTTATTCTGAACCAAAACGGGAAAATAAGGGAGCGGTGGACTCGTTGCGCTTGGTCTCGAATTGGCAAACTACCGCTAGAGACGTGCGGAATTCCTCGAGGTAGGGACAGAGGTGGGTATAATGGCCATGGAGATCACACAAAGCACAGGGGTGGTTGGTGTGAATATTCTTTGGTTTCTTAGCTGCAGTCGAGGAAGGAACAAAGGTTTCCAGGACCGTAGACTCAGGGAACGTGACATTAACCATGGACTTGAGATGAGGCAATTCAGGACAATTATGGGTGTCATGACCGACAACATCACAAAAATCACACGGAGGTGTACATTTTGGAGGCTGAGGAGGAGCATGGTTGATCGGGGAAGCCTTGTCTTTTGACGCACGATTACGAGCTTTTCCCTTCTTACCCGAAGTGGTCGCAACAAGAGAAGGTTCCTGTTGAGGTGGCTGAGGCACTATAGCAGCGGGAGAATTCATGGGGACCGGTTGAACCCAGGTCAAAGCAAGATAAGGTTTGGGTTGACCAGGCGGGGTAGCGGCTGGGGGATCAAGGTACCAGACAGCAATCCCCAGGGTCAAGTTAGGAAGAGAGAGGGTAGCCATGACAAGTACCGAATACACTCCAGGTGGGGGAGCTAGGAATTGTATCTGACAAGAGGGGTAATGGCTAGGCGGGACGGCTCCAAGATGGTTAAGGCCTGGAGGAACCGTTCCGGGAGGGTAGAAAGGCTCATGGACACTAGTTGTGGGTGAAGGGCCTAGAGGAGGGGTTCCATAAGGCTAAATCAAAGGGCTAGGAGTAGGTTACGGAGGGCGAGGCTGTTGAATAGCCGAACCGGGCCGCTTGGGGGAGGCTCGAGATGATTGCATCATGCAAACATTCGATGAGTTGGGATCAGAGACAGGTGGAGGAAGACCAGGGAATGTACCAAGCAAAGATGAGTCTTTGTACACTCCGGGTGAGACACTGGTCAAAGGATCGATGGTTTTCTTATTGGCCACCAAAGAGATGATGGACTCAGGGGAGGTCTGAGACTTCGACTTGTAATATGTCAACTGGTCAATGGTGACTACCTTTCCATTATGAGGGAAGGACATCTTGCAGTGAACCACAGATGGGACAACAGACATCGCATAGGTGTAGCTATGACCCAATAGAATGTTGTAATCTAAGGGGGCCTCTATGACTTCTACATCAACGCAAACAGTCTTGCCCGCAAGAGTAATAGGACAATTGCAGAATAGGCCAATGGGCTGGGAGGTGTGGCCATCCCATGCTCAGAGAGTGATCGTGGAAGGAGCCAACTCAGGTGATCCGAGTTGTTTCCAAACCGAAGTGGACATCACACAGGTGGATGCCCCCTCATCAATGATACACCGAGAAACATTGGCATTCCAAATCTTGACTGGGATTTGGAAAGCGACAGAAGCAGGGAGAGGAGGATGTTCTGACCGGTCAACATCGAAGACGATCAATCGATCATCTGAAGGATCTACAGCACCCATGGCAGATAGAAGATATTTTTTTTGTGAAGGGCACGACTAGAGGATTTCCAGCTTTGAGATGGCAGCAGGAGATTGTGCCAAATCATCTACTATGCTATACGAATGGGCAGCTTTGCCAGAAGCAGCGTTTCGGCGTAATGGTCCCTTAGGGATATTGGTATGAACCTCCACCTTAGGCTGAGGGATCTGCAAAGGACCATTAGGTGTCGAAAGAGGCCCTATAGAACCTGAAGAAGGGGGCTTGGGGACAGACGTAGTGGAAGCCTTGTTGTACTGACGAGACTGAGTCTAAAGGTTGAGGTCTACGGTTATAGGTTGGTCAGAATTCATCATGAGAATCTGGTAATCGGGAGTACCAGGTGGAAGTGGTTGAGTGGCCACATGACCTTCAGGTGGTTGGGTACCCACGAATCCTTGTTGAGAGAAAGGATTATTAAACAGAGTCGGTTGACTAGGCACATCACTGGGAGGGACGGAAGGGGAGGCTTGTTGTCCCCACATTGTTTCTTGAGACTCCCACATCTACTTCATCTATGGTAAAAGAGGAAAATCATGTGTGTAATTACCATAAACACCACAACAAGAACAAGGCTTGTTCATGAAAACAGGCCTGTCCTTCTTGGGCTGAGTGCACTGTTGCTGGTTAACAGTTTTAGGTGCATTATTTTGAGGATTAGGTCCAGGATTACCGGAGGCAAATTTATTTTGAGTGTCTTTCCTCTTCTTTTCGGAGGGAGGAGGATTAGTCACGCTCTTCTGTTCATACACCTGCCCCTGAGGGGGCGGTGGCTACTGTTGCAGGGGTTGAGAAGGAAAGGGAGGCAGAGGTGCTAATGCTGGAGGAGCTGGAGCACCAGGTTGCGGATACGGATAATAAGGAGGTTGGATAAAATTGCGGTAAACAGTAGGTTGGGAAAAAGGAGGAGGCATGTTGTATCTTGGATACATGCTACCGGGAGGGGGAAAAGTGCAGGAGGTGTTAGTCCCTCCCTATGGAAAACCATAGCCCATGGGAGGTTGAGTGTATGAATGAGAGAGAGCTCCAATGATATAGTCAGGGGCATGAGATGCTCCCGGTGCGTTGGCACCACCGGTTCTAGGAAGATCAGGTAGAAGAGTATAAACATAACCCGACTGAGCATAGATCAGGTCATATTTTAACGCAATTTGGAGTGTTTCTTCTTCGATTTGAGGGAAATGCGATGCGACATCTTTGCCGATAGAAGGCAAGAGAGATCTAAGGAACCAGTCCATGTAGACACGATTTTTGAAGGTAGGGGCTCAACATAGGCTCTTTCTTCTCCACCATTCCAAGACATGATCGCATAGGCGGGTTGTAGACGATTGACGGAAAGAAGTCAAAAGTTTGGTACCAATGTCATAACGAAGGGGAAGCTGGAAATAAGACAAAAAAGCCTGAGCAGGAGTTGCAAAGGTGGTATGAGAGGATGAGGCCTAATCAACATACGAGTTAGAAGCTTCACTAGTAAGCGTACGTTGGAACAACTGAAGACGGACAGAGTCATCGGTAATGGAGTTAGATGAACACCACATGTGGAAAGATCGAACATGATTTTTAGGATCTTCTCCAACAAGGCCTTCAAACTTGTGGATGTCGAAAGGGAGCTTGGTCAGCATAGCAGGCCAACTAGCATCATGGTGTATAGGTTCATTGATCAACTGGTTAAAATCAGGAAGGCTGAGGCCTGCCATATAGGGGAGCAAGGGAGCAGCCGGGGTAGTTCCTGTTGCGGTTCCACTAGTATTATTCCCAACATTAGGGCCAGGGCTACCACTAGTGTTACGTTCTAAACTAGACATGGTGAAGGTGACAGGGGGTGAACCGGGGGCGGAACCAGAAGGGGAACCCAATGAACCAGAAGAGGATTCGGAGGGTGGACTCAGTGGAGGAATAACTCGAATCCTACGCGGAGGAGTAAGTCTTCCTACCAGAAACTGAGGATGAAGGCCAAGAAGTCTCTGGGACAAACGCCTTGGTGGTGCAATGATGATGGCACAAACACGGTACAAAGGGGAGAGATACCAACAAGGGCAGAGAGGTGTAGGATCAACTGATTACAATGTCGAAACAAGGGCAGAGAGGTGTAGGATCAATTGATTCAATGTTTTAAAGTATTTGCTTGGCGGTGTTAACCAAGCTCTTCTTCACTTAGGGTGTGTGTGTAAAGTGTGTAAATTTTAATTTTTAAACCTAGACATTTGTAGAGGAAAAGAAAAAGTGTGTTGTATAACTGTAAATAAACCTACAGTTAACAGTATATGAAACTAAAATAACATAAAATAAACAGCTAATAATGAAATAATCTAAACCCAAGGAGGCGGGCGTCTCAACAAGTAGTCTGTAGGTGGGCAAAAATCTAGTCAAAACACACCAAAATAGCCAATAGATCTAAGGTCGGGAGGGACAGGGATCTAAAGGTCAGATCTGCTGGAAATAGGTGCAGAAAAACAACAAAAAATCAGAGGAAAAATTGTTGTAAATGAGGTGGCGAAAGGCTATAACCTGGAGGGAAGCAGAGGGGACCCTAGAGGAAAACCCAAACAAAACTAAAAGGAGGTGATTTGGATGGATAAATAGCCAATCTGAAGTGGATCTGAAGGTAAGGGATTAGATCTGAAAAAAAGGGCTGAACACTCTAAAATTTCAGACAACCTGCAGCAGCTAAAACTCTTCCACAAAGTGTGGAGGGTACTGAAGCCCAAGAGGGCTAGGTTCCCACTTAAATGAGTAAAACAGAACAGGTAAAGGTCCAAAACGGATGGAGACGGAGGTCAAAAAACCCTGAACAGAGGCCTAGACAAACCCAGAAAAATTTCAGAAAAAATCCCGAAAAAAGTCCAGGTCGCAGTTTCTGACCTATTTCTTGTTGAGGTCACAGGTTTTGGTCAATTTTCCGCGTCTTGAAGCTCCAGGTCGCAGGTTTGGGGCAAAAAAGTGTGACTTGCACTTCTAGCACTCTCGGGAGTAGGTTTCAACAGAATGTGTCGTCTCAGCTGTGGCTGATGTCTGTCACCTACGCAATAGGTCTGTAAACACACAAAAGTTAGAATTTTTAATGTTTTAGGGTTTTATAGGTTAAAAACAACATCAAGAAAATCAAAACAATAATTTGAAGAGAAATCCTAGGGTTTGAAGTAGCTGGATATGCAGGGATCTAAAAACTGATAGCGATCGTAATCGTAAACCCGAGTGGAGTCGCTAGTTGTTAGTATGAATCTTAATCACGTGTACGAAAAAAGACCACTTTAGATGTGCATAACAAACAACCTTAACAGCAAATATGGTTGCTAATATCTTTAGATCTGCAATTAGGTGACCAAGATAAATGTTGCAAAAATCTAGATCTATGCATTAAAATACATTAAGCAGTAAATAAAAATAAGAGTTGCTCCATGCATCCAATAGACAAGACAAGAATATGTTGAATGAATTCTGTATTAAGGGCACCTGGGAGGAAAACATAGAAGGATGTTACCAGTTCTCCTCAATGGCATGGGTTCTTGTAAGTCCTCAACACTTAATCTCTAAAATTCCTCTCTCTTGATGGTGTAGAAAACCTAAACAAAAATGGAACTCATAGGGAGCTCACAAGAAAAAAGATAGAAAAATATGACAATGACGGTGGATCAAAGTCAGACCAAAAGTATAGATCCAGAGTGATCTTTAGGCAACAAAAGGTAATGAATGAATGGAAAAACCCATATATTTATAACAAAATATTGAGTTAGTCTAGATATTTGTGCATAATTAAAATATTATTAACCAAATCAATATCCAACTTTTATGGAATATTTTATTATATTTTTTGGAGGGAAAAAGAATATGACTTGGGTCAAACCCCTTTATTTGTAAATAATAAATAAATAAATGGTTTATTTATTATTTTAAGGATGTGATTGAGTAATAATCAAATAAATAATGATTTCTTTAATTATTTAAGAGTGATTTAGTCAAATTTAACAAGGAATATTATTTAAATAAGGTTTAAATAATTATTCCTAGAAAATAATAAGATAAATAATGATTTATCTATTTTTTTTTTTTTTTGTTTTGGGTTAAATATGACCAGGAATATTAATTAAAATATTGTTTAACTAATTATTCCTTGAGGAAAATCAAACAAATGTATATTTATTTAATATTTCCTCATGGGGTTTCCTGTTTAGACCATAAACAACTTAATAAAGGTGGTTTACTAAGTTATTTTTCATAGTGAAAGCAATTTTACTTAGGGTAAAATTGGTCTTACATGGTGTGCTTAGGTCCATCTAATAGTAACAGGTTAGATGACCAAAAAATGGTGTAACAGCAGGAGTAATAAAATAACTATGTCAGGGTATTTCCAATTTTTATTCATGGTTGCAGCCCCTCTTTTTGCATGATTTTTGGACTATTATGGCCTAGGAGGCTTGTTTAACTAATCTACCATGATTTTTTTCAGATCTCCTTTTGTATATGGCTATTATAGTGTATGAATGAATGGATCCATGGGCTGCATTTAACTATTATTACATACATTTCTGAAAAATGCGTTTTTACTACATGTATTGTTGATTTTCCCATTTGGGAATATTACAGTGATATCAGAGCATGATCTTTGGCTCAGCTTGTGGACACTTCATCTGTTGCATCGAAGGAAGAAGTAGATATATGAGATATATCATGAAGAGGTCTATCAAATGAATAAGGAAAGGCAAAGGAAGGATCCAAGAAGAATATTTGAAGAGAAAGGTCCAAGCACTTCCTATCAGCAGAAAAGAAAACCAGAGAATCGTAGATCTCCTCATAGATCCACTATGCCAACTTTATTTGGAGAAGGTGAGAGGTATATAAATGAATAAAGTAGAGAACCTAAGACTCATGAGACTCTCAGCTTGTATCTTGAAGAGTACAAGGAACAGTCTGAACCTTTCAAAGAAAGTCTAACTCTCTAAGAATTCGTTGAACTCAAGGAAGAAATAAGCTCCTATAGCAGCAATAAAAGGAAGAGGCACAATAGATTCTATTTGCCTACATTTGATGGATCTTCCTCAAGCAATGTTAAGGCTTGGAGGAGAGAGTTAGATACATTTTTCATGCTACATCCTGTGGCTGAAAAAGAGGTTGTCCAAATTGCAACACTTCATCTCTTAGGTGAAGCCAATGTTTGGTGGTTTAGTCACATGGAGCATGAAAAGGTGACTAAATATTCTTATTTCTTTCACAAGTTGAGGAAGAAGTTTGATGTGAAGAATACATAGATGTGCCACAAAGAGACACTTCCTAAGGAAACAAAGGAGGATGTCATTCTTGTCACTCTGGAAAAGAAGTCACTTCATTCACCATCAGCTGCAGAAGTACTTGCATCTAGAGAAGATACATTTGCAACCTTACAAGATAGTCTTGAACTATTGACACATAGAGTCCCATGCATGTTTCAGGAGATGCATGAGAAAGAGGAGGAAGATTCCAGTGCTGGTACATTGGTAGAAGAGCAGCCATCTCTCTTACCAGCAGTTGGAGACACCATTGTCCTGGTTAGAGGAACTCTTGTGTTTTGTCAAGAGTTTCCCACACATCATTTGATCCAAGGTATGCATACACATTCATCACCTATTGTTTTAGTAGATCTTATTGAAACTTATGGGGACATGCCATCAGGGCCAATGCATAACCAAGGGTTAGAACAAAATGTTGATTTGAAGCAGCAACATATCACAGTGCAGAGTACCCTTGATCTAATCAAGGAGGAGATGAAAAGCTATCCCAGTTTGTCATGGATGGACTACATTTAACCTCTTGAGTTGAAGTGTAGAGTTTCAAAAGAAGGGATGAGCATGATCCAATGTACAATGATTGGTTATGAGATCAGTATTTTACCTTGCTTTGAGACAGTATATGTAATGCCTTGCAGATCTATAGCGTTGTCACTTAGTAGCAATGATAATGATGAGGCCCCATTATTCTTGGAGAATTCTGAAGGTAGCTTCACTCATGAAGCAATGGAGGATCAGGAGGTACTTCCACTTTGGAAGGAATCTCCCACGTATAGCAGCGTTATGATTGATGGCTTTGACATGTATAATTTCAAAGGATGGAGCTATGAGATGGCAGAAGACTTATTACAAAGGCCAACAGCGCTGTCACTTGGGGGCTTGGGTTTGTTGATGGAGTGTCCCCAGGATCACTTCACATATGATGCACTTGATGGGCATGAAAGAGATGAGAGTGATGAAGTAGTGGATGGGGCCATCTATTACCATGATATGATCTTCTTGACTTGGATTTCCAAGCATAAGAAGAAAGATCTACTTGCAGCACATGGTTCATTTCTCTTCATGGGACTATTTCATATCACTATGGAGGGCTCATTCATGGGTCTTATTATCAGATTATTCTCAGTACATGGTAATAATTGTGTTTTTGCACTTATTGATTATCTAACACAATATTTTCATTCTCTTACCATCTCTATATAGTGCATTGCTCCACAAGAGGGCAAGCCTCTATTTGGGCTTCATGGTCATTTTGGGACCAAAATTTATGAGGAAGAGAGCCATTTCTTCTATGGATTTGGGCAAGTGTTGTACTGTTTTCTATATGTTGAGTTGATATAGCATGCCATTTACTATTCACTAGTAATTGTGATGACATGTACAACTAACAATATGTTTGAAGACAACTTGCCATATCATGTTCTGAAACTGCAGTTAGTAAAACTGCGCCGTGACTACTTGAGAAACTGTTGGTACTTTCTAGTACTATGTAAAACCATCAGTACTTCTCTTATTTGGTTTCCATATGATGATAATTTTTAGGTCTTCATAGTTTGCAAGATTGGCAAGAAAAAACACTACAGAGCCTACATCAGAACCACTTTGGAATCCTAGGATCTAGCCCTCCTGGATTCAGAGAGAGATCTCTCTATATAAGTGTTTTCAAAAGATATTATATTAAGGCTTTTGATATGATATTAGGCTAGTTATGAAGTACAAGGGTTTTCTTTATTTTTGTTTGGGATGGATATCTGTTACACAGTAATTTGTCACCGTCCCTACCATTCCCCGTCCTGCACAATGGAGGACCCATTTCGTGACCTGTGAACATTGTCATGCCTTGAAAACATCATCAATGCATTCCTCTAAGCATGAGCTTTATTTGCCCTTGAGACATCTCCTTGGAAAAATCATGAAAAACATCCCTTTTGGCATTGGCGCGGGCAGGCAGTTCAGTACTCGCGCCAATGGGGAAAATCCTGCAAAGAGGTCGCGCCACCTGGCGCTCTGTCATAGAGCAGCAGTCGCGCCACCCATTTTAGGGATTGTTTTTTAAATAAAGATGGCGGAAGTTGAGTTCCAACAAACTCACAAACCATTGCCTATCTTGAGTTGGGAGGTTTGGTTGCGGGAGTTCTATGGAAGGGAAGTGGTTTTGCCACCTCCTATGGAACCTTCCTTGTTGATAGGGCCAATCCCATAATAATAGGGATCCCAACTCCCTCCTTCCCCATCTATAAAAGCCTGCTCAATCCCATGGCAAGCTAGTCTTGAAGTGCCTAAGCTTTGTATCTCCATATTCCCAAGAGCCTTTGTGCTGTAAAGAATCCCTTCTTTCCCTTAAGGCCAACTCAAGTAAGGAGACCATTGTCAAGAGACTCCGGAGAGATTTACCCTTTCCTTGGCGAGCTTTGCGAGATGTGGACGACCGGAGACCCGTCCGAAGGAGACTGCGACGTCAGAACTTGGTTGTAATCTTTCTTCGTTCATTATTTAATAGATGATTATGATTATGGTTCCACTCCGTTTTCCATCATGTTAATGCGAGTAACATCCTTTCTGACTGATGTTTAGTTACATGTGCCGGATTTTATGCTTGTATCTGTTCGTTTCTTCCATGTGCAGGTGTTCATCCGCGGAGATCGTGGAGGGATTGTGATCTGCCGGGGCTGAGGAACGGGGACGTTTCTTCTTCAGATCGTAGCGTTGGAATCCAGGTTGGCTTCTATTCCTAGTCTTTCCATTCGTAACTAGGAGCTTGCATCATAACATTGTTTGATTGTTGCTAGACCCCTGCTGGGCTAGTAGGGATCGCCTCTGTCCGCAGAGGGGATTTACCTCCTCAACAAATTGGCGACTCCACTGGGGATCGTCCGGTTTTCATTGTCTCGTTTATGTTGTTTCGCTTTGATTGTTCTTCCTTGCTTGATGAACCTTCTGGGTTGGATTCTTTCATTGTTTTAGCTTCTTGGTTTGCTTAGCTTACATTGGTCTGCTTCTGGAGTAGCTTGTTTTTAATTTTTGCTGAGGAACTCGACTGGCGCGGTTTTTAACCCGACAGTCGCGCCAATTGGCGCATGTTGCCTTTGTCTAGCCCGCGCCAATTGACTTCTGGCGCCAGTTTCACACTTACAGTCGCGCCACCCCTGTGAGTTTTTTGAGTTTCTTCATTTTTGAGCTCTCTGGATTTGATCAGTGTTTTTCTTCTTGATTTTCCGACTGCCTGAGTGTGTTGGAGTCTTGTTTGGCTGGGAATTCACCTCTGTCCTTTGGTTGTTTGCTTTTGTCTATCGATTTCACCTTTTGAGCCCTACGGCATCTAGTGGCTTGGTGTATCGAGCCCTCCTTGGGAGGTCTGGTGTCTTGATTGTCCTGTCAACTTGCTGATTTATTCTCCACATCCTCTTAGTAGTCGTTGATTGTTTTGTTACGTTTTTTGGGTGATTGTTCATTCCTTCATTCGAAATTCGTTTGGCCTTGCTTTGGACCTAGATCACACGGTCCATTGGAAGCTTTTGAGTCTTTTCTTTGCTTTAAGAGACTTTGGTCGATTTGGGGATCTGATTGCTTGCATTGTTGAGTGAATTTTGTTTGTTTCGCTCTCTTGAATATCGTTTCTCAAATTGTTCCTTTTGTTTTCAGTGCACATTAGCTATTGAACATTGAAAATCAAAAAAAAAAAAATCTCTTTTGCTTTTGTTAATTAGTGCAAATTGTGATCTTTTCCATATCGCTAGTGATTAGTGTTTTGAATGAAAACTTTTCAATTGCATTGGTTGCATTAGAGATCTCATTGTTTGTCTTCCGTTCATTTCGTTTGTATAAAAGCTCTCAACTCTTATTTAACTAGTTTTCATCGAACGAAATGTTGCACTGTGGCATATAGCTTTGCATTTAGGAGTCTTTCGAGACACTACATACGATAGGGCCTAGAAATTGAAACTTAATTGAAGATCAACTGTAAAATTTATTCAATTAACCTAAGGCAACATTGGAACCTAACGAAACATATTTAGAAGGTCTAGGCTAGAGACGTGTTCCGGCGTCGTTAAACCTAGCAGCTGTCGTTCGCCTGTTGGCTTTAGACAGCGCTAGTACGGACTTGCGCTCCCCGTACCGTCACGTATATAAAGGGAGACCCCTCTAGGTTTTCAATCCTTTATCCACAGAAAGCCGAGTCTGCCGCCCTATACCCGTGATACACCGAACACAGCATTCGGGGAGACTACCTGCACGTACGGAAAGTCCTTGGTCGATTTCTGTTTCATTATTGAAACCAAGGTGGATATTGCAGTTCACGGATATTTGGTACACCCTTTGTGCCTAGTTTTTCCTGAGCAGTCATTTGGTCTTTTCTGACTCCCTAAACTTGAAAAGATCGTCAAGCGCTTGTCCTTTCACGCTTGTATCAACTCTGAAAGAGATAGAGTCATCTTTTTATCGTTTCTCGACTCTTAAAATATGAAACGGTAGAATTTCTTATTTTCCAATGTGGTAAAATCAATCGCCCACGATTACACACCCGTTTAGACATTGCTTGTTGACTGTTTGATCGTGTGTCTTAACTCGTTTTCAGCCCGTGTGTGTGTTTTCTCTTTTCTTCTAGTCTTTCGCCACGGTGGCGGAACCTTCGGTTTCGTCTACTGGTAGTCCTTACACGGACGATTCTTCAGAAGCTTCTCAGCCTTCTGTTGAACCACAGCAGCCTGTTGTTTCCGAGTTTCCTGACGGGGGACCGGTTCTCGCCGAACAACCCTTTGGAGGACCAGTTGAGTTCAATTGGCCCTTTTCAGACCCTGTGTCTGAATTGAGATTAGGAGCTGATTTCCTTTCTCTTACATCGGGTTCACCGTTTGTTGCTGCTGTTTTTCCTCCTAGTCCTCGCCGTCTTCTGCGTGATTTAACGGCAAGATCAACCATGAGTGATTCTGGTGAGGAAATTCCCGGGTCTGATGACTATCAGCGCATCCCTCGTAGATTGTTTGAGGGAGACGATTCTGAGCTGGCTACCACATCGTCAGCTGGTCCTTCTTTGCCATAGGGATACAGATCTCTGGGTCATATTATCTCAGCTGCTGCCTCTATGGGAATATCATCTCCTGCTTCGAGGCCAGCTGCCACTACACCCGGGGTGTCTCCTTCGACGCCCGTCACTTCTGTTCCCGTGCGGCCCACCGTTTGTGTGGCTGCCTCTTCTGCTGTTGTCTCAGCATCTGCTACTAGATCTGGGCCAACTCCTGAAGACATTTATCTAGCTACTGCTATACCGGAGAATATCTCTCCGGAGGAGTATCGGTTGTTTTTACAGCAGCCGAACGCTGGAGCTGGACAGCTTCCCCAAGATCCTTACCGATCTTTCTTTTCGCACTATGCACAAGACGGCACTCCCGTGTATGGTTTTCCGGGTCAGCTTGACGAGCATGGGGACATTTTGCGCCTTCCTGCTCCTGAGGCTTATCTTTATGTTCAAGGTTTACCGTACAACCAGGCTTACAACCCGCAGGGACAGCCTTTCCAAGGCCAACCCACAGGCCAGCCTGGCTATCAGTACGACCCACAGGGACAGCCCATTCAAGGCTACTCTGCGGGCCAGCAAGGGCCATTGTACAATCCGCAAGGACCATATTACAGCCCTGCTGGTCAACCTGCTCAGCCTCAGCCGGGGTATCAACCGGGACCAGCCTATGGTCCTGGGGGGCAAATCCAGCCTTCTTTACCGATGCAACCGCAGTATCCTGTCGTCTCTAACGTTGCAAATCAGCCAGGACCACCCTATGGTTCTGCTTCAGGTCAAACTGGTTTCCAGCAAGCACCTGGTCCTGTTCCACCACCAGGCCAACCGGCTCATCCGGTACAACCTGGTGTCCCACCTCCAGGCCAGCCGGCCCATTCGGTGCAACCTGGGGCCCACTTACAACCAGGTCAACCTGCGCAACCAACGTCGCCTGTTTATCCGGGCCAACCTGGTCATTCAGGCCATCCCCCTCACTCGGGTCAACCTGTTCATTCAGGGCATCCCTCTCATTCTGTTCACTCTGCACAACAGCCTGTTCATTCAATGCCGCAGCCAAATCAACAGCTGTGCCCTACGTACCAGGCTCCGCAGGGTTCCACTTATCAGCAGCCTACTTATCCTCAGAGTGGTTATTCTCCTCATGGTCAGTCTCAACCGAACTATAACCACCCTGGAGGCTCTCAGTATTATCCTCCTCCACCCGGTTCTACCTACGCTCAGCAGCCGAATCCAAACGTTGCTTATACAGGGCAAACGCCTAATCAGGGCCCGAACCCTGGTTATCAAGCCCCGCACTATGGTTACCAGAATCCAAATCAGTCTGGTTATGCGAACTATGCCCCTTACGGTCAAAATCCTTCGGGACAGAACCCGTGGGGGCAGGGATATTCACAACCATCGTGGAGCATGGGTACCGGACCTTATCCTGGGACTGGCATGGTAGTTAACCCTCCATTGCCATTCCTGGCTACCTTGGAACTGTCGGACGTTTCAAAATTGACCAATGATCCGATTGCACATAATCCATATTGGCCTCCGGTTCCCACCAAGATACCAGGTGATTGTCCCAAGTTTTAGGGCAAAGCTGGTGAAGACCCCCAGGCGCATGTGATGACGTACCACCTCTGGTGTTCGTCTAACTCTTGGGTCGACGATTCGATTCGTTTGCGTCTTTTCCAGCGTATGTTAACAGGAGCTGCTGCTAAGTGGTACATAGAACTATCCCGTGGTATTTTTCAAGATTTCAACTCGTTAGCCATGGCTTTCCTCACGCATTTCCAGTTACCGGTCCGGTATGAGGCCGGGACGCACCTCCTGTCTTCTCTAAAGCAGGACACGGCCACTCACATCTCGGATCACATCCATGAGTGGCGGCGCCGTCGTCGACTGATCAAGTTTCACATACCTGATCAGATTTTGACTCACTGGTTCACCACCTCCTTTGTGAATAAAATCGCTCAGGATATCGCGATGGGAGCGTGTGTGACAGAGGAACAAGCTATCGCACGTGCCCAGTACCTGGATCTTGTCTATTCGCAATCTGGCACGCTTTATGACATCTTGACTGATGCTCCACGGCCCGGAACCACTAAGGCTCTGCCTACCCCCATGGTGGATGGTGTCATTGGTTTCGTTTCTCAAAATTCGAAGAAGTCTTCGAATGGGAAGCAGAAGGCTAATTCTTCCAACAATACCTCTGCTAATCCCGCCTCATCCGATTCTGGTAAAACCGCGGAGGTGAATGCCGTCCAGGCCAATCCTGCGGACAAATCCTCCAAAGGAAAAAAGAAGGGCAAAGGCAAATCAAGATCTGATGCCCCGAAACCGGAATCTAAATCTCGAACTGAGGATGGCTCCCAACGTAAACCGAAATTCCCTTGCCTCATCTGTGAAGGTGACCATTACACTAAGGATTGTCCACGACGGTCCGAGGTCAGTCAACTTCTTAAAGGCTCAAAAGGGACTCCGGCTGTTTTAAAAGAGCCATTTCCATCTCAGCAGACCCAGATGGTCGAACAGGCGTCACCATCTGCACCGTTTGGGTCTCAGGTTTTCATGATGAAGACTAATGCACCTATCACTATCGCTACGCGATCGAAAGATTACAATGAACCGCGGCAGGCACCCGGGAAGGCAGTTGCGGATGGGCCGCCTCCCCCACCTGCCTCCGGTCCATTGGAAATCGAGAAGCCGACTCTCGAACCCGTTGTGAAGCCACCTCCCAAGGGTGTTCTTCGAAGATCCTCTTATAATCCAAATGCCCGTGCCGCTCAACATTACAGTATCGTTGAGGATCTGGCACAGGCGCCATGTGCCATGTCTGCACTTGAGGTTCTTCAAAGTTGTCCTTCACAACGGAAGGCTTTACTGTCTGCCATCGGTGGTATCGATCCCACCGATTCGAGCCTTCTCACCTTTGATCTGGAGAATTTTACTCCCCGGCTTCCACATCAAATTGCTTTGATCATTCAAGTCGGGATTAACGGTCTGAACGTTCACAGAGCCGTCGTAGATGAGGGTGCATCTACTCGCGTTATGTCCTCCGCTTGCTGGAAGGCCATCGGCTCTCCAGCCTTGTCGTCATCTCCCAATGCCCTTGAGGCATTCGATGGTCGGGAATCTAAACCCCTGGGAGTTCTCGAGAGTCTTGCGATCACATTACAGGGAAAAACTGTCAACGTGGAAGTAGAAGTGGTTGACGCTCGACTCAACTACAACATACTTCTTGGCCGCAGCTGGACCCATGCCATGCTCTGCGTGCCGTCTACCGTCTTTCGATTCATTAAGTTCCCTCACGAGGGCAAGATTGTCACGGTAGATCAGTTGTCATTTTTCACCTCTAGCTCCGAGAACAACGTGCCATACGTGGATCAAATTCCGAATCCCCCAGACAGCATAGGACCGGGTCTTTTTCAAAGACCCAGTTCTCATGGGTATATTCCCCGCACCGCCACCGAATAGCGCTCAAGTCAACATGTTGTCCAGGACTGATGACCCCTGGCTTATTCCTACACCTGAGCAGGTATATGAGTTTGGAGAATCCATGCCTTTAACGCCAGTAGAGATCAGCTACTGTGAGATTGTTGCCGCATCGGACCCTCCACCTCCTCAGCATGCTCCGATGAGCATGGCTCTCGACGTCTACTCGCAATCCCCCCTGGCTTGGTCAGGCTGATTCACCTGATCCTCTCAGAGAGACTTTTCCTTTAGATGAGGCTATCATTGAAACCATGTCTCTTGAGGAGCTGCCCTGGGGCGATGGACATCATCGCTCCTCGTTTATGCCCAGCTTGGGGGCAATGACTGATTGTCTGGAGCGCTATGCTACTCAGGTTCCTTCCCCTCCTCTTCAAACACCGATCTTAATGCACGAGGTCTTTTCGGAGGGTAATCTGAGTAACATTACTCAAACTGTTCCAATCAACATCTCCGTTAAACCGAGGATTGTTGAGAACATTCATGTGGGTGTGACTTGTTCTCCCGAGGAGATTCAAGTCTATACTGAGCTTTTCAAAGAATTCAGAGATGTTTTCGCATGGTCTTACGAGGAAATGCCGAGAATTGATCCTAGTATTGTCGTGCACGAGATTCCAACCTATCCAGGTGCGAAACCCGTGCGCCAACGCTTACGTCCCATGCATCCTCGAAAAGCCGCCGCTATCAAGGCAGAAGTTGAAAAACTTCTGAACGCGGGTTTTATTTATCCTATCCCCCTTACAGAATGGGTGTCCAATATCGTCCCTGTCGATAAAAAGCAGGGTACAATTCGAGTCTGTGTGGATTACCGCGATATCAATCGCGCCTGTCCGAAGGATAATTATCCCACTCCGTTTATCGACCAGATCATCGACGAATGTGCTGGGAGTGAGATCTATTCCTTAATGGACGGTTTCTCAGGCTATAACCAAATCAATATCGCACCTGAGGATCAACATAAGACCACATTCATCTGTCCGTGGGGCACTTTCGCGTACAAAAAACTCCTGTTCGGCTTAAAAAACGCTGGCGCCACGTTTCAACGTGCGATGTCCTATGCTTTTCATGACATTCGCCATATCGTCCAGCCTTATCTGGACGACTTGCCAGCCCATTCGGGTAAACGAGAGGACCATCCTGAGCATCTTCACCAGATCTTCCTTCGTTGCAGATGCTACAATATCAGGCTCAATCCTCATAAGTGCGTCTTCTGCGTTGATTCTGGCCGTCTTTTAGGCTTTATAGTCTTGAAAGACGGAATTCGCCTTGACCCTCTAAAGGTCGCGGCCATCATAAATCTCCCATCACCCTCCTCCCTGTATCAGTTACAGAGTCTGCAAGGGAAAGCGAATTTTCTTAGGCGCTTTATCCCGAATTATGCCGAGGTGGCCAAAGGATTCACTCGTTTGTTAAAGCAGAATGTTCCCTTTCACTGGGACGAGATTGCTCAGGAATCCTTTGAGAAGTTGAAGACATTGTTAGTCAATGCTCCATTGCTTCGTCCTCCGGACTACCACCGCGACTTTACTTTGTATCTAGCCGCCGCATTTAGCACCATCGCCATGGTCTTGGTGTAGGATGACGAGAACGGTGATGAACATGTTGTTTATTACCTGTCTCGGAACCTTCTCGACCCGGAAACACGTTATGCACATGTCGAGAAGTTGGCCTTAGCAGCCGTACACGCCGTACAACGCTTTCGCCATTACATCCTTTTGCGCACGATAACAGTGGTTTCAGACTGCAACCCCATGACGTATATTCTTTCTAGACAATTACTAGGGGGCAAGTACTCCAAATGGATCGTCATCCTGCAGGAGTTTGATTTGGAGTTCACCACTGCCAAGTCAACTAAATCACTGGTCTTCGCGGATTTGATATGTTCTCTCCCTACAGACTCTCTTCCTGAACAATCTGAAGATCATATACCGGACGAAACGTTGTTTCTTATTGATACTCGTGATCCTTGGTACGGAGACATCATAGTGTATCTTCAGACCGCAACATTCCGGTCTGAGTTGGATAAAGCTGCACGCCGTCGGATTCGGCACCAGTCCCAACCCTACCGCATAGTAGGAGATACCTTATATCGTATTGGAGTAGATTCGGTGCTCCGACGATGCCTTACCTTGGAAGAGGCTGAGAAAGTCTTAAATGACTGCCACAGTGGCGCCTGTGGCGGACATATGTCCGGGTATGCTACTGCCCAGAAGATTCTACGGGCAGGATATTTCTGGCCTTCCATATTCAAGGATTGTATCACTGCAGTCCGAAAATGTCATCCATGCCAGATTTTTCAGCGCAAGATGCGCGCGCCGCCGTTGCCTTTGCATCCCGTTATTACCGTCGGCCCTTTTGCGAAATGGGGCGTAGATTTTATGACGTGTAACCCTCACTCGGCCGGGGGGCATGCGTATATCATCGTCGCCGTCGACTACTTCACTAAGTGGGCCGAGGCGATGCCTACACTTGCTGCTGACGGAAGAACGGCTGCTTCTTTTTTATTCAACCATGTTATTACACGATTCGGGGTCCCTCAAGCTATCGTCACTGATCATGGTACTCATTTCCGTGATTACATGATGGCGGAGCTGACAGCTGCGTTGGGCCTGCGTCACGACAGCTCAACGCCATACTACCCTCAAGCGAACGGTCAGGTTGAAGCGGTGAACAAGGTTTTGGTCACTATGCTTCAATGAACAGTTGGGATTCATAAATCCAGTTGGCATCTCCAACTGTTCTCAGCTCTCTGGGCGTACCGAACATCTGCTAAAAGTGCAACCGGATTCACACCATTCCAACTGGTGTACGGTCTGGAAGCTACTTTGCCGGTTGAATGTGAAATTCCTTCTCTCAAATTAGCTGTGGAGCTTTTACCGGATACTTCTCCTGAGGAAGAACGTCTTCTGTATCTCGAACGGTTGGATGAAACCCGTCGTCTAGCTGCTTTGATCATCGAAGCACAAAAGAAGAGGGTCAAGACTCATTTTGATCAATCCGTTTCTCCCCGTTCTTTCATCGAAGGAGACCTCGTCCTCTTGTACGATCAGGCACATGATAAGCTTGGAGCCGGTAAGCTCCAGCCTATGTGGCACGGGCCCTATATAGTAAAGCGCGTTTTGAAAAATGGGGCCTACGAGCTTATAGATTACGAAGGAGTTCCGCTGGCGTAGCCCAGAAATGGGTTGTACCTTAAAAAGCACTATGCCTGAAGTATTTTCTTGGTGTGGTGTGTGTACATAGGTGTGTGATTGTCATTTGTGTGCATGGTGTGGTGTGCTTTGTAAACATCTTTCTGCTGATCGGGTCTTCCTGGTTGTGCAGATGTCCATTCATCCATTTGTTGGTTTCGCGGATGGTGCCTCCCGCAGTACCAGGAATCTGTCTTCCGCAGCCTGGGTAATCTACGATCCTGCTGGTGAGTTGATTGACCTGCAAGGTGTGTGTTTAGGACGTACCACGAACAATATCGCGAAATATAGTGCCGTGTTGGAATTGTTAACCGAGGCAGTAAACCTTGGTATCCGTGAATTGCTCGTGTACCTAGATTCACAACTTGTAGTGTTACAGCTGAACGGACACTATTCGGTAAGGAACCCGTCCATCTTACATCTGTATTTGCGTATTCGATTACTGGAAAGGAATTTTTACTACATTACATATCATCATATACCCAGGCATTTGAATACATTAACAGATGCAGTAGCAAATTTGGTATTAGACAGACATTTGCGCAATTTATAAATCATCATCACATGTAAAGAGAGACTCATCTAGAAATAGATATGTATATATACAGATATCGAAATGTTTACATAGAGTGTGTCACATAAAACTCAAAAAATATACATAGTCGTCTTAGTACATCCGGAGACGCTATGTCTCTCAAAAATAGGTGTGGTATAAATCCTAAGGACTAATCCGCATGGTGCTCATGATAGCACGTGACTGCACGCACTAGGCGCCTCAGGATTCGGTGGATCCGATTCGGAACTCCCACCGTGTGGCGCTGGTATGCCATCGGTACGTCTGCCAGCCGGGAATAGTCTGGAATCCCATGGGCAATCCCCTCGAGGTTCTGGATCAGTTCATCTCCTCCAGTACCTTCTCCCTGGATCTCAGGGGCGAGTTGTGTCCTCCGGGAGATTGGAGACATCCCGGCTGGTCTCTCAGGTCCTACATCTGCATGCATATATAATTGTGTTAAGACGAATGTGTATTTACAAAAAAAACATATAAGCATAAAATAAAAAATATGAGGTCTTACCCAGCTCCTCGTCCCAGTCGTCTCCTTCTGGTAGTGGGAGATCTGGGTCCCTGGTAAAGTCAGTTCTTGAATAGGGCCAGTCTTCCACGACAATCAGCTGGCGCCATAACCACCTAAAAAACTCTGGCCTCCAGGACATCTGTTGGCCACCTCCAGATCTGGGCATCAATGCTGCCCAGCGAGCCATTCTTGGCTCTCGTGGTATCGGACTCCCCACTGCGGCCCCTTGGCCCTGGAAGATTGGTAAACGTTCCAAAATGAATGATGCCAAGATGGAACCATAACCGAACTGTTTCAGTTTTCCCTGTTTGCACTTTGTGAGCTGTCTTTTCATATTGATAGTTACTGCTTCTGCCCAGTTGAACAGTAAGGGACCCATGCATTCTGAGGCCAGCAGGAGTTGGGTCTTCGTGGCCTCGTGTGAAGCCTGCGACCCAGCAGCCCGCGTAATGGTATGGAGAACTACTCTCAGTGCTAGATCAGGAATAGTGTGGATGTCCACCTTCTTGCTTCCTGATCCTGTTTGTGCCCCTCGGCACACCCGTGCCATTACTTCTTCCATCTTTTCCCCAGATGTTCTGCTTCCAGTCAGTACAGGGATTAGACCTCTGCGGGACAATCCAGTGATGAAATAAATGTCAGTGACCTCCAGTTCTAACACCTGGTCTCATAACCTGAACACCTGTTCATTTTCATCCCAGATGCTGATTAGATATTGGAGGAGCTCGGGCTGAGCTCGTAAACATGGCGTGAGGAAGAAATTTTTCAATCCACAGTCTCTAAGTGCATTCATGCAAGCCTGGCTTTGCATGGCCTGTTCATCCTCTTCTCCGTGCTCTCGTTCCTTCCATTCGATTGCCATTTTGAGTGATTATCTGCATTCACATGGTCAAAAACCCTTAGTTAGATCTTTGATGAGCTTCAAATTCCAAGCAATTTGGTCTAAATGTCGAAATTTTGGGCGAAATTTAAGGTTCGGCCGCTGGCGCGAGCCCTTTGTAAAAAAGAGCTCATTGGCGCGGGTCCGTGCCCGATACCCGCGCCAATGGGCGCAGCCCTAAAATTTTAAGAGTGGCCTCATAGAACTGATTCTTAAGGGAAAATCATTAAAAAATGAATGAAAATGAAGAGCAAGGGAGCGCCTTTTACCTGTGACAGACAAGAAGCTGAATGGTTGCCTGGATTGGTCGCAATCGTCGACGAAAGTTTCTGCTCCAAATGGACCACTGTTGCTTTCTACCAAGGTAAATAGTAAAAGTAATTTTATTCTTACCAATTTGACATATTTATAACTTTTTCGACGTTAAATGAGTTTTAAAAGTTATTTTTATCAAATATTTGCATATGTTATGTCGAAATGGATTTTACGCTTGCTTGGTATGTGCAGCGGCAGGTTTTTGCGACTTAAACGATGGAAACGAGTTGTATTTTATACTTTTTCGGACTCGGTAAATACACGAAAAAGTCACTTTGGAGTCATCTTTCAGCTCTTTTCTGACTCTCTAAATATGAAAAGATTGCCGAGGCCCTTGTCGTTTCGATCTCGTTAAAATGGATACGAATCGACATCCACCCAGTATAAGTTTAACCCTTTTTCGGGCTGGGATGGATTGATTACGAAAAAGGAATACCCTAGCCTATCGCGACTAGGAGGTTTTTCCCGGATATTGTTTTCTACCTTTTCGGATCTGGGGAACTATTTACGAAAAGGGACCTGTGGAGTTTTCTTTCCGCTATCTTTTCAAACTCTCTAAACATGAAAAGACGCCGAGTTCTTCCTTTGTCAGACTCGTTAAACCCTGATGACATCGGATCTAGTCGAAATGACGTTCTCCGAGTTCCTCCTTCCTAGGACTCGTTAAATGCACTAGGATGGATTCGCCCGAAGGGCGGACTTATATTGCAAGCATATGCTATCCCTTTCAAGCTTGTTATTAAAAATAATTGGGGTACTCGCCAGAAATGGTGGGGAAAAATGGAACCATCGTCGTTGTCGTCGGCAGTATGTCGCTCTTGAACATGGCACTTGTCTGCATTTGTGTCGGGTTGGGGACATCTCATCTCGTTGCTTCACTTTGCCTTCGTGGGTTTGGGTAATCCTTTTTGACCTCTCATCTGTTCACTGCCTCGTCGCCATGACCTCTGATCCGTTGATGTCAAATACTGCCAAGTCCATTGTCGTGCCGTTCATGTGTTCAAGAGAAGTTGGCCTCTGCAAATATCAACCTTCCTCTGTTTCTCATACGATCCTGATTCACAACAAAAACATCATGTTCCTCCGTCTCGTGTCGATGATGTGGGAATCATTATGGCCCACCTTCGATCAAGGTCACTTCCTGTCGACTTCAACTCATTATCCGGGAAGTTGGTCTAGAGACTCCTGATGGTACCTTGGAGCCTGCATGCCTCAATGGCAGGTTCGTCGCATTCGACGTGAGGTTTACATCATCGACCTCCGATCGAGTGATTCTGCGGGTGTTCGACGTCAACTCATTTATTCGCACGCCGTAGATTGTACCTGTAGTACCTTGAGGGCCATTGTCATTATTGGTGGTTCCTCTCGCGTCTGTTAACAGCTTTCATCATTGGCTGGTAATCAGACGATGTTCTTGCATGTTCGACTTGAGCTCACATATTCACATGCTCGAGCTTGTACTTTGTTTGGGTCGAGATGGAGCGCAAGACCCTGGATTGTGTCTGTTGTAATCCAGGCTGCGATTGTGGATCATTATCATTATGTACATGACTCACTGATTGGATGGCTGCGACCATACCTAAGTCTATTTGTTTGATCTTAGTTGGATGGCTGCGCCCATACCTTGGATCCGGATTATAGCATACTCTGTTTCGGATGGCTGCGTCCATACCACTTATATATCATGTACTTGAGATATCAGTTGTATCTTTCTGCGCAGGTTTTCCGACGGCGGGCCTTCAGTTGAACATGTTCTCGTAAAGCATTTCACCCCTCTCTCTCTCTCGGGCCTCATACTTTAGGGGGCATCTGTTACACAGTAATTTGTCACCGTCCTTACCATTTCCCATCCCGCACAATGGAGGACCCATTTCGTGACATGTGAACATTGTCATGCCTTGAAAATATCATCAATGCATCCCTCTAAGCATGAGCTTTATTTTACCTTGAGACATCTCCTTGCAAAAATCATGAAAAACATCCCTTTTAGCACTGGCGCGGGCAGGCAGTTCAGTACTCGCGCCAATAGGGAAAATCCTGCAAAGAGGTCGCGCCACCTGGCGCTCTGTCATAGAGCAGCAGTCGCGCCACCCATTTTAGGGACTGTTTTTTAAATATGGATGGCGGAAGTTGAGTTCCAACAAACTCACAAACCATCGCCTATCTTGAGTTGGGAGGTTTGGCTGCGGGAGTTCGATGGAGGGGAAGTGGTTTTGCCACCTCCCATGGAACCTTCCTTGTTGATAGGGCCAATCCCATAATAATAGGGATCCCAACTCCCTCCTTCCCCATCTATAAAAGCCTGCTCAATCCCATGGCAAGCTAGTCTTGAAGTGCCCAAGCTTTGAATCTCCATATTCCCAAGAGCCTTCGTGCTGTAAAGAATCCTCTCTTTCCCTTAAGGCCGACTCAAGTAAGGAGACCATTGTCGAGAGACTCCGGAGAGGTTTTCCCTTTCCTTGGCGAGCTTTGCGAGACGTGGACGACCAGAGACCCGTCCGAAGGAGATCGCGACGTCAGAACTTGGTTGTAATCTTTCTTCGTTTATTATTTAATAGATGATTATGATTATGGTTCCACTCCGTTTTCCATCATGTTTATGCGAGTAACATCCTTTCTGACTGATGTTTAGTTACGTATGCTGGTTTCTATGCTTGTATCTGTTCGTTTCTTCCATGTGCAGGTGTTCATCCGCGGAGATCATGGAGGGATTGTGATCTGCCGGGGCTGAGGAACGGGGACGTTTCTTCTTCAGATCGTAGCGTTGGAATCCAGGTTGGCTTCTATTCCTAGTCTTTCCATTCGTAACTAGGAGCTTGCGTCATAACATTGTTTGATTGTTTCTAGACCCCTGCTGGGCTAGTAGGGATCGCCTCTGTCCGCAGAGGGGATTTACCTCCTCAACAATATCATCAAAATGAAGGAAGTATTTTTGAAGGGTGAAGGTGTGAGTAGGTTGAAAGAATGGTTCAGCTGATAGGATAGGTTAGAGACAGTATCAATCCATTGGGCTATGGAGTCACAAAAGGATTTAATTGCATAACAAGTCTCAAGAGTGGTCCATGGGGCAAGTCATCTATATCAAAAGATCTCTTTAAGTTGATTTTGTGGTATGGAACATTAAAAGTGTTGTGAAAGAAGCAAACATATGAGAAAAAAAAGGGCAGTCTAAGATCAGGTAAGGACTTTGAACCTATCCTGCTTTTGACATACTCTCAAAGGAACATATTCAAGATAAACAAAGAATAGCCTAAGATCAAGTAAGGACTTTTAACCTAGCCTGCTTTCAGCATATTCTTAAGAAAAACATTCAAGATAAACATAAAATGTATCCTAAGATCAAGTAAGGACTTTGAACCTATCCTGCTTTTGGCATACTCTTAAGGGATCTTTTCAAAGCAACTGTTGGAGATAAACTAGAGTATAGGGCTAACCATAAACTTCTCTAGTTAAACTTTAATTAGGAGACTTTTCAAGAATTTTCAAAGACAATATCTCAAGTTGTACGCAGGAAACATGGGCTCACCAACACTTCACTAGTTATACTCTATTGAATTATCCTCAAAGCAACAATTAGAAGAAAACATAGAGATAAAAATTTATTAGTGAGAAATAGGGTACTTTACAGTAAATCCTAATCTATATTTGTTGTTCTTTATCAGAGAAAGTGGATAGTATGGAAAACATAAGAAAAACAACAATTACAGTAAGAAAAACATCACCATTGACATAGACCAGGATCCCATAAATCAGCTTGTATATTTGATGTTCAAACCAGTTACAATCTTCAAGTCCTGTAGGTCTTTACAGCTTCAAACTTCTCTTCTTAGCCTATCTTTCTTTAATTACGAACAGAGCTTCAGCATGCCTCAGCAACTATTTACATTCAATAAGTATTCAACCAACAATAAAAATGAAATCCTCATACAATATTTATAGGTAAATTGAGGAGGTGGAGTGAAAGAAAGGGTTATTATTCAATTAATATAGAGTGAATGCGTCTCGGCCTTTGGGAAGCCTTATGGAGAAGATTTCAGATGTTTTAACTCTGTTAATTGATTTTTACATTAAGTTTCATCAACTTCAGTCACTTTTGTTGACTTTTGAGGCTTTGGTAGGCTGGAAATTACTTTCTGAGCAATATCTCTAACTGTGCATTCAATTTGTATTCTTTTGAGGAAAATAGACTGGCAGGTGGCATTTCTAATCTCTAGAGGAGTAACTGCTTCGGTGATTTGGCATTTGAAGCATTCTTTTGGGTGATCTGTCTGTTTTGTTGCTTTAAACACTAAATTAGGCCTCTGATTATGCTTTAAGGCCTTCTTTATCATCTTTTGGGCTTTTGTCACTTTCTTAACTGTTTTATCCTTTAAACTGTGTATTTATCCTTAATCCGTTGACTTAGCTTTCGATCCTTTGTCTCTAATCTTCACTGTCTTTTCTTCTGTGTTGTGTACAGGTGGCTTTAATGTGTGGGAGGGTTTTACTTGTGTAATCAACATTCATGACATATTGATTAAACCTGACAATCCGGCCCTTTATGTCCCTTTCTGCATTGAATTCGGCCTCTGAGGATCGTCATCCTCGACCATGTCCCTTTACTGGATATTGGGACAGCTTTATAGCTTTTCCGCCATTAAAACCTGCAAACAAACATAAACATATGATAAAAACCTACACTACTGGGGTTAAACTGCTTCAGAGGGCTTGGTGGAGGGCGAAAGAGCGGTGCGGAAGGAGGAGAATGCATCAAGGTGGATTCCATGGAAGAAACCATGAAAAAACAGGAGAAATAATTGAACTAGGGCGCGAAATTGGGAAAGAAATTTTGGGAATACCAGAGGTGGTATTCACGCGGGATAAGAGTGGTAAGTGGTTTTGTGATAATCGAATGCGATACGGGTCTTTGGACGACACGTGTCCAGGCGAAAACCGCCTATTTCACATTGAAAACGGGCGATCAATTTTATTTGTGAAATGAACGCGAAAATGGTTTTAGACAGTCTGATCTAGGGGGGGCTAGATCTACGGCTGTAAGCGAGCGTGAAAAATAGAAAAGATGTGCAGAGGAAATATATGGTGGGGTCGAGATGACGTGGGCTCTTTGTCGCGTAGCGGGGAAGCTTGAAGTCGGGTAAACATTGGTTTATAGTGATAAAGTGTAATAATCCAGGTAAGGGTGAAATACATAAGAAAAAGGTGAAAGTGGGAGGGAGCGAAGGCACTCAGCGGTGGGACCGAGAGGTGATGTCACCGCGGGGGGACCAGGTGTATGAAAGAGAAACTCAAGGGTGTGCCTCCGCAGTGAATCTCAGTCGTGGATCTAAGATTCGCCATGGTCAAAAGGGTCAACTGCAAGGGCACTGGGGGAGTACGGACCACCTTGGTTGGGTGCTCCCATAGTGAATCTGAGCGGTTGATTAGGAGGAAACGGATGGCCCAGATTAACCCAGAGAAGCGGAGGAAAGTCGCGGAAAAAACATAGTCAGGGTGAGAATTTACACGGGGAAAGGGTTTAGAGCGGTTTGAAAGGGAGTCGTTAGATCGGGAGGATCAACGGTGAGGATTGATTCAGAGGGGGAAGGATAAGAGATGGAGGGCCCATCTTTATACAAAGGTTTTGGGGTTATCTACTTAGGAAAATGGGTTTTATAAGAGCGGCGAAGGGGATCAGTGGGAACCATTGGATCGGGAGGATCAACAGCTCAGATCTCATCGCCAGAATGGTGGGGATGAATGAATGGGGTGGAGGAAAAGTAAAAAGGTGAAACTGCGCCAACCGTTGGATTTGGGGGAGCTAGATCAACGGTCCCAAATGCATCGGCTGGAGGCTTTGATAAAAATGATCAGAGGAATAAATTTCAATGTGATGAAATATGGACCATTCGATCAGAAAATATCAACGTTGGAGATGCGATCAAGGCTTCTCATCGACGGGGGAAAAAGGTTCAGGGGACAAGGGAAGGCGATGAAGCGATATGTCGATGCGATGGAGGGGAGCGCAGAAGTGGTGCAATGCGATGGAGCGCTAGCCGTCGGATCTTGGGGAATGGATGGTTGCAATCTCATCGGAGGATCGGCCATTGGCATAAAAGAAAATGCGGACGGGGGAACTTGGAAACGCCGATGTGCAACCGCCGATGAGTTTTAGCACTTTAGTCGTAGGGTGTGGTCTTACGGCGGAGAAAGGGGCTAAGGGTTTAAACAAAAAAGCGCTTAAGACCCAAAGTTAAAAGGTCGGAAAAATAGGGTGAAATGTGGTTTTTTAAGGCTTTTTGAGGGTTTCGATAGAGTTAAAAAAGGGATTTTAAACCAAGTAAAAGGAGATTTACAAGGTTTCAAAGGGATTTCTTGAGGGAATGAAGGAATAATAAAAGGGAAAAAGGGGATTTTAGGAGGGAAATGATGGTAGAATGGGTTTTTGAAATAGTCCTTGTATATCAGCAAGCTTCTTTGAGGGTTTTGAGTGAAGATTATCAATGGGATGGATTTCTTGGGGAAAAAGAACACAGAGAGGCTTCAAGAAGTCACAGATTTTGCATGAAATTTGTTTCTTGAAGACTAAAGACCTGTTTTAGCCATCATCAGTTATGAAATTTTTTTATTGATGGCTAACAATAATAATGTCATATTCATTTTGTATGGAATGATTTTGGAAAGAACCAAAGGGTGGATCTTTGAGGACCCTATTGCCTTTTTGCTCCATGAAGGAAACATTATTCCAGCCCATATTCAGTAGCAGCTCTACACTTATCATAAGTGGAGAGAGAGACAGTGTGTGATGGACATTTTAATCCCACATATTCATCTATGCAACCCACCTTGTTTGCAGGAGCCTAAGGTGGAGGAGATGTTTCAGGAGTTACCATGTTGGAGGGTGACTCACTTTTTGTGGATGATAGCTTGGGGATGGAGGCTTCACATGGGGATGATGATTCCCAATATATTTCTAATTCCATGTGTCAATAAGGCCTCTAGAACACATATAGTTGTTTCCATGGATATCCCACTTTTTCATGATGAGAGCCATTTGGATTTTTCACCAAAGGCATACTTTTACACATGGGAGGGACAACTTAAGAACACATTGATGAGAAAGCATCTTGTTCTTTGGAGGAACTTATCACTTGAGGATGCTACAGGAGGAAGAGGAGAGGCTCTTTAGTTCTATCCTTGTAGTTTCTTGAGGACAAGCAACATTTGGGAGGGGAGGACTGTAATATTCCTAAATTAGCATGCAGCTAATTGGAATATTAATTTTTCTCTAAACACATAGTTAGATGAATAAATGGGTAGGGAGGCCCATAAATATTTTTAGCAAAAATAAAATCCCTCTTAATGGGGAAAGGGATCATATTCATAGCTGGATAAAAAACCTTCATGTGTGAACAAAGGCTAATGCATGTGGACAAGGTCAAGTTTGACCAAGTCAACAAAGCTAGTATGGAGGAAGTGGAACATTAATGAAGATAACCCATTGGGAATATGGACTAGTTTAGATAGTTAGAATAAAGCCACCTTGTGTGTGGAAGAATACATTGCATGAAGATCCATTCAAGGTTGACCAAATCCAATAGCATTGTTATGGAGGAGTGGCATTGATGACGGGGCAGCGCAGTTTTGGAGGGAGATTCATTGTATGAAGATGGAAACCCTAATGAGTGGGACCCAAGGTGAGAAGGCTCACATTGTTTATAAGAAAGAGGATGGCAGCCATATGGGGTTAGCTTATGATTATGATTTTCTAATTATATGGTCTGTTTAGACATATACTTTCTCTTGTTGTTTAGCTGAGGTTGAATGTTGTTTAGCATTGGGTGTTCCTGATCAGGAATCCCACCTCTTCCATTGAGTAGCTCTTGGAGGAGTCTTGCACCATATCATCCACTATCTAGCTAAAGGCCAAGCTTCATCTTCATTTGACAGCGCAGATCCTGTTGATGGTTTGTATGTTTCAGTAAGCTGCAGCAAGTGGAGACTAGATCTTCAGATCTAGGCCATTTCAGTGCTTCTTTTCAGTGGAGGAGGTTTCTAATCCATTGGGAGGACAATATTGAAGGCATTGAGCTTCATTTTCATATATTGGCTGTAGGCCAACCATATTTTTTCCCCTATAGCACATTTTAGATCCATATTTGCGTAATTTCTGAAGGAGCAGTTGCAGGGTGGTTCAGTACACCATTTGGAGAGTTGATTTTCTAAGTGTTGGGGATTTTCCCTTCACTTTGGAGATCTATTGGTGGAGGCTATTCTTTTGCATATGTCAGATCTGCCACACTTTCTAGATCTATAATTTTCAGTGGATCTGTAGTCTTAGATCTCAGATCTACACTTTGTACATGGTGTTTTGCTGAAAACCCCAAGGGGGTTCATTAGAGGAGCCTGTATAGTGCATGGATTTGAAACAGATCTAAATTTTTATGCACATAGAAGCTCTAGATCTGATGTACAACTCACTATTGTTGCAGGAGTAATAAAATAACACTGTCAAGGTATTTCCTGTTTTTATTCATGGTTGTGGCCCCTCTTTTTGCATGATTTTTGGACTATTATGGCCTGGGATGCTTGTTTAACTAAGCTACCATGATTTGTTTCATATCTCCTTTTGTATATGGCTATTATAATGTATGAATGAATGGATCCATGGGCTTCATTTAACTATTATTGCATAAATTTCTGAAAAATGTGTTTTTACTACATGTATTTCTGATTTTCCCATTTGGGAATATTACATAACCATCCTCCATATCTCAAGCCATTGTACAATCTAAATTTAAATTTTTAATTCATATTCAATCCATAAATAAGGAGATGATGTAAAAAATAAATATATTATAAACATGGTGTAAGTACAAATAAGCCAAGTGCATTCTTAGTACTACAATAGTTCAATCTACTTCCACCTCTATCCTAGCAAAGAAATACTACTATACATATAATATATTTATACAAATATCAATAATTAACTTTAAAAAAACTACCAATCAAGACAAATTAACAACTAAGTAATTGACCATTCACATTCAAGCCATATATGTGAGATGATACAAAAAGGAAATATATTATAAACATTGTGGGAGTATGAAGAACTCAAGCACCTTCATAGTACTACAATCATTTAATCTACTCCCACTTCTATCCCACCAACGGAATATTACATATGCCTAAAATATATTTGTACAAATATCAATCACTAATTCTGGTAACTCTATCAATGTTAATCTATACAAAATAACATGATTAACAAACTATTTAGAAAGGATGAGCATTAACAAAGATAAATCTTAGAAATTGATCAAAATATATCAATATTTAAAGAGGCTAGAATACACATGTGTTGCATGGTAGCTTATTCCCCTCTAATCATGTTTGAAAATGGAGAATATTTTCAGTTCAATCGACTATTGTGTTTAAATAACCTTGACTTGTCTATGATATCATGATTCATCTCAATATCTCTCTCTGCCTCACTACTGATACTACTAAAATTGGTACTACTGCCTCTACTTAAGCATCCAAACCATCGATGTAGATATGGATCTTACTTTTCATCAACTGGTGCTCTCATTAGGGGACCCTAGTGAGATATCAAATATATTTTATATTCTTGGTAATCTTTAAAAAGATAAGACTAGTGGTCAAACAAGATAATAAATTTTTAATTTAAAAGAAAGAAATTATATATAAAAAATGATGATTAGTATTTTCTTTTATGAAATTTATTGTAATCAATTGAAAATATTATCAATTTAAAATTTTAATTTATATAAAACCAATTCTTGGCATTCCCACACAACTTTGATAGTTCATGCAACAATACCAATCCCAATTTCTATTACACTATTTGGCATGTTTAAAAAAGAGCAATGGTTCCCAACACCTCATTTGTTTTCTCAATTAGTAATCTATAAGGCATATGGGAATGAAATGAAAGATTGAAGATGAGTTTAATTTTTATTATTAGCCAAATTTGGATATTGGGGTAGAAGTCAAATAATATGGCTTTATGAGAAAAAATTTATTGAAAGCTTAACAAGAATCCTGATGTCAGCTGGCTAGCGAAAAGCTATTAAAGAATAGGAAGAATAATATACTAAAGAAAAATGCAGGTATGAAATAATGAACTACCATTTATAAAAAAAAACTAAAAATACAAAATCTTCAACAGCATAATCACAAGCTCCCAAATTAGATATGGAAGCACATGTTTATGTCACACCAACAAACATCTTACAATTCTCATGAAATCCATCATCATAGTAAAGAATACAAGAATTGAATTTCCCTTGAAATGTCTTACAAATAACCACAAATGGTTTTAGGAAAGACACTAAAGGTAATATTTAATGAATTCAACAGTGATATGCTTGCACTAGATTGAGCAAGAACCAAAAACTATACAATTTACAAATAAATAAAGCTCTACCACTATATCATTTAACTATAAATATGATATAATGTAGTAAAAACTATATACAAATAATTTAAGACAATAAACATTAGAATAAGAATTGTCCTCACGCCCATATTTTTTCTTAAACTCCCAGATGTGAGACCCGTTACAAGGATCTCAAGGGGTAAATATTGTAATTAAAAAAATCCAATAATGAAGGAAGATCTATTCAACAACAAAATGTGATATCATATTTTCTAATTTGTATATTTCTCCAACTAATCAAATTACAATAGTAGCATACATATATTTAAACTGGACTGTAATATTCCCAATTAGCCTCAAGCTAATTGCAATATTAAATTTTTCTTTACTTTTATGTTCATGAATAAATGTAAAAGGGAGGAACATAAAAACTCCTAAAATCAGTGAATAAATCAATGCCCCATGTGAACAAGGCTAAATATGGGCTACTTCAATAAAACACCATTATGTGTGAAAGGGGTTGAGACTTTTGACTGGGTCAACAGAACCAAATCAACAACACTGTCCAGATTCAATGAACCTCCTAGATGCACAGCACAGTTTTAGATGGAGGCCACACATGTGAAAGGAGCTAAATCATTGAGATGGTTTAGGGTTTTGCAAGATCTCATTCTTATAAAAGGAAGAGGAGGAAAACAAGAGAAGGGTTGTTGAAGACCATATTATTTCTGAAGGATATGTTTTTTTAGACATTCCTCATTCTCTTGGTTGTTTAGCAGAGAATAGCTCTATTTAGCACAAGGATCTCCTGTTTAAGAATCCTTCTCTTTCCTTGAGTAGCTCTTGGAAGAGACTTGTATTTCTTGACCACTATCAGGCTTAAGGCCAAGCTTCTACTTCCAACTACAACTCAGATCCTATTGAGGGTTTGGTTGTCTTTGTAAGCTGCAGCAAGTGGAGGCTAGATCTACTCAGATCTAGTCCAATCTAGTGCCCCTTTTCAGTGGGAGAGGCTTCTATCCCATTGGCAAGAGTGTTCTGGATCATTTGAGCTTCAGATCTACATATTGGCATTAGGCCAAACTATTCATCAAGCCTATATCATAGTCCCTCTTCCAGTACTGCGTTATTTGCAAAGAGGAAAGTTGCAGGGTGTTTTGGCAAAGTTTGAGGAGTCATCTCTAGTGTTGGGGATCTGCCCTTCACTGTGGTGATCCATGGATTTATGTTCTTATCCATGTCATATTCAGATCTGATCTAAATACTCCTTTATATGCTTTAGAAATTCTAAATAGATCTGCAGATCTGCTGCATAGAATCTCAGATCTACTCCATGTGCTTCATGATTTGCTGAAATCCCCAAGGGGAATGTATAGTAGAGACATTATAGTGTATGTATCTGTCATAGATCTGATTTTTCATGCATTATTTTTCTCTAGATCTAAGTTTTAATCTACTGCTGCAGTACACTCAATAAAATAACTTTGTCAAGCCTTTGCAGTCAATTCTATGTGTTGCAACACCTCATTCTTGAGGGTTTCTTCATCAAAGTCTTCCATTTTTCTTCATGTTCTGAGCAATAAAACTCCAGATATGATGTTTTCATCATATTGTATCAGAAATCCTCTTTAAAATATGTTGTGCATGCTTCATAAATGTTCTATTTAGTCAAGTCATGGGATTTCAGTGTTTTTTAGCCATACCAGGACCGGGAGATCTGTTTAACTAAGAAAAAGTGATTTGTTTTCAGATATTTTCTGGGTGTGAGTCCCAAATTACATATTCTAAGGTATCCCAATGTTATCTTTCCCTATTATCATGCAAATCTCTGAAAATAACGTTTTTAGGGCATAAATAGTTGTTTTTCCCACTTTTGGCTGATATAATGGATCAGATTTCTTGTTGTTGTACATGTAATTGATGGCTATGTGTTTCAAACACATTTTTTGAGTTATTTCTCATTTTTATTCCAAATTTGTGTTCAAGTATTGTTGCATCCCTATTTGGTAATATTATAGTGGTATCAGGGCAACTTTCTTGGCACAGCCTGTGCTTTCTTTGAAAGAGCCAATATGTATTTTCGTGAAAAGAAGAGAATGAAGAAGAAGTATGATTACACTGAAGATACAGAAGAAAAGGGTAAACCCCCTTTATTTGGAAGAATGAAAGGGAAAGAGTTCTCAAAAACTTTGTTCCAAACTCTGCATGAGCTTAAAGGAGAAATCAAAGAAATAAAGAGGGCAAGACATGAAGGTCCCTCAAGAAGATCTTTACATGAAGAAAACCCCGATTCTTCATCTTATATGTGCAAGCACTCAACTACACAATCAGATCAACAATGTTATTCTATGCCCAGATTTACTGCAAGAGAGATGAAGGAAGAAGATGCACCAAAGGAGGAGAGTTTGAGTGATTATCTTCAGGAGTATGAATCTAAATCTTGGAAAATCAAGGAGCACTTGAGCTTCCAAGAGTTCTGCCAGCTCAAGGAGGAAAGGAGATCCAACAAGTACAATAGAAGGAGAAGAGGTAGATTCTTTCTACCAAATTTTGATGGATCCTCCATATGCACAGCCAAAGCATGGATAGATCAGCTAGACTCATATTTGGATCTACATCAAGTTTCAGAAAAGGAAGCCATTAAGGTAGAAAAACTGCATCTTACAGGTAAAGCTTATGCTTGGTGGTTGTTTGAATCCGTTTCATTGAATAATGCAAATATATCTACTTATGCAAAGTTCACTAGGAGAATGGTGAAGAGATTTGATGTAAAACAAACTAAAACATATTTGATTGAGCTAGCAAAGCATGGGCATGCAAAACCCTTGCATGAGTTGGAAAGATCTGTTGTGAAAACTCCACTTCAGATTTCTATGAAGGGGATAAAAAAATTTGTAATACCTTGTTAGAGGCAAGATCCCCATTACATGAGGAGATTTCTTCTCAAAAGTAAATCATGGATATTCCTCTTTCAAAGTAAGACCAAGATCCAAGGTCTCTCATTGATAATGAGGCATTCTCAAATATTGATGAGAAGGAAGAACAAGAGGGCAGTAACAACGTTGTTACTTTAGAAGAAGACCCATCATCACATGGGAATGAACATGAAGTTATTGTTTCAAAGGAAAGAGATTTTTCACCTTTGCAAATGATTCCCAAGGAGCATTATGTGACAGCATTATTGGGAAATGATACCTTGCTTAAAGCAAGAGGAGGATGGATGGATCATCATCCACTGATGAGGAGAATGCACCCTTGTTTATTTCAAGGGGTTTCTATTCATGAGAAGGAGACAGAAATATGCAACAGGGGAAGGGACACATCAGTCCAACCATCCATACAGTCTACTTCAGATATAGATGTCTCTTTACATGGAGGCATTCCACCAAGGAGACCCCCTGATGAGAAGAAGAATAAAGTGTTCTCTCAACTTTGTGCATCGGTGAAAAATTTGGCTAAGGAGGGAGCCTTGAGGGGAGCTACCATAGCACTGAGATCTATTGATGGATTCCAAGGAGAGCTGAAAAATTTTCTGAAATTGATTTTTCTATTTCTCACTCATCTATTTGTGTTGGTAAAGAAGAATTCAGAGATCCATGGTGGCATTAGCATGATGTCAAATAGCCACTCCATAGACTTGGGACAGCAAATGATATCCCTCCATACAAAGGATATTTCCGAAGAAAGCAAGAGGGTACCAACACTCTTGTGTGCATGGGCTAAACTATGGAAATTTTGGAAGAGAGATATCTTTCAAAAGAAGATTGATCTTCCTATTCTTCAATCTTGTCTTGCACAAGATCAGCTGCAAGGGAGGCAACAAGGATGGAGCTTCAATACTCCCACATGTGACTTTGGCATTAAGCATGTCAAAGAGGAAAGACTCAAGAGATGATGTGATAGCTACTTGATTTCATGACTCTACAGTGTTGTCTTTATTAAGGAGCCTAGATCCATATTGGGAGTCCCAACTCTTGGTAGAATATTCCAAGGACCTCTTCACATGTAAGGTTCTTGATGGGAAAATGGAAGATAGGAGGTATAATGTGGTTGATGGAGTCATTTACTTTCATGATCAGATATATTTGGCTAAAGAGTTAAAACTCAAAGACCAACTACTATGTGCAACCTATGATATCTTGCTTTCTACCCCCACTGTTTTCATTAGAACACACCATATTATCTCAAATGGATTCATGTGGGAAGGCTATGAAGAAGACTTATATCAACATTATCAAAGATGCATGTATCACATGAAGATGGAGCAGCAATATAACTCTATGGCATATTTAGTTCAACCCTCTCCTTCCCCTCTTGAGGAAGAAGATAGATCTGTGCACCTCTCCACTTGTTGGAGGAGGACTATTGGTGTAGAGCATACTTATGAAAATCATGTTTTATTTTCTGATTGTATGCACTCTTTTACATTATATATGCAGGCCATGACTCCAAATAGGAGTTCTATACCTTATAAACTTCATGGCCAACTTTGGGCCAAAACTATTTCTGATTATGGCCACTCCCTTGGTGAACAAAGGGAGATTTTGCAGCATGATGGGTGCTTTCCTAAGGCACCAAATATATATTCCACTTTTAGCCATGGAGATATGTTATGGGCAGCAAGTAAGTGGTGGGAATACCACTTACCACATATTGATCTGAGGCAGGTAGGAGATGCACTGCACTGGTTGCTCTTGGGTGAGTGTGGGAACTCCCCAAAGATTCATATTTTCTGTCTCATGCCTTGTGTGTCAATGGGAGGGTGCATAAGGAGAAATCATGGTTGCTTTGGTTGACAAGAAGAGAGTTTGGACATCACATGTTAAAACTCATTTCCATACTTTTGGTTGGGATGTATCTCATGTATTTACATGTATTTCTGTTTGGAATGTATCTCATGATCATGTATGTACTTGGGTTTGGGAGAAAATGTAACTCTCACATGAGGAGGCATAAGAGAGCTTATTTGTATCATGATGATAATGATGCTCTGATCTTTGTTGGGAACATGATGGGAGGAATGACACATGGGTTGGATGTGTCCATTGGGAATGAAACTTCCCATACTTATGCATACTTCAAGAAGAGGATGGAACATTGTATGGCTGCTACACTATGTCTTTTGTTTCCTTATGTAATAAGCCATATGATTGACTTATGTCTTTAGGAAAAGTCTCTCACATGGGAAGATTTTTTGCAAGATATGTGTTACTTGAGTCACATTCGGCTAACACCTCTTATCCTCTATTAGTTTCAAGCTTTGGAGAACCGTATGGCAGCAAGAAGGTGGCGGGATGGCCACTTATTGTACTATGTTTTGAGGCAGCAAGAAGAAGAACAACGCTAGTCTCAATGGAGGGACTATTGTCACCATCCAATACATCATATGACACTTAGTCCATGTTTCTTTTGGAGCACATATGGTGATGGCACTTTATTCACTATATGCATGAAAGATTGGGCAAGAAGGGTCCCTAGAATCAATGAAGGGAATCATGAGGTTCCAAGTGTCTTTTGGCTTCATGAGGACTATGTTATTGCATCCCAGGATAAACAGCTCCGGATTTATCATAAATGGAGGGAGAGACAGCGTAAATTGAACATTATTACGTCTCATTTCCAGCCATTCAGCCCCTATACATTGCATAAGGAGAGGATTGGTGATTGTTTCTAGGAGCTACTTAGGATGGCTCACTTTTTTTGGATGATAGCATGGAGATTGAAGTGTCTCTTGGGGGATGAATCACCCACCATTTATCATCTCTCATGCCTTGAGAAGACCAATGGACTGCATATGTTTCTTTCCATGTATCTCCCACTTCTTCATGATGAAATCTATTTGGGTTATTCACCAAAGGCAAACTTTTATTCTTGGGAGGAGACAAATCCATTGGAGATTTTGCAAAATCCTTGTGAGTTGCTTGAGGACAAGCAACATTTTGGAGGGGAGGACTGTAATATTCCCAATTAGCCTCAAGCTAATTGGAATATTAAACTTTTCTTTACTTTTTTGTTCATGAATAAATGTAAAAGGGAGGAACATAAAAACTCCTAAAATCAGTGAATAAATCAATGCCCCATGTGAACAAGGCTAAATCTGGGCTACTTCAATAAAACACCCTTATGTGTGAAAGGGGTTGAGACTTTTGACTGGGTCAATAGGACCAAATCAACAGCGTTGTCCAGATTCAATGAACCTCCTAGATGCACAACACAGTTTTAGATAGAGGCCACACATGTGAAAGGAGCTAAATCATTGAGATGGTTTAGGGTTTTGCAAGATCTCATTCTTATAAAAGGAAGAGGAGGACAACAAGAGAAGGTTTGTTGAATACCATAGTATTTCTGAAGAATATGTCTGTTTAGACATTCCTCATTCTCTTGGCTATTTAGCAGAGAATATTTTTGTTTAGTGCAAGATCTCCTATTTAGGAATCCTTCTCTTTCCTTAAGTAGCTCTTCGAAGAGACTTGTACTTATTGACCGCTATCAGGCTTAAGGCCAAGCTTCTACTTCCAACTAAAACTCAGATCCTATTGAGGGTTTGGTTGTCTTTGTAAGCTGCAGCAAGTGGAGGCAAGATCTATTCAGATCTAGTCCAATCTAGTGCCCCTTTTTAGTGGGAGAGGCTTCTATCCCATTGGCAAGAGTGTTCTGGATCATTTTAGCTTCAGATATACATCTTGGCATCAGGCCAAACTATTCATCAAGCCTACAGCGTAGTCCCTCTTCCAGTACTGCATTATCTACAAAGAGGAAATTTGTAGGGTGTTTTGGCAAATTTTGAGGAGTGATCTCTAGTGTTGGGGATTTGTCCTTCACTGTGGTGATCCATGGATTTTTGTTCTTATCCATGTCATATTCAGATCTGATATGAATACTCCTATATATGCTTCAGAAATTTTGAATAAATCTATAGATCTACTGCATAGAATCTCAGATCTACTCCATGTGCTTCATGATTTGCTGAAATCCCCAAGGGGAATGTAAAGTAGATACATTATAGTGTATGGATCTGTCATAGATCTGATTTTTCATGCATTATTTTGCTCTAGATCTAAGTTTTAATCTACTGCTACAGTACACTCAATAAAATAACGTTGTCAAGCCTTTGCAGTTAATTCTATGTGTTGCAGCACCTCATCCTTGAGGGTTTCTTCATCAAAGTATTCCATTTTTCTTCATGTTATGAGCAATAAAACTCTAGATCTGATGTTTGCATCATATTTCATCAGAAATCCTCTTTAAAATACATTTTTCATGCTTTATAAACGTTCTGTTTAGTCAAGTCATGGGATTTTAGTGTTTTTTAGCCATACCAGGACCGGGAGATTTGTTTAACTAAGAAAAAGTGATTTTTTTTCGGAAATTTTCTGGGTTTGAGTCCCAAATTACATATTCGAATGTATCCCAACGTTACCCTATTATCACGCAAATCTCTGAAAATAACGTTTTTAGGGCATAAATAGCTGCTTTTCCCCACTTTTGGTTGATATAATGGATCAGATTTCTTGATGTTGTACATGTAATTGATGGCTATGTGTTTCAAACACATTTTATGAGTTTTTCTCATTTCTATTCCATATTTTTGTTCAATTATTGTTGCATCCCTATTTGGGAATATTACATGGACTACAACATAAATATCATTTTCAAATAAGAATCATGTTTAACCAATTTAACACTAATTTGACAACGTTGATATAGAAAATTTAAACGGATAATTTTTTATTTAACAATGTATTAGTTTTAAAAGTAATGTATTCAAACTAAAATCAGTGAAATACTCAATTTCCTTAGTTTGATTTAAGGGCTTTGTTCCCAAAATTTTCCTTTTGATCCTTAGTATATTCCCAACTAGATTTACCTCCCAACCAATTAATAAGAAGCTCTCTAATTCCCTAACTCTAAGAAACTTAAATAAATCAATTAACCTAATCAAATTACTTAGATTAATACTTGCCTTAAACCTTATTAATTTAATTAACAATAAGTTAATGAAGACATAATACACTCAAGACAACCAATGATATCACTTGTCGTAATACATCATAATAATATGAGCATATACATGTGAGGTAGGTATGCATAGAAGGTGCATATATATCTAGTGTTGTACTAAAAAACATCAAGAATCACACCTAAACCAAGTTTAATTTATGCTCACACCTAATCAATAATCTGAAAAATCTCATAATGAAATAATTAATCACATATACCAATCCTAATAGCATAATTTCATGAGTCACAATAATAGATCATAAATGAAACAATTGTTTATATTATTGTAATTAAATTAACCATTTAATAAAAGGAACAAAAATAAGTCAAGCATTATTGTTACATGATAAAACTCAATAATAGTGTCAACTATTCTAAACACCCTACCTCCTTAACCTATTTTCATCCTCCAGTGCATATATTTCCTCTACTAAATTATCCTAGAGCATCAACCCTATTTACCTAACTCCAAATAGACCCCGTAAGCAGAAGTGTCAACACATTGACCAACCTTCCTCTGTAGGAAAATAATAGTTGTCATCGCACATCTACGATAACGTGACTGAGCACCATTCTCCTACGACTAGAAGTTTCAAAGGATACATGGTGGGAAGTGCTTCCAACCCTTCTCATAGAACTAGAGTCAACACCTTATCATGGACCACACTACGAAATTAGTTCTATGTGCTTTGTTATTGAATAATCTAGTCAGTGATTGGTGTTATCTACAAATTTACACTTTCCCAAGATCGTATCAATCCATATAAACCAACATAAATACATAAGAACAATTCATAACATGCCATTTCTCATTTGATATCTTCAAAATCAACCACTTATTATACATTTTTTCTAACTATTACACAGCCCATTCAACCTATACGTTATTTTTCAACAGGATCTCATGCATACAAATATATATTGACATGTGATCCTAACTAAAACATATCATCATACATAGTATCTACAAACCAAGATATTTCAAGTGACATCTTCATGCTAAAAAATAAATTACACATCATTCCTTACATGTAATAATAATAAGTTTAGTGTTTTCATAGACATAAGTCCACATGTCCAAAATTTGAAGTGAAAATATTAAATAGTGTTTATAGATAATACATAATAAAAATATAGTTAGGCCGTAAGTACAATTGTCGAAATCAAAATGGAGCATTACACCAGAGAACATAACACTTCAATTTTGTCTTCCCTATTTCGTCACGTTTATAATGGGCAATATAACTAGTTGAAATAGGTAATAAACAATATTAAACTTAAACCTTATATTTATTGTGTAAGTGCCTCCACTTCCTACAATGAAACATAAATCTTTGGTAATCTATGCCTTAGCCTAGTAGAGCCTCAAGGGAAATATTTTCCATATACAAGGGAAACCCTTCAAAGTTTGCAATAAAAATAAGGTAAGGGAAATTTTATGTAGTCTCCAACAAAAGATAGTAAGAAACCCCTTCAATATGTAGCCAAAGACGATAGGAGAAATCTTGAGACTTTATTCCTTCGAAACTCATTATTTTGTCTTATTTTTCGTAGAGTTCAGGTTTTCTCAATGCTCTTCTCCATGGATATGCAACTTAGATCCATTATATATTGAAACTAAATTGAGATGGGTATTCATATTCTATTTTTAGCCATTAATACCATTTCAATGATGAATGGGAGATGGGTTGTTGTTCATTTCTCTGGAAATAATAGTAAAAATGAGGAGCAACATCTAGAAAGCCAAGAGAAGCCATGGTCTCTACCATTGCTAGAAAATAACACTTCAAACCCCTCTAACAATGGAATAGTAGAGAAATCAATTTCAATAATTCAAAAAAATAAATATTATATTTCACTAATGTAAAACACCAACAATATAGGCGAAGGTGTATATAATGAAAAATCAACGATAAATAATTTACTATAGTACCCTAACTTCATAAAGGATAATAAAAAGGATGAACTAGCTCTAAAGGAATTCAAAGAAGATAGTTCCAAGAATTTAAACAAAAAAATCTCTCAAAGAAGATATGGTGAAATATCAAAGTTAAAAGGAATATGCATATATGGGAGGACATAAATATTGACATCAAGGATGGTATCAAAGAAGATAATTTTTTTAAAATATAGTGCTATTGAAAGATGTTAATGTTGCTACTAACATTGTAAACTCCAAACTATTACTATATATAAATGGTTCATAAAGTATTAACATCATAATTTGAAAAAATAAAGGACCAATATTGAGGATGGACAATATAAATGGCTTAAATAAAGAAACATTCCCAAAGTCACATGCTAGACTCTAATTTATGTCCTAAGATCAAAATTTGCCATTATAACAAGAAATATTAATGTTGATGTATATATGAAAGAAGATAAAACAAAATACCAATATAAGTAGTATCAAATGACAAGGTCATATTATCACCACAAAATAGGCTTCATTGGTGAATACTTTAAGGGAGGTAATAAAATTTCCATGAGGCATATAAAACAATAAGGAAATCCTAAGATAGTGGAACATCAAACCTATCTCTTTCATTGTTGGCTACCCATTCTGCTCAACTCATATTTGACATACAACCACCAAGAAAAACAATATTATGTTAAAAGAGCAAGACAAACAGAGAACCAAGTCATTCATCATTCATGTCTAACATAACATAAAAATCTATCCCACCCCCTTGTAATTTCTGATTTTGTAGGAGGTGTTACTTATTGAATTAACCTAACCTCCAAGGTCTATTATGAAGATGGGGTAACAAAAATCCTCATTTTTCTAAATTTTCCGGAACTCAAAAAAAAATACTACCATCATGTTCAGCTTCTCGAGATATTTCCAGTGATATAAATTTTATCTCAATCATACTTCTGGATTTGGAATTGTTTCCTTCTAAATTTTATCCAATCATGCTAGGGTATGTCAACATTGGGCTACCATGTGACACTCATGTGGCATCCAAGGTGACCCACATGTCACTACCATGTCAACAAAAAGGGTTCTCTTATTCCTAGGTACTTACGTGGCCTCCATGTGGTCGTTGCCATGTCATCTCAGGTATGGGACCCACAAGGTCCTTCCCCTATATATTTGTAATGTTTTCTCTATTATACAAATTTTGGGATTACTTACCATTCTGGGTGGGATCCACAGGTTATGTTTCATCGAATCAACAATCCCCTCATCAAATTCCCATTTCATTTTGTAACGACACAATGACAATGGAAATGGACAATGGTATGATGGCAAGGTTCCACCTTATAACCACAGTTGGGTCGTCCAAATCCTTATCAATCACCCAACTTCTCCACAGCATCCAATTAAAATTTCCCTAGCAGTGAGCAGTGGGAGATGTTAGGATTCCATGTGGCCCCTACAAGGTATATCCAACGTGGGTCCCATCGAGTCCTCCCTTTTAGATTTTTGTGGGGCTCCTTTGTTATATACATTTCTATATAGGATCTGATCCCGATGGGGTACACATACCCACATCATGCCTCTCTAAAGTCATACCACCCTCAGTGTATAAATTACAAGACTGGGGATGGGCATTGAGTATTGGTTCCCACATCATGTTGCTCAGATGTAATACCTCACGTAGTGTATAAGTTTCATGATCAGATGGTGAGAGTTGGGAAGCGGTGCCCAGGTCCTCAAAAAATTTGGTTTCATAATCATCTTGTCACCAAGTAGCCTCCATGCGGGCCCTCATGGTACTACCACATCAACTTAGGAACGAGCCCCATCGTACCTTCCCCGTTGGTGTTTTGCAAGGTCTTTATCATTATAATTGTTTGGATAATGTTCTGATCCAAATCATTCCACGGGACCACGTCATGTCGATCCAATGCAACCCTCTCGCTCTTCATCGAGCACCCATATTCACAACTTTTATCTAGCTCTAACACTTATCGGTGATGACCAGTGGCAGGTGGACAAATTTCTGTGGTGGAACCATGGTCGGTTTGCCCCATCCTTCATCGACACTGCTCGATAAAGATGATAAATTACCTGTTAAGGTTTGGATGTGACATCCTCTTAGGTTAAGGTTTCGGTGACATATATGCATATGAAACAAAGAACCCAAGGTTGAGTTCATGAAATGGGAAGGAAATTTTATCTCCAATGCCTAGCTATTTGAAGTATTAAGGTGACTTATGGCCCAAGGATATAGAACCCAATTTCTCAATTTTGCATTGTAACCAGTACATGAATGACTCTAAACTATAATTATTCATAACCCTAGAAATCAACCAAATTGTACATAAATGTGCACTTTCTCACATTTCTCTTGAACATAACAGTGGAAAACATAGTCCAGGCATGCATTAAAATTATATCATCCCCATCATGAACACTTATGGGTCCCATTAATAAGTATATTTTAAGGCCCATTTTTCTATACTCCAACCCATAAATTCTTTCTTTCCTCACATTAATTTACATTTTTTGGCTATAATGTGTTTAGTATGAAGACTAAAGGGTGTGTGTCATACTTCATGGCCTAATTTGGTTTATGTGCAAGCAAAAGATCATTTTTTAGTATACTTATGATGCAAATGCACACTAGAGGTAGCTAGAGGAAGTGTAGGAGGCTTGTCCCCTTCCATTAGAGAAAATGTAGGATTACTTGTTGGATGAAAAATTTAATCCCTCATCCACAGAGTACCAACGTTGCATACTTTTGATAGACTCTACTATACGAAAAATGAGAAATACATGAAAAACGTCATTGCAATCATGTTTTTCATGTATTTCTCATTTTTCATGTAGCAAGGTCCATTGAAAGTGTTATCACTCATAAAAATGAAGCATCATTTGACAAAATCCTAGAGGTTCATGTGTCAATGGTAGGGTCATAGAATTCATTTTTCATTACTTGGTCAAGGGAAATTTTAAATTTTTCTTGTTTAAGCTTACCCTAAGGTCTAAATTCACTCACTTTCAAATTCCCTCATGTCATGTCACTCATAATTTTCTAACAGATTTCAATTCCCAATTTTTTCATACCGAAAAGGTAATTTTAGCCAAGAATCCTACTTTTGTAGCGAATTCAGTGTAAAATAGGCAGAAAACACTACGAAACTGGCTAATAGTTTCGTAGCGAATATGAAGCATTTCTCTATTTTTTTACTTTGAGTAGTCAACTTCAAGGGTGGTTTCTGGACAAACAAAGAAGTATTTTAAGAACTTGATAGAGGTTATTTTCAGGCAGATATCTAATAACAATAACCTCTTTCAATTTCCTCAAAGGTGCTACAGATTGGGAGATACAGGGATGTCTTTTAGCCCTATTTTCAGAATGCAGAATTTTCCTATTTTACACATGTTTTGCAAATGTCAGTTCTGGATAGTTGGAGAGGTTTTTCAAAACCCAAGAGAGGTTTTTCTTAAAGCCATACTTACCTAAAAAAACCTCCTTCACTTTTGAAATATCTATTCAGGATAGGTAGATAAGAGCTTATCTTTTAACCCTATGTTTTCAGAAAAAAACAGAGTCATTTTAATTCAAAGGTACACAACCATGTATGAGGTCATCGTTACCCTTTTGGCATGCGTGTAAGCATGATCTGTCATAATAAGCTGATATTTTTCGCTCAAATTTCATTCTTTCATGTTATACATCTCAATGTTATTCTTTGAGAGTTGCTTCATCATACCAAGTAGCTTGTTGTCCAATTTGAATTTCCAAGTGTCACCTTTTTAAGAGGGCAACTTGGTTATAAATGGATATGGTGATGTACAAGAAATCACAAAAAGGAGGCTCTATGGATAATATAGAAGCTCATTGACCTTAAGCTATTCGTGGAGGACCCTAGCTTTGCTGAAGCATGCATCAGTTCAAGTTGTTTGAATTTCCGCAACAAGGAAATGGTTGTGTTTTTGGACTATTTGAGTAGCACTTTTAAAGAGAAAATAATGAATGAAAAGAGATTCATTTGGAAATATTGAGAGATTTTATTATCAATACCAGGACAAGGAAAAATAACCTCTCTCACTTTTCTCACAGGTGCCATCAGTTGGGAGATACAAGGATTCTTTTAGCCTTATTTTTAGAAAACAAAGTTTTCCTGTTTTACACATGTTTGTCAAATGCAGGTTCTAGACAGCTGAAGAAGGTTTTAAAAAAACCAAGAGAGGTTTTTCTTAAAAAAATTCTTATTTACAAAAACCTCCTCCATTTTGGAAAAATACATCATGGATTCGGAGATATAAGCTCTGTTCTAAGACCTTGTTTTCATAAAAAACAGGAAAAATCTGCAAGGATGTCTTAAATATGAAAGGTGAGATTGACACCTCAAAACTCTTAGTTTGAGTTGATTTATGGTTTTTAATGCTAATTGAAATTTAGTAACAAGGTTTTGGCACTTATGAGGTTCATTTTTCAAGTTATACAAAAATCTGGAATTTCAACACTTTTCAGCAGTTTCGTAGCGTGCCTAGGCTTGAAGGACAACGAAACACTACGAAACTACTGTAGCTTTTCTTCTTTCTTTTGATCAAGTTTTTGTAGTTTTCAAGAGGTGAAATTGGTGTGGGAGATGTGTCTAAGCATGATGAAGATAATTCCAAAGGAAAGAATCAAAAATTTTGAAGGTAAATGGCATTTTTGAAGCGCTACGAAACTGCCTTACTTTCGTAGTGTACTGTGTGGGAGCCTTTTAAGAAGATTTTTGAGCATTTATGGATAGCTGGATATTATTCAAGTGTTATAGGAGCATTAAAATATTCATTCATCACTTAAATACCATGAAATGAAGATAAATTAGCAGCTAAAGCATTCGTGGAAGAAGAAGACCATTTTGCCTAAAAAACAGGGTTTTGTTCCAGTTTTAGAGGAGGTTAGTTAAGTGGTCATGTAATGATGAGTCCCATCACCCCAATTTGAACATGTGAAAACACACTTGTCAAAGATGTAATTTTTTTATAGAATAAGGTTGTTAAATGTAATAATGAGCAGTTTGAGTCCTAGTAGGATAAGGACTCTCAAGTAGGATAGTTGTCATTTTGTCATTAAGTAGATGTTTTATGGTTATGCAAGGTGTCATTAGGAAAATTCTCAATCAATCTAGCCAGGAGGTAGATCATCTCATGATGTAACAAGATTATTAAAGGCCATAGAGTCGAATTTGTCTAGGGTTGGATATTTTTGGCAAAATTGCAGCTTATTGTAAATTGATTGTTTCAACAATACAGAGATTTGTTACTTGACCAACTTGAGATTCCGAATGCATTTTTAGTGCTTACATATCTTATCTATACCTTTTATGTATCTCATTTTTAGTGGTTTTCATTTATAATACTCAGAATTCATTCATGCAATGCCCTGAGAATTCCTTTATAGATGAATTGACTATGTATTTTCCTGTTTCATGTGTGTGTGTCCTACTACTAAAAACTCTTACCTGCCTCAACTTCCATGTCAAGTGAACTCGCTGAATCACTGAAAATGTTGACTCCATAAGCCTCATTTTTACATACTGATATTATTTTCAACCTACACTCATCATAAGCAAGTTATTTCCTAAATAGAGTTAGCCATCTACATCTTTATTCAATATCATTAACCCTTGAGAGAGCCCTCTCAGACTGAGGAGGCTAAGCCTCAGTCACAAGATTGGTTTGAAACAGTTACATGAGATTGTCTGATTAGCAGCCTATCAGAAAGAAATTTTGTGATAACATAAAGTATGCAACATGGGTACTCCTTGGATGAAGAATCAAATTATGCATCCAACAAGTGTTCCTGCTCGAAAGTTTAGTAAACCCATAAGGAGATAAGTTGAAAAGTAGTTTTTTCTTTTTTCCCTCTAAAATTTTATGATGTAATATAATCTTATTTTATTATTTCCACTCTTATTTTATAATTTCCTTAGGAGGCCCATTTTAGACCTCAAAATTCCCCTAAGGATTTACTCTCCTTTGACTCGAAGTGATCCCTAGAATCACCCATCTAAACTCATCTATAACTCGAGGTCCACTCGCAGTCAATGAACTCAAGTGCATGAGAGGATCTAAGGGAGATATATCCATTATTTTCAAGGTTTTTTAAGGAAGCAATCCTCCTTCCAATAGAGCTTCCCCTCAATCATATTTTCTATAAATAAACAAACCTAAGGGCTCATTAGGATTTGAAATTTTGAAGCTAGGAAGAGCTATTGAGATCCAAGTGCTTGGGACTATTATTTCCATTTTGATATGATCTATTTGAACTCTATTTATTGTTAATGAAAGGTTAATTTTTTATCTACATCTGAGTTAGATTTTGAGGGTTAATACCCTTGGGTTAGGGCCCAACCTAGAGGCTCTAGGCTCTCTTACGTATTTTACTTTGTTATTTTTTGAGTAGTAGTATTTCTTTCCTTGTTTAGGCATAATTTATATTGCAAAATGTATGGTTGCAAGATTTATTACCACCTCTCTTATGGGAATTTTGGTTGAGGAGCCTACAATAACAAGACAAAAATATGTGTTTATTTTCCTTTGAACGTTGTTAGGATTTGGTTTATATTTCCCTTTCATACTTTGTTTCTGCAACCTAGAAGTTAATATCATTCCTTTGCACATGGATTAGATGCATGTTGTAGGATATATTAGTTCTTGATGAAACAAAATTCAACTCATCCTTTCCATCTTGATTTGTTTTGATGCAAATTGATCAATATATTTATGTTCTTTCAAATACTAAAAAGGCGTTGATTTTTATTCTATAGGTCCTAACAGTGACTTGTAGGGATTGGTACACTCATCCTACATCCATATTGTCATCACCATCCTCTTCCTTGACACCTCATACTGCTCCCACATTCTTCCACCGAGGTCATCTTTTCAAGGTCATTAGGGACACCGTGAGCATGTACTTTTGTGCAAGATGGGCCTATGAGGGGTGCTAACTTGGAAAAATTCTTCCCACATCCTTCATACACCCTAATATACATTTTCCCACCTTAAGAACACCTTTCCTATCCTCGGGATTCTCTCGGATCTAATCCTGTAGAAAAACAGGGAAATCATGTAGTATCATGTAGCAGTCATGTAACATCTTGTAGCATTGTCTAAACTTGACCAGATTTTCTTTAAGGGCTTGAATTTTGAATCTTAGGATTGAATAATGACCTATAATATTTGAATCCCTTATTTGGGGAAGACCAAGGACCACTTTAGACATATCCTTCCTTCACTTCAAGTATAGAACAACAAATAGAATTAGTAGAAAATTTTCCACAATTTAATCACAAATATTATTCTCCTATACAATGTGTAAGGACTCTGTTACCAAAGCTAAATTGTCTTGAACTCAATGATAAGAAGGGACACTCTTCAATTCAAGTATATTAGACCTAGTTATTAAGTTATTCTTTTTCATTTTCTAGTCATTTGCTTTATATCAAGTTTCCTTTTTCAAGAAATTTTTTCGACCTCTTGCAAGCAGAGTAATGATTTATATTACGCAAGTACAATCTTGATTTACACCTACAAGTCGACTAGCATATTCCATCTCTACAATTAGTAAATTCCTTTACCTTCATGCAACTAAAGTTATTATTTTCATTTTATGAATGACACTTTCATTTCTGCAACTAGGGTAATGTTTACCTTCCTGCAATTAGAGTAGACTCTTGTCTTTACATACAAGTTCTTTTTGAAAGCTAGTAGAAGGAGTGGTATGCCCTAATCCGATTCCTTGATTTAAGGTGACATGAGTATAGCTTGACCTATTGTGCATATATCATAGTCACCTCTTAATTTTTTATGAACCTCAGGTTGATAATTAATGCTTGTACCCTTGGGAGTCTCAATAATATTGTTGTGATACTAGGGCTCATCACTTTTTGGCACCATTCTCGGAGAGGTGTCCCAGTAGGTGTTGTTTCTACATATATGTCAACTTTATTTCTTTTCTATCATTTTTTTTTCATCAACATTCCTGATTTTAAAACAAAACAAAAAAGAGAAAAATAAAAACTAGTTCTTTCATGCCTCGTAGGAGTAGGGATAATCAAGGGAAATTTCTACCAAAAACCCCCACCCCCTCAAGTAGTCAACCATCCTTCTTATTTTTTGACTATGAGCTTCCCTCTTTGAACAAAGGGGAGTTAGAAAACCCTCTAAGTGAGAAACCTGGAATTTTTGAGGAACCCATAGGGGAGGAAGACTCCATCTCACCTACCCAAAGCATGGCTGAAAATAGAAAAAATGAGTTTTTTCCTATCTGAGAGACCAAAGGGGAGGCCATAATGAAGAATATAAACCATGTTTCCCTTCCTCATTTCCATGGATTATCCTCTAAGGAACTTGACACTGTGATTTTTGAGATTGTTGTTGTCTGTAGGACCTATGACTATGCCTCTAATGAACAGAAGTTGAAGTTGTTTCCATCCACCCTCATTGATGTAGCCTTGCATTGGTTTATGAGTTTACCTAGAGGCAATATCACCACCTAGGAAAAAATGTAGCAAGCATTTAATGAGAAGTAAAGGGATTATTTTAGGTACACAAAGACAAAAGAGGAAACCTTCAAGATGAGCCTAGAACCATATGAATCCTTAGAGGACTATGAGGAAAGATTCAAACTCAACTATAGGAGGGATAACTCGACTCTTGACCTTAAGTCACTCAAGCTAGTACTTCTCTGAGGGATTAGGGAGGATGTGATGGATACCATAAATATTCTATCTGGAGGATACATTTACTAGTTTCATTATGATGACATCAAGGCAGTATTCAAGAATCATTCTAGGGTTGCTAGAAAAAAGGGTAGGTCCAATCAAGGCCTGGTCAAATCATCTCCATATACATCAACTATCAAACATGAGATAGGGAGTATGTTGGAAGAATTCAAGAGTGAAATTTTGCATAATAGGGATACCATGCAGATCAAAAAGGAATCAAGGGGAAGCATAAATGGAACTTGTCATATTTTTCCCTAAAAGCACTAAGAGGCATCCCAGAAAAGGGTTCTCATTGAACACCATAGAGGTCCTCTTTTTCTGTGAGGGGAGCCATGCAACAAAAAAATTCTCCTCTCTTCCTGGCCTAAAGTTTGTTACAAAGGGATTGAGAATGGTCTAGAGCAGCTTTATTTCATCCACTAGAGAATACCCCAAGGTCCTAGGCCTTACCGGCAGGGCATGCCACATGCAGAGTATCCTTCTTACAATTCAAAACTGAATGCACCCTTCCAACCTTGGTACTCTCCAACTCATAAATCTTGGTCCATTCCCTCTCCTTTTTCCTATGCTCCTCAGTATCCCCATCATCCCATCAACCCACCTTTCCATCCATATCAATCTCGACCTCCTCAATGGGGCAACCCCTAATAAGGATGGAAGCCTCGAGAAGCCCAAAATCCTAATTTAATGCCTCCTCATCAACCTCAAATTCAACTCCCTCACCACAACCTACCTAATCAACCTCAAATTCCTTCCCAACCCAATCCAAACCCAAAATTAAGCACGAATAACAGTTTTACAGTGGGGAAACATACTATCCTTCTTATGTTGTGGAAATCCAAGAGATCAAACTTCAGTTTTGGAATGTACTTCCAAATGCTCACCCACCTTCTCCACATGAAGAACTTGAATAGGAGAAGGAAGATAGTACCCCTCAAGCCAATTCACCTCCTTATCCTGAAAGGTTGGTCCAACCTAAACAATACACCCCGAAAGAGGCTGAAATTCTGGGAGAATTGAAGAAATTGTGTGTCAAAATACCCCTACTCTATACCATCAAGTATGTCCTCATTTACAACCATATTATTAAGGAATATTGTTTTAAAAGGCCTGAGATAATAAGAAGAGATACCCCCACTATCAATGTTCTTGGGTAGTTTTCTGATCCAATGCTTGGGAGGTTGATCTCCCCAAAGTACTTGGACCCTGGTAGCCCAGTGGTAGATGTGCACATTGATATCATTACGGTACCTAATACCTTGATTGACCTTGGGGATTCAATCAATCCTACGACCAAAGAAACCATCCTCAATATAAACCTCCTAGGAGCTTTAAGAAAATCTACCACAATACTGCAACTTGCACACAAATCCACGGTATCATCTAAAGGATTTATTGAGGATGTGATGGTATCCATCGACTCTTGGGAGTATCCCAGATATTTCCTTTTCCTCCAGCACAAAACAAAGTTTAATGGTTACCCTCTTATCCTAGGAAGACCTTGTTTGGCCATTTTTAATTCCTACATTAGTTGAAGGGCTAGGAACATGACCATCAAGAATGGCCATCTCTCAAACAATTTCATATTGTATCCCCTGCTCAAAATTATATTGAGTATGACTTTCCCTTGTGGATAGAGGAAAGGGAAGAAGTATATTTTCCTCATACATCCCTCTACCGAGTCTGTACACTAGAAATTGTTGTAGGAGGTAGGTAGCTTGATGAAGATGACCTTATAAACCATATCTTGCAGAGTTAACCTCCCACTGTCATGCAAATTAATGAACTGGTGGAAGAATCCTTGGAACAGTATGAGATAAACCCATGGAATAATTTGTTCTTTGTTAGCTCTGATCTAGATCAAGCCAAGGTTGTGGAAATTATACCATCCATAACTCTAAATATCAAACCCTATCTCTTAGTCGAGAAAGAAGATAAACTATGCATTGTGCTAAGGCAACATCTTGATTATTTTGCTTGGGACTACAAGGTAATGAAAGGGGTGAATCCCTCAATTTTTACTCACCATATATACATCATGTAAGGACGAAAACCTGTGCACCAACCCAATAGGAGCATGAATCCTACCCTTAAGGACATTATAAAAGAAGAACTACTAAAACTATTGTATGTTGGGTTTAGATACCCCATTTTAGATAGTGAGTGGGTGTCTCCTCTTTTCATAATCCCCAAGAAGAATGGGAAGTGGAGGATTTTTTTTATTATAGAGAGCTTAAAAAGGATACAAAGAAGGACCATTTCCCTCTACCTTTCATTGACCAAGTCCTATATGGCCTTGCGGGGAAGAGAATAGTTTCCTTCCAAGATAGTTTAATGGGTACTACCAAATATAGATCAGCCCTAAATACCATGACAAATCCACCTTCACATGTCCTTTGGATACATTTGCCTATAAATTCCTTCCTTTTTGTTTTTTTAATGCTCCTGCTACTTTCCAAAGGGAAGTCCTGAGTATCTTTGTTGACCTTATTCATGACATTTTTGAGATATACATGGATGACATCACTCCTTATGGACGTGACTTCCATGAAGATCTTTATAATCTATGTAAAGTCTTAAAGAAATGCATTGAGATGAATCTTTCATTAAGTCCCAATAAAGTGAGCAAGAAAGTGAGTTCTTTATGAATGCATAGACTATCTTAGGCCATTACATATCTAAAGAAGGGACACAGGTTGACCCTAGAAAAGTTGTCATCATTAAAAGGGTCCCTGCCCCTCAAAAACAAAGGGATATTATGAGATTCCTTGGATTGGATAAGTATTATAGAAGCTCCATTAAGGACTTTTGTAAACTGGCATCACCTTTGTTTGGATTACTGGCTAAATACTCAGACTTCTGTTGGACAGAAAAATGTTAAGAGGCCTTTAAATTGCTAAAGGAGAATTTGACCATTGTACCTATCCTTATGCGTCCCAATTGGGAATTCCCCTTCCATATCCACACAGATGCATCAGATAAAGCTGTAGGAGCAACCTTAGGAAAAGTGGAAGAAAAACTTCCCTATGCCATATATTTCATCAGTAAGGACCTCTCTAAGGCTAAAATTAACTATACAGTCACTGAAAAATAACTCTTTGTTGTGTTGCATGGTTTGAATAAGTTTAGGCACTATATCACTAGATATAAAACTTTTTTTCACATTGATCATGCAAATATTAAGTATTTAGTGAATAAAACTAATTTCAATGCTAGACTCATTATATTTTTGTTACTATTGCAACAATTTTATTTAACTATTGTTGAAAAACCATGGAAATAGAATGTGGTTGCATATTTCTTGTCAAGACTAACCTTTCCTACAGGAAATGAGGAAATGATAGATGATAAACTTCGATATGAACACCTCTTTTCCATATCTTTGCTATCTCCTTGTTTTTCTAATATAGAAAATTACTTGGTTTTTGGTAGGTCCCTTCCTAATATATCCTCCAAGGAGAAGAGAAAGATTGTTAGGAAGAGTTCCCCTTGTTGGCCACCTATAAAATTTGTTCTATCAAAAGGTGGCCAAAACATTGTTCAGTCTTCAAGAAACACTTTCATGGCCAAAAATGTTATCTCTTGAAGCCTTTGGAAGATCTCATGCTCATGTCTAAAGGTCTTCACTGCTGATTCCCTTCAGAACTCAAAAATTCTGCTGAAAATTCTATGAGAAAGACTGCTGCAAAATCCCCTCCCTCCCCTTCCTCCATTCAGAAACTAACCTTCATTTGTTTCCCTTTTCCTCCGTAAAATTCCTCTTTTTTATGTGTTCCCCTTCTTCCATCCATGAAACTCATTGTTGCATAGTTTAAAACTCCTTTTTAAACTATAGCGAAAACCCCAAAACCTTTTGAAAACCATTAAAAATCATGAAAAAACCCATTTTTGTATTAAGGGTTTAAGCCCCTTTGGGCCAAGTCTCAACCACTTCCCCACCATATGCCCATGGTGCTAAGACCAAGCGCTAAACCTTTCGGCGCTTATCGCATCGGAGAAAATCCAAAGCGCGCAAGTCTGTTTTCATGGTGTTAACAAAAAGTTTCGATGCGATTGGCTCTGTGTGTCGCAGCCCCCAATCATGTTGTTACCTTATATAACCCTTTAGGCCCGCAATCGGGTGCTAAACCTTTTTGAAAATCCAACTCCGGTCTGTTATTTCCTTCATAAATCCAGAAACCCTGTTTTCCAAAAAAAATTTCCAATGTGTTAAAGTCATGTGGTAAATATAAAATGGTTAGATTGAAAGACCGATCATGCAATCGCATCGGAGGAATTCGCAAATGGGTTGATTGAAATACCCGCATCAAAAGTTCCGATGCGATTGGGTCATATATATAAACCTTGCCCCCTTCACTTTCATCCCATATAACTTACACCCTGGGACCAAGTGTTGAAGTCCCGAAGCGCTTAATCGCATCGGGGATTCTTTACAATGAGTTGATTGAGAAGCTTTACTCCGAAGTTCCGATGCGATTGGCCTTTTTGTTATATAACTCCGTCCCGGTCCACCAAACCTTTGTTTTATTAAAAAAAAAATTGGGTTTTTCATAAAGTATAAGGGTTTCCACCATCCGAAGATTGAAATGATATTGACCGTCGATTTAAGGCCGATCCAACGGCCCGCGCAAAATCACATCGCTAGTTTCAATCGCATCGCAAAATTTCGATCGCATACATTTGTTTGTCCCCCCGATCGCCCTTCCCTCTGATTCATTCCCCATCGTTGATATGATCCTCAGATCAACGGTCATCGCTCAATCGCATCGCAAGTTTCAATCGCATGTATTTTATTTGTCCCCCCGATTGGCCACCCCTCCGATTCACTCTCCGCCGTCGATCTGATCTGCAGATCGACGGACAGCGCTTAATCACATCGGCGATTTTCATTGCACCTTTCTTCTCCTCCCGCCGATTGTGATCCTCCGATTGAATCTGGGCCATCCACGTGTCCAGATCGGACGGCCCGGATCTAATCTCACTTCATACCATCGCTTTCCACCTCCCGCCAAGAGGATTCCAACGCGTAATCTCCACCGTTGATCTACGCGCGATCGACGGTTCTGATTTATTCTTTTCCTCCAATCTCCTTTGACTATTTCTAAATGATTCCCAACCGTTGGATGATGCCATCTGACGGTCATGCTCTCCTCCCACGCCTCTGAAGCAGTTTAACCCAAAAACGCAGGATTTTATAACATAGTTCTGTATTTTGCAGGTTATCGATGGTTTTTCGTTTTATTAAAAGAAAGGCCAAAGGGCCGGGAAAGATGTTTCCCATGCCATTGATTCATCAATGGAGACCATTCGTGAGGTGCGGATTCGATGTTTTTCATCAGCATTTCATGAGGCATTGATGCCTTATGAGCCCTGTGCGGCCTGCACATCAACAAGACACTGTGTTTTTTGAAATCACAGTTAAAGAGTATCAGTTTATACCAGAACAGAAGACCGAAGACACAGACCGAGCGTGATCTATCCTGAAAACACTGAACTAAAGTAAATTAAAAGTGTTTTAGGAAAGGTCGAAGACATCTGTCGATCCGAGAAATCTTCCACCGCCTTAAGCAGAGGCTAATCGAACCCTCTCCAGCTCCTAAAGGCATCTGCAGCCTCATGGTAATTAAAGAAGGCTTTGTCATTATTTCAAACAAGAGGTGTTTTCCCAAAGACAGTCGAACAATTAATGTTACTCAATTATCTTATCTCTAATTGTCGGAAAAACTATTTTAAAGATTAAGAACAGCCCAAAAGCTAATCTTTTCGATCATTAGACCACGGGGAGCAGCAACAGAGTTACTTCAAACATGACACCAAGCCTCAAAAGTCAACAAAGGCTCCCACCAAACTCAATTCATAAATTTACATCAATTTAATACAGACAGATCATCTGTAAATTACTTCATCGAGCCCTTAAAAGGCCGAAGAGTCATCAATCTGTATTAATTGACCCAGGGGATCTTTTATCAGATCCCACCTCCTCATTCTTCTATAAATACTTCTGTAGAAGATGAGCCAATGTTGGTCTCTGGACATATGAATGCATGTAATAGTTTCTCAAGCTACTGATGCCCTGTTTGTAACCTAAAGATACAAAAGCTGATATGAGAAGTTTGAAGTTGTAGAGACCCACTGGGCTTGCTGATTGTAACTGGTTTGAACACCAAATACAAGTTGATGATTTATGGGATCCTGATTTATGTCAATGGTGATGTGTTCCTCACTGTCAATTGTTATTTTGCTTAATGTTTTCACTCTGTCCACTTTATCTGATAAAGAGCAGCAAACATAGAGCTAGGATTTACTCTCAACAATACCCTACCCTTACTGAAAGCTTTATTGTTTATGTTTTCTTCATTTGAACATTCTCTTTGAAGATTATATTAATGCAGGTCGGTTTAAAAGTATTTTCCTGATCTAGATTTCTCTTTAAAACGAGTATTTTCTGTGTTTTCCTTGAAGAGTGTATTAAATCAGGTCAGTTTAAAAGCACTTGCCTGATCTAAATCGCTCTTTGTGACTGTTATCTATGCTTTCCTTTAGAATATGCTGAAATCAGGGTAGTTTAGAAGCACTTACCTGATCTTAAGTTGTTCGAACTGTTTTTTTTTTAAATGTTTTCTGACCGAAAGTACTTCAAAGCAGGCTAGTTTAAAAGCATTTCCCTAATCTCAGAATACTTTTACGTTTCCCCTTAAGTACATGCCGAAGCAAGATAGTTTGAAAGCACTTACTTGATCTAAGGATGTTTCACTGTTTTCTTCATTTGTTTGGTTCTACACTTCCTCTCTGTTTCATTCCATAAAATCACTTTAAGAGATCCTTTGACATAAGTAACTTGCCCCATGGATCCTGCTTGAACCTTGTTGTCCAATTAAAATCCTCCTATGACTCCATAGCCCAATGGGTTAAAACTGTCTTTTCCTTTCTGTCAGCCAAACCATTCCTTCAGTTGCAGACACCTTCACCCTTCATTTTGAAACTGCCTTCACCTTCATCATGTCTTTTCCCAACCAAAACAAACAAAAAAAACCCAAGCTCTTCATAACTAGCCTAATATCACATTTCAGGTTTTAAATATCACATCTTTAAGCTCATTCATAGAGAGATCCCTCTCTGGATTCAGGAGGGCTAGATCCTTGAATCCCAAAGCGGTTTGATGTTGTCTTATCTTTTGGTTTTGCCAATCTGGCCAAAACATAAGAACCCCAACACCCCTTTCACTTGTATTGGGGGAAATCGTTTGAAGTTGGGTACAAATCTTATTTTGAGAATATTTGTGAGGGAAGATAACTTATTTGACATCCTTTCAGCATGCCATGATGGACCTTGTGGGGGCCACTTTGTTGCTAAGAGGAAAACCTTCAAAGTTATACAAGCTAGTTACTACTAGCCTACTCTACATCAAGATGCAAGAAGGTACATCACCAAGTGTGATCCGTGCCAAATGATGGGGAAGCCCACACCTAAGGATGAAATCCCGCTACAATGTCAAGTGGCTCTGGAACAATTTGAGAAATGTTGCATGGACTTCTTGGGCCTATTGATCCCCCATCTGGACAGAATAAGTGCATCATTGTGTTCACTAATTACCTGACTAAATGGGTTGAAGAAAAATAAATGAAGGTAAAGATTGAGTAGAAAGTGGTTTAATTTATGAGGAATAACATCTTCTACAACTTTGGTTTTCCAACGGAGTTGGTCATTGATCAAGGGACACAATTCACCTCAAATCTAATTGAATACATCATGGAGAAGCACCATATCAAGCATAGTAAATCCATTTCCTATCACCCTCAGGAAAATGGGTGAGAGGAGGTCACAAGTAGAGCTCTAAAGAACATTTTTACCAAGTTTCTTAGCAGCAGTAGAAAGGATTAGGCAAACAGACTTGTAGAGGCCACTTTGGCCTACAACGCCACCTAGAAAACCACAATTGGATTTACCCCAATTGAGTTGTTCTATTGAAAGAATGCCCTACTTTCCATAGAGTTTGAATATAATACCCTAATGATGGTAGATTATTTATACTTAGATATCACTATAGCACAGTAGAAAGGATGCTCCAGCTTAATGGTTTGAATGAATTCAGATTGCATGCTCTTATGCACATTGAGGTAGTCCAAATATAGAGGAAGATTTGGCATGAAAAAAACATCAGGTGATAGGGCCCTTATGTATGATTCAAGGTTAAAATATTTCAAAGTTAAACTGATGACAAGGTGATTGGGCCCTTGTTTAGTGGAAATATGTTATGAGAATGGGTCTGTCCAAATCAGAAAAATCGATGAGGAAGGTATTCCACTGCTTTTTAATGGATAATGGTTGAAGTTTTACAAGAATCCTTTGTTAAAAGAGGAGTTTAATAGTTCAGTGAGAAAGGATCTAAATGTGATTGGGGGCCTCACAAACCACAATTCATCCAGCCTCTAATCAGAAGAAAAAAAAATCAGAAAAAAAATAAAAAAAATAAAAATTTAAAAAATTAAAAAAATTAAAAAAATTAAAAAAATTAAAAAAATAAAAAATAAAAAATAAAAAAATAAAAAATAAAATAAAATGCCTAGGTGAAAACCTCCATGAAGAATTTGAGGCCAATTGTAGGGTTGAAAACCTCCTTGAGGCAGCCCAATAGAGGAAAAAATGAAAGAATAAAAATATCCCCAAGTTAAAACCTCCTTTGAGGCACCTAGGGAAAACCTAAAGATTAAAAAATTCTTGGGAGGCAACCTACAGGTCTCAAAAAAAAAAGAGAGAAGAAACGAGAAAGAAAAAGAGAAGAGGGAGGGGAGCACACAGAGGTCAAGGAGTCCTTACTTCAGTTCTTCTAACATTGTTATTTTTCAGGATTCTAGACAGTCAAAGTGACAATAGTTGAAGGAAAAGTGTCCACATCCCATCTCTTCATCTCCCAAATGAGTCCCTATATTTCCTCCATCATGTCACTCATCACCCTACATCCCTTCATCACCAAGAAAGCAACTACACTTTATTCTGCCTCGATCCTGTAATGCTACATAATTTCCCTGAACTACTGCAAGATTGACCAGAAGTGCTACATAATTGATATATGCCTAGGAAAAGGGGTTAAAACTCATGCTTTCTCTAGGGAAATGTCAAGATAGGTTCATCAAGCTTCCTTCACCTCTCACTCACTCCACTCAACCAACTTCCTTCCCAAAATTCCACCCTTATTCATAAAAAGGCCACATTTTCACCCCTTCTTCCCAATCTTCCATCATCATCAAAATTTCCAATCCATGTCTATAAACTCACCATGAATTATCCAATCCACTAGGTTCATTTCATGAATATAGTTTTGGTTTTGGAAGGGGTTATGTGATTTCTACATGAAAGATACCAATCTTTTAGCAACCTGCATAAACCCTATAGAACTAGAAGAAATGGACTTTTGATGTTCCAGAATGAATATTTTTCCACCCTTAAACATCAAGAGGCCATCCTTGAGATTGAATAAGCCACACCTTCCTTGAGAGGTAGCTCAAGGTCAGTAACCCACTCCATAGAGGCAGATCAAATACTAGAAGAACCTACATGAAAAAAATACTTTATCAGTCAAATACCTATCAAAAAACATCATCAAATTGTTTTGTTCAATTGAGGACTTGAGCATGAGACAAGAATTATGGAAGGTAGCACCTTTAGAGAGTAGTTGATCGACCACTAGTTCAGCAGCAACATGCATGTATCTCTAAAAACTCTACATCACAGGTAGGCTCAGGTATGAAACCCCTCGCTTCTTCCCCTATGCACATATTGGTAAAAAAAATGTTTTTAATGAATGAAGATAATTTTTTTATGGGCTGAAGGTGGGCAGTAAACTTGGACACCTTCGAATAGTAAAAGTTCATTCTATTCAGCCACCCATGCAATGTGGAAAATTCAGGGAGGATATGGTGATAACTATGAGTGGGGATAATGACTTAATAAGGAAATACGTTTAGTGGCCAAATAATCAAGCACTCTGATCCCAATACCATAAAAAGGAATAAAAGCACAAGGCTCAACTCCAGTTATACCGATGCTCATTCCCAAAATAGTTAGAGAGGCTCATTATGGCAACAAAGGTCAAGCTATCGACTACCAAGGGTCACTTAGGGTGCTACAGAGGAGTTATAGGGTTGATTTTTAGGTGTTATAGGATCGAGCACAGTCACTACAAGAATACTAGAATTGCTACAGGATTAAGGAGGGGGAGCTACAGGATCAGGTCAAGAGTTGAAAAAGAGTCCAAACCAACAAGAACCTTCCTCCAAATCCCCACAAACATAAATAAATCATCCCAACAGGGGTAAGTGGCATATTTCTCATCAATTTCCATGCAATTATTAAGTGAATTCTTCCTACTACATGCATCATATAGCAAACCACTGTAGAATTAGATTTCTTTGGAAAATTTGTGTTCATACATAATAAAAGGAAAGTGAGAGCAGGGGTAGTTTTCTTGAAGCAAGGGATATAATTCTTCTCCCTCTTTGACTAAAAAGAGATATCAACCTCCTTAACTTACCTTGACACCCTAAAATACTCAGATAAAATTCCTTCAAAGAATTATCTTTAGATGAAGTTAAGAAGGAAGCAATAGGAGCCATGGAGGGAGGTTTTAATTGAAGAGATCCCAAAGACACCCATAGAATCCATCAGCATCCTCCTGTTAGAGACATTTTCCTAAGCCACCAGTGGATGGGGTTCTTTGAAAAATTGAAAGGGTATGATGATGAGGCCCCCCACAAATTTTCCATAGCCATCCATTCTTAGGGAGAGGACAGTGCAACCACTATTGGTAGGAGACTTTCCATTCATTTGAACACAAATATCATCAGAAAGGTGACCACCATACCCTTAGGAGTTCAATGGGGCAAGGAATATAGAACAATAACCATCATAGACAATAAAAACTTCTTCCCCCCTAAAGAGAAGTGTGTTGAAGACAAAAATTGAGCAACAAGGGAAAGTTTCCCTTACCCTTAGGATGAAGTGTCCTATAACATCCTTAAGTACATATACTGTGAAGGGAGTTTGAGTGTTGTATATTCCTATCAATTTAGTATCCTCTGTGAGTTGAGGTTCCAAGCAATGTTACCCATTCCAAACAGGCTCAATGTTCCACATTTACTCCTTCGGTTCATAATTGAAACGAGCCAGAGAGTGAGGGAGGGAAACCACTAGTAAATTTCCCATCATCGAATCATTAGGCTCATTGTCATGAATGCCTTAAGCCAACTCACGATCCATGTATTATGGACTGAATTTGTGTACATGAATAGGGAGGCCTTCATATAGACACAAGACCTCACCACAACACAGCAAGAAGAGACAACAAAATCAAGTGTTGGAGGTAGGAAGGAAGAATAATAAGAAGAGGTAGAATAAGAGGAGGATGAAACTGAGAAAAATACATAATATTTTGAAGGAATTTTTGGAGACTAAAGGAAATTTAAAAAAGGGAAGAAAAATATAGAAGAATACACCCATGAAGAACCTTCTAGACCTATCATGAAGAGGAAACAAAAGCAGTAGTTAAGACTCTCACCAGGAAAAATAAAATAAGAAGTGGTTACTACCTTGGCCACACTTAGAACACCTATCAATCCCAAGAAAAGGCATCCCAAGGAGGGCACCTTATACTTCGGAAGAAGAAAGAGAACCGAAATCAAGCAAGGGAAGCCTCAACCTCCCTCAACAATCCCAATCAAAATTGATGAATCAGTTTTGCACCAAGGGAAAGAGTTGGGATCTCGTGAAGGGAAAACTGAGGAGCCACCTCCCCCAAAGCCAAGGGTTAGAAGCTTTTGACACCCATGAGAAGGAAAACCACTAGGGAATCCACAACCAAGAAATTCAAGGAACAAACAGAGCTGCTACAGGAGAAAGCAAAGCTACTACAAGAGAAAACAAAGTTACTATAGGAAGGGAAAAAATTGCTACAATAAATAACAGAGTTGTTACAAGATGAAGGAAAAGTGTTGCATGAAGCGATAGAAACCACTCAAGAGGAGGGACATGGTAAAAAAGGACTCAAAGAGCCCACTCCATGGCCTGATCTTAGATCCTATTACAAATTTATTAAGGGGGGAAGAATTATACCTACAAAAATTGCAATTCCCTTCTTCTTTGAGTTAGAAAAAGAGATATTGAACTCACCCGTGAACGAAAATTGCAAAGTCCAATAAAGTAGAGGATGTGGGCCTCATGGAGGAAAAGTTTAAACTAATGGGTAAATAATTGGTTTAATTAAGGCTAATGGAATCATTCATGAAGGAGCAGTTGGAGTTATAAAACCAGAGGCTCATAGAACAACTACAGGAGAAGGAGGCACAACTTGCCACCATGGAAAGCTTGTCCATGGAAGCCATATATCATAGGTAACCATCCAAATCCTATGCCATATTCCTCAAATAAAAATGGTTGTAATTCCAAATCAAAAAATTGGCACAATATGGCTCTCTAACATTCCAGTATTAAAGGAGATTCATTAACGTATGCCAACAGGTGAGCATTGAGGATATAGCCAAATTGGCTGAATTTTATATGCATAACATGGTCCTCACAGACATGAAATTTTAGGACACCAACTCAAGTATGGAGGATGAAAAACTAATGGCACTAGCCCCTTAGTTGACCCATGAAGAAACAAGTACTGAGAAAGTAAAGAAGGTGAGGCCAAGGCATAAAGTAATCCCCTATACATCAGAGTAGAGTTAGTAAGCCCCAACACTATCATCAGTAACCACAACATCATCTATATTGATCCCCAATTAGGCCCTTGCTATATGGAGACACAAGAACAAGATATCCTCCATTTCAAGGATATATTTAGGATGTCGGGGACTAAGATATTGTAGGCTTACCAAAGGAGATGGCATGCTCTTCCCCACAGTATGCAAATCAGAGAATATCACTCCCCTGAAAAGTTGGTGAATTCCCTAGAGAAGACCAAAATCTACAAAGAACCATTAAAATTTTGAATATCAATCGGATAGGGCTAAAACTCGGTCCGCCCTTGTTATTGGGATTACTAGAAAGAAGACATCAAGGAGAGGAACAAAAGGAGTGGGAAGCCATAGAGGAAAATGCAGGATTCTATCCACAGGAAGACACATAATTTGAGATGCCTTGGGATGTCATAGAGGCCACCAAAGCCATGCATGACCTACACATCAATGAGTAAGTTTATCAGAGGGTGAGAAACACTTTCAGTAAGGATGTGATGATGGGTGTCATCAATAAGTATATTTTAAGGCTCGTTTTTCTATCCTCCATCCCATAAATTATTTCTTTCCTCGCATTAATTTACATTTGTTAGCTATAATGTGCCTAGTAGAAAGGCTAAAGGGTGCTTGTCATACTTCATGGCATAATGTGGTTTATGTGTAGTAAAAAGAGAATTTTTAGAATATTTATGATGCAGAGGCACGTTGGAGGTAGCTAGAAGAAATTTAGGAGGATTTTCCCTTATATTTACTCTCCTTTGACTCGAAGTGATCCCTAGAATCACTCATCTACAGCTCGAGGTCCACTCGAAATCGATGAAATAAAGTGCATAAGAGGAGATAAGGGAGCTACATTCACTATTTTCGACGTTTTGGAGGGAAGTAGACCTCATTCCAAGAGAGTTTTCCCTTAGTCATATTTTGTCTAAATAAACAGGCCTAAGCGCTGATTAGGATTTGAACCTTTGAATCTATGAAGAACTATTGAGAGCCAAGTGCTTGTGACTGTTATTTCCATTTTTATATGATCTATTTAAACTCCATTTCTTGTTAATTAAAGTTTCATTGTTGATCTACATCTGAGATAGCTTTTAAGCACTAAAACCCTTGGGTTACGTCCCAACCCATAGGCTTTAGGCTCTCTTATGTATTTTAATTTTTCATTGTTTAAGTAGTGGTATTTATTTCTTTATTTAGGCAGAAGTTATATTGCACAAGTTTTGGTTGCAAGATTTATTACCACCTCACTTTTGGGAAGTGTGGTTGAGGAGCCTACAATAACAAGCCAAAAATATGTGTTTTTTGTTGATCAATGGTTGTCATTGATGTCAACCCAAACAACACCAAGGGCTACCCCAATCTTGCATGGTAATTTTTACTTGAAAAATTACTCTATTCTGAATCAAGGATATTTTATATGGTTTCTGCTTGTCGAGATGTTTCCATTGATATATGCCACACCACATAATTCTTCATGGTTTGAGAGATATCCGTGTTTGAAGTTAGTAACCCTAGCTAGTGGGCTAAAACCCCATGGGGTTGTGGCATGACACTAAGCATTAGTTGTGGTCATTGAATAGTCAATAATTAAAAAAAAAAATTAAGCTCCTAAAATCCATCCAACGTTCACTTATTGAAGACCCTCTCAACCTAACAATTTATATAAATTGTGACCCTCACATCCTCCTCATGTAAGGATTTCGCTACTTAAAACAGGTCATCCTGGAATTTTCTCTATAACTTTTTTTCTCCAAAGCTTCAGATGCTAAAACAAAAATCCATTTGAGCCGAAATCCTAATGAAGCACGTGTCTGAATTTTAGATATTGGTTCGCTATATTTTCAGAGATATGGTCTGAGGAAGTTAGAGTTTTTTCAGGCTCCCGAATTTCATGTCAGACATGTGACCTTTGGAAAATCGTCATAACATTCACTCTGAACATTGGATTCAAATTTCGTAAAAAGTGACAGAAAGAGGACAGGCTTTAGTTGGTTGGGTATTATTTTCAGCACCAAAGGTGGAAACAGTGACACGTGGGACTTCGTACAAGTTCACTCTATTGAACGAGTCTATAATCATGTCATCGTAGGAGATTGGGCATAACTATTTATTGAACAATCCAATATTGATTAGACCTATGGGGTTGGAAAGAGGACTCAAAGGGCTACCACAGGGCACAATTTCAGACCATGGAGATACGAAATTACATAGATACTCAATATCAAGCTTCTAGAAGGCAAGAAAAAATATGCATTCAAGGATCACTACAGTAAGGACAACACATCACCATTCGAGGCTAAGAGGTTTATATGATTAGTGTTTGAATATCATCTCTGACATGTGTTTTTGCAGGACAGTGTAAGTATTTTTTATGTATGTTTGATTGGGTTTCATTCATAAATTTTGAACGTATTTACATTTGAATTTTGAATATTTATCTGACATGTGGTTTGCAGGACAGTGTAAGTGTTAGTGTGAATTCTAATCGCAAGCATACAAAAAAAATCTCGCTTTAGTTGTGCATAAAAAACAACCCTAACAACAAATTTGGTTGTCAATTTCCATATATCTGCAGTAGGTGATTAGAATAAATCCTACAAAAATCCAGATCTATGCAGTTAAAGACATTAAACAGCAAAAATAAACAAGAGTTTCTCCATACATCCAATAGACAAGACAAGAATTTATATATAATTTTTTGTATTATGACACCTGGGAAGGGAACACATAAAGATGTTAACAATCCCCCTCAATGGGATGGGTTCTTGTATGTCCTCAACGCTTCAGATCCAAGATCTCTCTCTCTTGATGGTGCAGAAAACCTAGACAAAATATAACTCAAAGGGAGCTCACAAGAAAACGTAGAAAAAATATGACAATGATGGAGGATCAAAGTCAGACCAAAAGTATAGATCAAAAGGTGATCAAAAATAGGTAGTGAATGAATGGAAAACCCCTTCTATTTTTGACAAAATATTGAGTTAGTCTAGATATTGGTGCATAATTAAAATATTATTAACCAAATATAGATCCAACTTACTTGGAATATTTTATTATTTTTGGTGGGGGGAAAAGGAATTTAGAATTGGTTAAATCCCTTTCTTTAGAAATAATAAATATATGATTTATTTATTATTTCAAGGATGAGGTTAAGGAATAATTAAATAAATAATGATTTATTTAAAAATTTAAAAATGATTTAGTCAATTTCAACAAGGAATATTATTAAATAGTGATTTAAATAATTACTCCTAGAGAATAATAAGATAAATAATAATTTATCTAATTATTTCTCATTTTTTGGGTTAAATATGACCAGGAATATTAATTAAACAATGGTTTAGTTAATTATCCCTAGAGGAAAATAAAAAAAATAAGCATTAATTTAATTATTCGTCATGGGGTTTCCTGTATAGACCAGAAATATTTTAATAAACTATGGTTTATTAAATTATTTCTCATAGTGAAAGAAATTTTACAATGGTAAAATTGGCCTTACATGATGTATTTTAGTCCATCTAATAGTAACAGGTTAGATGACCAAAAATTGGTGTAACAAATTTCCCCCCAACGTGCGAGCATTAGGAGATAATCGTATGACCGAAGTATGTTGTAAGAACATACTCACTAGACATTGTAGGGGAGTCAGAGAGAGAGAAATATAAGACGGACTAAAGTGAGAGAGGACAAGACCCTAAGGAGGCAAGACTTATAGGTGCAAGAAGTCTCTTTTTTGAGTGAGTACCTGCTCTCAAAAAGGCGAGGGAGGCATACCTATGCTCGCCGAGATGAAAAAGTACAAAGAATAATGGTGTGCCCAGTAAACATGGGACTGATTTGTATAGTACATGGTGGTGTAAATATGGGCTGGATAAAAAAACATAATGGATCCCACATACATACTGTGTCTGGGACAACAACCAGGACTTATACAATAATATCTAAGTACATGAGGTATAATAACAACTAAGGAGGCCCTGTAAAACAAGAAAGGGCTCTGAAAATCTGAATGATACATGCAAACTAAAAATCCGCTGCAAGCGGCTAAGGCCAGAACCATCAAATCCGTAGATTTGTATCCAAGGTTGTAGTAAAGAGGTCATCCGGGTATGTGGGGGGCTACCTGAAGGGCCACCCCCTCATGAGGTCTGAAACATCTCCCTGGGAATCACTGGTACAATCTGCTGCATCACTGAACCATCAATTATACGGATCTTGATTATGCCATAAGGAGCTCGAACTAAGAAACAATCGAGTCAAAGGGAAATAAAGGGTCCCTTTGCCTGATCCGAGGCACCGAACAAGAGTGGAAGCTAGAACCAAGGTACATCACCCTCTATACCTGTCTTCTGGAATTAATAAGCTGATGCCGACAGAAGGAGGTCTGCCATAGGTGAGGTAATAAGGAATCATAAACTAAGGCACATGGGATAATAGTAGAGCGACTGATAGACTGACACCAGGGATGATAGTAGAATGCAGGATACTGAGTATCGGGCTGAAAACTTCCCTTGTTATAGCATAAAGGGCATGGGTGACATAGCAACTACTGACTCGACTCCGAAGGGGATGGGGGACAGTATGAATAGAGGCCAAAATGTGCGACACAAGGGAGGTACAAAGCAATGAAGGATGGAAACGGGAGACAAAAGGAACTTGGGACAGGCTCCATGGATGCAATGATGACTCAACTCGGATGCTCTAAAAAAGGGCGACTCGATGATGTTTCCATGCAGAATAGGCCCGGTGGGGACCATAAAAACATGAGTAAAAGATGGTTAATCACAAAAAAAATCAACACGAGCATCGACAAGTATGAAGTCGAAATGGTGCCCCAAGTAAAATTGTCTCTAGTGAGGAAATTCGATTTTAAGAAGTGGTGAAGTGACCCTTCTTGGAAAAAAGGCTTCCAGGTGAAGTATCAAATCACCAAAAATGAAATGATACCCATTTGAGTTCTTGGTGAGATCTTTCCAACAGTGATGACAGATTTTCAAACTGAGCTACGGTTTTGTCGCAATTGGCGAAAGAAAAATTAGGGTTTTTTTTTAATAAGGAATTTTCCCTCCAATTTCATTCATTTGTAAGTGTAGTTGTGGTTGATGTGGAGAGGAGGAAAAGGCCATAAATCTTGTGAAGATCGTAGTAGACAAATTGACCATTGGAATCAATATCTGTGACTTTCAGGTAGGTGACTTTACTTGTCTAAAGGTGGCCTTAATGCTTCTTGCAAGGATGTGTTGTACTGTACAACAACCCTCCCCATTTCAAAAATTTTATATTAATTTTTAGAAGAAATGGGTCCCCTTTTCTTTTTATTTTAGATTCAATCATTTTTCCTAGCTTCACTTATTGCAAATATTAAAGAAATACCTTTGTATATATGTACATATTAAAAGGAAATCAAATGAATCATAAAACAAAGCAAATCCTAAACATAAGTCTTTATTGCATTTCACAAAATATGAAAGGAAAAGCTCAATATGTCATTGCTAAAAAAATTCCGATGCGATAAAGTGAATCACTAAATCGCATATCACATAGTAAAATATTCAAAAGCCTTCTCCATCATTCCGATGTGATAGATTGCATCGCAAAAGCACATATTGCACTAAACATAAGGCTAATTCTTCCCTTCAAAAAGTTCCGATGCAATGAAGTCTTATCGCAATCGGAAATCGGCAGTCATATCACAAGTGGTCTCATTTCAAAATTTTCGATGCGATGAAGTCTAATCGCAATCACAAATCAGCCAAGTCATATCACAAGCGGTCCCTTTTGCAAAGCTCTGATGCGATAAGTCCAATCGCAATCGTGAATCGGCGGAAAACTTAATGCATAAAGTAAAAACAATCGCTCATCGCTCCAAATCACATTACTCACCAGCGATCGCAATCGAAAGCTTAAAAATGTAATCTTTAAACCGAGATTTTAAAATTTCCAATCCCCGATGTACGATCATCATTGATCGGAAATCAGACAAGTTATGACATTTAACTCAAATTAGAATGTGCGATGTGACTTTCCATAAAGGCATTTAATTTTTAAGACAGAGATCATTAAGTCTAATTTATGAATAAAATCCTTTGCAGATTGTTTTTTCTTTTCAATAAAATAAAGTTCCTTTAAACAATTTCCTTTCACATAACGTTGTTTATTCTTCGTTGTTTTCTTCCCGATTCTAAGAGGATTTTCCATCATTTCCCACTTATTTACAGATCTGTAGAACAGCTATTCTGCCTATTTGCAGACCTGTTAAAATGCTTCCAGTCAGATAAAATGTCGAAGAAGCTTAAGAAAGCAAAGGTTACCACCATCCCAAAGGAAAAGTCGGCCAAAGTTAAGTTAATAACCGATACTACATGCCTTGGTCTCGGAAAGCTTTCTTGGGAAGAAGTTTATAATCTGCTCGAAGTTGAAAATCCCACTATGAAAGAAGAAAAAGCGACAGTCCCAGATGAGGACTCAGAATCAGAAGACAATCCCCTCAAAGAACTAGCAGACTCTTATCTTCATATAGTAGTGGCTCGAGCAAATGTATTTATGTACAATGATTTAGTACGATGGGTAATAGAGGGCATAAACATCACAGGCAGAGCATTTTTCACAGCTGATGGGAAGATGTTTGGATCCTTTAAATCAGAGGATATCAAGGCAATGTATCATCTACCAGAGCCTCAGAAGATCTACAACAAATAATTTCTAGAGGATTTCGCTTCAAAAAACGAAATAGAGTCAGACCCTATTAGAGAATGGAAGCAAGCTCCAGAGAAACACAAGCATGAATCCTCAGGTATGTACTCTGTAGAATCTATAGCACCTCCCTATTGCTACACTGCTGCCATGATATGCAAACTATTTGGGTTTTCCAATTCTGCAAGGTTTTCTACTGAAATGGTACCTCTGATTGATACCGCCATGAATTCTTATATTATGGATTGGTCAGTCATCCTATCCGATAAGATAGAAAATAAAATTCTTGATTATAGAAGGAATAGGCATATGTCTACCGAAACGACACCCCCATTTCATCTGTGTGCTTACATTATAGATGCCATATCTTTCAATTCCGAATTTCCCATTTTAGGATGGAAATGGACTCCTAAGGACCCCACTCCTATCCATATCTATCATAAATATTTGTGGAAAGCCCATTACAGAAACCATGTATATAAGATTTTCCATGGATTTATACTACCCATTCATCAAGCCATTTTTAACAAACCCTCTCCGCGGCTATCAGATAAGGCCAACCTTGACTTAACCCTAACTGGAAACTGGTTTGGAGAGGAGAATTTCACTTACATCCGAATATTTGGAAGTGTAACCAACCCTCATGTTTTGCCTCTATACATTCCTGATAAATTACTAGCTCAGGAAATTTCCTATCAGATTATAGAGAATGGTTTGTCCAGGAATCTTAAGACCTCCAAGAAACAAATGTGGCCTAAATTTCCTCTCAAAAATGGATCTTACACTCTCAATGATTTCAAGCATGCTGAGAAAGAGGCCTTGAAAATTAAACAACTCAAACTAGCATTCATCGCCCCTGTTGTAGACAATTTTGTCACCCCTAGAGACAGCCTAGAGTTGCTATAGACCAGTGCCTAGGACATCTTAATATAGCAAGGAGCTCATAATATAGCTTGGGTTGTCAGTCCAAAAGCTCTCTTACTATCTCTTGTTAAACAAGGAAATTAGTTTAAATGGGACCAATCTCTCTCAGAAGCTGATACAAAGATAAGAATAATGTAGGAACATCACGCAAAAATCCAATACAAAAGCATCAGACAGTTAAGAGACAGCTTACTGCAAAGAGGGCCAGTTCAAATAATATGCCACAGAAATCAAATATCAGAAAGTGGATGCAGTGAGGAAAACATGAAGGAGATACTAGTTAACATGAGGCTGATACCCAGATACACAGCAAAACCACATATGGGCTTATCCAACTAAGAATCCATACATGACAATGGCGTTTTAAAAGCATCCTCCTCAAGTAACTAATATAGTAGAAAATATGGATGAAATGAACATGGAACAGTATATCATGACTAGGCCTATTTAAAGCGCTTGACTAATCCAAGTATGGGCATCAACTAGGATGAATCCTTACTTAAGACCAGCGAGCTACTCCCATTCTAGAACATGATACAAGAAGATACATAGCATGAAATGAGATTTTGTATTAACACATAAAAGAGAATTACATACTGTGGGATACCAGAGACCATAATCCTCAATACAGATATAACTCCTCCTCACTGAGACCCTACGGGCTCTGAGCCTTTACACAAAGCTTTACAAGATGTATACAAGAACTTCTCACTGCACAGTTTGCTGATAGAAATCTGGAACCCTTACAATGTGTTTTTTCATAGTTTTTATAGGAGGAGCAGAAAACTCTAGAGAAAGGAGGTAGGTGATACACATTTAATGATCTGATTTGAATAAAATGGCGGAAAACATTCGCGCCCACACTATGAATGACTAAATATAAATAATTGTACTTTACAATCTACCTCTAGAACTAAATGTTGAGGATGAAAATCTCCCAATGAACAAGACACAAATAATAAAATAGACAATGTTCTGCTCTTTACTGAAAGGGAAAAATATGCTGCCGTAAAACCTTGAGCTAGCTTGTGGTTGTGCATAGTACTCTCGGCCCTCTATCTTTGAATTTAAACCCCAGGTCTTTAATGCAGGGCACTGTGTGTCTTGATCTTTCGCTGATATTTCACGTTGCCCCATTAATGTTCTTGCCTACCCAAACCTGTCTCTTGATTTTCTCTGGAGGGTTCTATAGGTTCAAATCCTGGCTTTCTTTAATGGTGGTCACATCATAGCAACTCCCTGATCTTTTCCAACCAATTCTGCTCTTGAAACATGGTTCTGTTGTGCATTCTCGGCCTCTGTAATGGCAATGACGAATCATGATAATTTTAGCCATGGTTATCCTGCAAAACCAAAAACTCGTTAAATAAAACCAATCACAGGGATGGCTGACATGGTGGGGCTGATGGAGATGGTGGAGCAGGTTTACAGAGAGGTAGAATAGTGCAGGGTGGCGGAGGAATTACAGTGGAGGAATTGCGGAAAAGGATGACCGGAGAGAAACTTTAACATAAAACGTATGGATGAAATATATATATATATATGAATAGCGGGGGATGAGATGATGGACACGTGTAGCGCAGACGTGGATGGACGTACAACAAATGGCATGGAAGGAGTGATGTGGAGGGAGAACTGAGTCAATGGCATGTTGAAAAATCCGGGCCATACGATTTACAAACCAATCAATGGTTGATAATGCATCTAAAGCAATAAAGCAGTGGGCCAGAGGCAATGTAGGAAAAATTAAATGGTGTGCAACTTCGGAAAACGGGAGCCGTTAGATGAGAGCTGACAGATCCAACGGTGCCGATGAATTCCGTTGTCCGTCTATGGTCGGACATTTAACGCGCGAAATGGGCGGTTTGGCAATCGTACCCTGGGACACGCGGCGCATGACTTGTGGAATCGCTGCATTTTGCGGAAAACCGCCAGCGCTGCAAAGGTGGTGCGGAACGATACAACCGGTTTTCTGCGACGGGATACGAACGCGGGGGCCACCACGCGTGATATGGTTGCGGACGGTTGATTTCATTAAAATCGGACGGCTGCGGCTTGGCCCGAAAACATTAGGCGATAGGCTCCCGCCTGTATGGCACACGGTCATGTACCTGGGTCACATGGGAACCAAAACAGGGAGGGCTGAGATCTCAGGGGCTAGGCCCGATAAATTTTCAATTATGGGTTTTGAGCCTTTGTACAGTGTATTTTTGTGAGCGGGAAGGGTAATGTTGGACAGAATATGAGGGTTTTAGGTCGTGAAAGGGGTTTTAAGGGTTTATATGGGACGGTAGACCAAAAACATGAAGGGAGGAGTTGACATGTACAACATCGGCTCCATCTGGGGACGGTGCGTTCATTTTTGGACGCGCCAAGAACATGCAGACCTCAGATGCTCTTTTGGATGGCTCTGCTAATTATCCTTTCTGCAATTTACTCCATAATTCATCGGCGTTCCCATCAAAACAAAACTGAAGCAAAACTTATATACAGTATGATACATCAGGCTTGTTTTGCCTGAATCAAAATTGGAAATATGATTTGAGGAATTGTCCATTTACAGGGGATTCAAGCAAATCACCCTGTAGGTTTTCCAATATGAACGTGTTATTACCTTTCAGCTCTATAATTTTAAATGGACCAAACCACAGTGGATCGAATTTAGCATGTTTGCCCTTTTCTGCTCTTCGAACATCCCATTTTAGAACCAGATCGCCATTCTGGAACTTTCGATCCTTTGCATGCCGGTCAAAAATGTTTTTCATCTTCTCCTGATATTCTGCTAACCTTTGATTCACTTGGCTTCGTGTTTCCTCCAATTCTACCAGCTGGTTAATTCTTCTGACCATGTCATCTGGTTCTTCCTGACTTTCCTGCATGAAACGTGCCACTGGCAAAGCCAATTGCACAGGAAACACAGCTGCTCGTCCATATACTAATTCATAAGGAGATTTCCCTGTTGCTCTCTTGCTGGTTATTCTATTTGCCCATAGAGCAAATTTCAATTGGGAATCCCAATTTTTCTGATTCTCATTTATGGTTTTCTTCAAAGCTCTTACCAGATTTTTATTGGAAGACTCTGCCAAGCCATTCCCCTATGGATAGTAAGCTGTGGAGTGATTTAATGCAATATTATACTGCTGGCAGAAATTTACAAATTTATTGGACTTGAAGGCCTGTTCATTATCAGTTACAATTCTAGTGGGCAAATGACTGGATGATGTTTCTCTTAGATGCACAAAAGTAATCTGTTGCATTCAATATCCATTTATGTTGGCCACTTGAAGGGGGATGTATTTCTCCAATAAAATCTAATCCCCATTGCTGAAATGGTTCATTTACATGGACTGGAATTAGGGGCAGAGTGGGCAGCTTTTGTCTCTCAGCAAATTTTTGACATTTATCACATGCTCTAACCCAATTAAGAACATCTCCAAATAATTTTGGCCAATAGAAACCAACCTTCAGAACTTTATGAGCTGTAGCCCTCCAACTGTAATGTCCTCCACAAATCCCTTCATGGAATTCTGTCATTATATTTTCCACTTCATTTTCTATAAGGCATAATAGTAATATACCTGAAGGATCTCTCCAATATAACTGACCATTTGAAACTATATACTTCTGTGATTTCATTCTTACAGCTCTGTATTTTATCTTATCACAACTTGGAGGACAGCTGAGTGTTAAAAGATATTCAACTATTTCTTTGTACCAAGGACTAGTGAGATATTTTATGTGTATCTTTTGAGAGGCCATCTCTAGTCCTTGTTGTTCTTCTCCTTTCTCAGATTCTTCATTTGCTATCATGGATAAATTTATACCTAGAGCCTGATGATTTGATTCAGACAGAATTTTGGCTAGCCCTTGTCCTTTAACCAACTTAGTGGGCCTTATGTCCAAATCATACTCCTGAATTTTTGCAATCCATCTTCCTCTTTTGCCTTCACTATCTCCTTGAACAAGGATGTCCTTGACAGCTGCTGTAGGAACATATGCAGTAATGTGGGATTGCAAAACATATGTCCTAAAGGCTTTGAGAGATTTCACCAGGGCATATGCCTGCTTTTCTAGTATGTTATATTTCAATTCTGCATCATGCAACACCTGACTGAAAAAGGCTATTGGTTGCTCAAATCCATCTTCATTTTTCTGCAACAAGACTCCAGCTACTGTATGAGGTGAAGCAAATGAAAAGATCATAAATGGCTTTGTATAATCAGGCCCAGCTAGCACAGGAGCTTCAGCAAATGCCTGTTTTATTCTGGTGAATGCATCTCTAGATTCCTGAGACCATTTTACTTCATTATTCTTTTTCAACATATCATTTATATGCCTAACTATATCGGCATAATTAAGAATAAATCTTCTCATAAAATTGATTCGGCCTAGAAACACCTGCGCTTCTTTCTTATTCCTGGGTAAAGGGATACCATTTATGACTTCAACCCTCTTAGGGTCTATTTTCACACCATCTTTAGTTACAATGTGCCCTAAGAGTTTTCCCTCTTCTAAAGCAAATAAATATTTTTGAGGATTGAGGGAAAGACCATACCTTCTGCATTTTTCAAAGGTTCTCTGCAAGTGCTGAATATGTTCAGTATCATCCTTTGAAAATACTGTGATATCATCCAGATATACCACCAGAAACTTGTCCTACTCCCCAACAAAGGCTATGTCCATTGCCCTCTGAAAAGTAGCTCCTGCATTAATTAATCCAAATGGCATCCTGGCATACATGAATGTTCCCCATGGTGTTGTAAATGCAGTTTTCTTCTGATCCTCTAGGAACACAGCTACTTGATTATAACCAGAAAACCCATCCATCATTGACATTCTGGAGGCTCTGACCACTTTCTGTAGAATGTGATCCATCTTAGGCAATGGATAATTATCTTTTAAAGATGCTCTATTTAAGTTTCTGAAATCTACACACAACCTTATTTCTCCATTTTTCTTTCGAACAGGAACAAGGTTTGCTACCCATTCTGAGTATCTCAATGGCACAATTATTTTGGCCTTCAGTAACTTCTTGATTTCTTTTTCAATAGAGGGAAGCAGCAGAGGATTTATCTGTCTGAGCTTCTGCTTATAAGGCTTTGCATCTTCCCTCAAAGGAATTTTATGTTGCATTATATTAACATCAAAAGTTTTTAGGTCCTGATAGGACCATGCAAATACATCCTTATATAACTGAAATAATTTCAGATATTTCTCTTTATATTCTTCTGGGACCTTTTTGGATAATTTGACAATTTTGGGATCAGCATAAGTACCCAGATTTAAATCTTCCACTTGTTCTTCTTCTACTGTTTTATTGTGCTGCAATGGAACATATTTTTTATCGAACAATCTTTCTAGAGGCACTAGCCCCCTAGGTATGATATTTCCTTTTAGTTGCAGCACTTTATTGCCTGCTATTTTTTCTTCCCATTTGTTTTCTACAACATTTTCTACTTCCTCTTATTCATTATCATCAATCTCCATATTGGAGAATTCTCCCACTGTCTCCAAGAATCTCTTCATCTGTTCATCATCTTCAAATACCTGCCAATGTTTAACATTATCTGGGATTGATGGTCTGTATCGCATCTCAATTTCATATCTCAAAAGTGGGTTCTGAGGAGGACGGAATGTAGTGGCAGCCACAGCAAGAGAATCTTCTATTCTGTTATGCTCTCGAGGCATGAACTGTATATTAAATGCTGAGAAGAAATTCTCCACCGTGTCCCAAACTTCATTTCTGTATGCTTTTAGCCGAGGATGCTTGGTTTGGAATTGATTTCGGACCTGTCTCACCACCAACTCAGAGTCTCCCACAAATTTCAGACTTTGGATGCCCATGTTTCTAGCTGTCTGTAATCCCAATAAAAGTGCTTCATATTCAGCTACATTATTGGTAGCCTCATACTCCAATTTGAAGGATAGTGGGACCCATTTGCCTGTAGGAAAGATTAATAACACCCCAGTGCCATTTCCTTCTCTTGAATTTGCCCCATCAAAATGTAAAGTCCAGATTCTAGCTTCATAATTTTCTGAAGGCTGCTCATCCTTAATTTTGAAGGAGGATTCATGCACATAATTTTGATCTTCTTCTAGCATAAAGCATGAAAAATCTCCTTCTTTACTATAGACTGGTGAATTTTCAGAGTTATCAGCCTTAGTAACTACCTCGACAAATTTAGTCTCTCTGTATAACCTCCTCTCCTGTCCACCAAAAACTAGGATGGTAGCATATGTTAAATCCAGCTTAATTGACCCACCAATTTTTGTACCCCAGGACCTTGACAGCAACATGCCAAAGCGGGCTGGGATATCAGCCACCACAATGTCCATGACCACACTCTTTGCTGGAATTTGGGCCAAATTGACCACTAAATATTTAATCATCCCCAAGCATTTGACTCTTTTGGAATCAAATGAATAAAGGTCTTTATATGGGTGTGTGATTTGCAGTCCTAGTTGTTCCATGACAGATAGAGGCATAAGATTATGGGAAGCCCCAGAATCTAACATACAATTGTGTAACAGCAGGTCATGAATAACTAGAGATACATAAAAAGGAGGAGTAGAAGGATCTAATTCCTCAACATGTGGACCAAAGACAACCATGGGTCTTTCTTCTTGAAGGTTTAAACTATCAGGCACAATTGGTATTTCAGGAGGGAGTATAAAATAAGTAACTTGAGACTCATATGCAGGTTGTTTTAGCAGCTCGGTCAAGGGGACTGGAATTTTAATTTTCTCAAGTTCTTTTTGAAAACTAAAAGCAGGAGGGGGATTTTCTATCACAACTTCTTTAAACTCTTTATTTTCAGCTGGAAATTTGATTTCTTTTGACACAGATTGGACATTAGGAGGACTGACTACTTTGGAAGGAGAAGGAATCTGATCATTAGGCTGCAAGGGGGTATTTAGAGGACTCTTACCTTTTTCTGTGTTTCTTTTTGTTGCTGATTCCTTGTGAGAAGGTGCTTCCTTTTGAGGTGGCTCCTCTTCTTGATCTTGAGTTCGGGTCCTCTTCCTTGAAGATCTGAGATCATATTTTACATTGAATTGTGCTTGCATGAAATCAGCAAATTGCTTACAATAATGATCAATCTCTGCTTATTCTTCTTCTTCTTCTTCTTCTTGCAATGGGCATTCCATATCATCATTGTTTGAAAAAGAAAGATTTGAATCTTCTAGTTCATAAGCAGCATCTTCAGTGGAGTCATCTGCTGGACCTTCCAGGTACAAGGGATGTGGTACCTGATCTTGCTGCTCCTTTGCTTCCCTTGGAAATATTTGCAATGGTGGTCTCTTGTACTGAGGATTGTATCCTCTATTTGGAGCATTATAGAAATTCTTGAGAGCTGCATTCTTAGCCTCCAACTCAAGCTTGACCATCTTCTTTGTCATTTTGCTTATTTCCTCCATTTTATCTGAATCCTTATCCTGGTTAGAGGAGGAAACCTCTTCTTTTCCTTTCCTCCTAGTATCTTGTTCAGCCTTCCCTTTTAATTTTCCAGAGGAAGCAAAGTTAGCTTCCAATTCAAGAGCATCTGACTGAGCATCATCTAGGGTAGCAGGTTTTCTTTCCCTTAGAGAGAATCCAAAATCTGAGTCAAATGCTGCTATGAAAACAACTTTGGCAGCATTCTGATGTGGCTTCATATCAGCAGGGAGATTTAGATATAACTTATTAAATCTCTTAATAAACTCCAACACCCCTTCATTATGTCTCTTCTTGAGTGTATTGAATTCAGTAAGACACTGTCCATGGTCTTTCTTTTCTCCCCATTTCCTGAGAAAATTATTCTCCATGTCATCCCAGGTGGTCACTGAACGGTTTCCTAAAGTCTTGAACCATTTTCTGGCTTCACCATCTAAAGATTGCACAAATAATCTTAAGACCACATCCAGGTGTTGTACATTTAAATTTTCTGCAAATGAGCAGAAGGTCTCAAGATGTTTCTGAGCATCAATATCATTTTCTCCATTAAATCTAGGCAGAATCTTCAAATAATCCTATGGCATATCATTTAGCACTTGGGGTAAGGCCAGTGGAGCATATTTGTTCAATAGGAAAGCTGGAACGTTAGCCATTGGAGGAGGTGGGGGATGTGCAACAGTTTGATTTACAAATGGAGGAGGAGGAGGAGGAAGTGGAGTATGTATAACAATGGGAATGAATTGCACAGAAGCCTGAGGTGTAGATGGGAATAGTTCACGGTTAACAGCGGCTACTTCTGTGATTTTTTTAACTTCTTCAGCCTCAGGGGTAGGATGAAAGTTCACTTTAGCTCTAGCACTTCCCCTTGGTGGGCTATCCGAGTAATATTCAGAATTTTCCTCAATGAAATCAGGGTTTTCTAATGGAACTTCTTGAGAAGAGGAGGATGGGAAATCTTCTACAGAATATTGGGGGTTTTCAGCACGAACTGACTATCTTTCTCTCCAACTTCTCCTATGCACAATATTTTCTGGGTCAGATACAGAGGATGTCTTTAACTTAGAGGAATCTGACCTCAGATGTGGCTTTCGAGGAGCCAGAACTACCAATAGATTTATCAAATAAAGAACAGTGGAGTCGCCAAGGTGAGAGATATGCAACTCTTCAACTCTCTGTGCTCACCTGATTAGAGAGTGAATATAATTTTTCGAGGCCCAGGGAAAATGATATTCTTGAATTCGCTCCCTGGAAACGGCGCCAGAAAGATGTTGTAGACAATTTTGTCACTCCTAGAGACAGCCTAGAGTTGCTATAGACCAGTGCCTAGGACATCTTAATATAGCAAGGAGCTCATAATATATCTTGGGTTGTCAGTCCAAAAGCTCTCTTACTATCTCTTGTTAAACAAGGAAATTAGTTTAAATGGGACCAATCTCTCTCAGAAGCTGATACAAAGATAAGAATAATGTAGGAACATCTGTAGATAAATCAATACAAAACGCTGAACGAGTTAAGAACAACCTGCTGAGGAGCCGGTTGGTAATATACCTGCAATCAAATATTAGGCAGAAAGTGGATCTTGATGGAAAAACATGAAGGAATGCTAGTTAACATGAGGTGATGCCAGTCTATGACAAAACCACATATGGGCTTATCAACTAAGAATCCATACATAGTAATTTAATAATCCTCAAGTAACTAATATAGCGAGAAAATGTATAAGGTAAAATGAACAGTGGAACGTTATATCATGACTAGGCCTATTTAAAGCGCTTGACTAATCCAAGTATGGGCACCAACTAGGATGAATCCTTACTTAAGACCAGTGAGCCACTCGCATTCTAGAACATGATACAAGAAGATAAATGCAATGGAATGAGATTTTGTATTAACACATAAAAGAGAATTACATACTGTGGGATACCAAAGACCAGAATCCTCAATACAGTTATAACTCCTCCTCACTGAGACCCTACGGGCTCTGAGCCTTCATACAGAAGTGTTACAAGATGTATACAAGAACTTCTCACTGCACAGTTTGCTGATAGAAATCTGGAACCTTTACAATGTCTTTCTTCTTGATTTTTATAGGAGAAGCAGAAAGCTCTAGAGAAAGGAGGTAGGTGATACACATTTAATGATCTGATTTGAATAAAATGGCGGAAAACATTCGCGCCCACACTATGAATGACTAAATATAAATAACTGTACTTTACAATCTACCTCTAGAAATAAATGTTGAGGATGAAAATCTCCTCATGAACAAGACACAAATAATAAAATAGACAATGTTCTGCTCTTTACTGAAAGGGAAAAATCTGCTGCCGTAAAACCTTGAGCTAGCTTGTGGTTGTGCATAGTACTCTCGGCCCTCTATCTTTGAATTTAAACCCCAGGTCTTTAATGCAGGGCACTGTGTGTCTTGATCTTTCGCTGATATTTCATGCTGCCCCATTAATGTTCTCGCCTACCCAAACCTATCTCTTGATTTTCTCTGGAGGGTTCTATAGGTTCAAATCTTGGCTTTCTTTAATGGTGGTCACATCATAGCAGCTCCCGGATCTTTTCCAACCGATTCTGCTCCTGAAACATGGTTCTGTCGTGCATTCTCGGCCTCTGTAATGGTAATGACGAATCATGATAATTTTAGCCATGGTTATCCTGCAAAACCAAAAACTCGTTAAATAAAGCCAATCACAGGGATGGCTGACATGGTGGGGCTGATGGAGATGGTGGAGTAGGTTTACAGAGAGGCAAAATAGTGCAGGGTGGCGGAGGAATTACAGTGGAGGAATTGCGGAAAAGGCTGACTGGAGAGAAACTTTAACATAAAACATATGGATGAAATATATATATATATATGAATAGCAGGGGATGAGATGATGGACACGTGTAGCGCCGACGTGGATGGACGTACAACAAATGGCATGGAAGGAGTGACGTGGAGGGAGAACTGAGTGAATGGCATGTTGAAAAATCTGAGCCATACGATTTACAAACCAATCAATGGTTGATAATGCATCTAAAGCGATAAAGCAGTGGGCTAGAGGCAATGTAGGCAAAATTAAATGGTGTGCAACTTCGGAAAACGGGAGCCGTTAGATGAGAGCTGACAGATCCAACGGTGCGGATGAATTCCGCTGTCCGTCTATGGTCGGACATTTAACGCGCGAAATGGGCGGTTTGGCAATCGTACCCTGGGACACGCGGCGCATGACTTGTGGAATCGCTGCGTTTTGCGGAAAAGCGCCAGCGCTGCAAAGGTGGTGCAGAACGATACAACCGGTTTTCTGCGACGGGATATGGACGCGGGGGCCACCACGCGTGATATGGTTGCGGACGGTTGATTTAATTAAAATCAGACGGCTGCGGCTTGGCCCGAAAACATTAGGCGATAGGCTCCCGCCTGTATGGCACACGGTCTTGTACCTGGGTCACATGGGAACCAAAACAGGGAGGGCTGAGATCTTAGGGGCTAGGCCCGATAAATTTTAAATTATGGGTTTTGAGCCTTTGTACAGTGTATTTTTGCGAGCGGGAAGGGTAATGGTGGACAGAATATGAGGGTTTTAGGTCGTGAAAGGGGTTTTAAGGGTTTATATGGGGCGGTAGACCAAAAACTTGAAGAGAGGAGTTGACATGTACAACATCGGCTCCATCTGGGGACGGTGCGTTCATTTTTGGACGCGCCGAGAACATGCAGACCTCAGATGCTCTTTTGGATGGCTCTGCCACTTATCCTTTCTGCAATTTACTCCATAATTCATCGGCCTTCCCATCAAAACAAAACTGAAGCAAAACTTATATACAGTATGATACATCAGGCTTGTTTTTCCTGAATCAAAATTGGAAATATGATTTGAGGAATTGTCCATTTACAGGGGATTCAAGCAAATCACCCTGTAGGTTTTCCAATATGAACGTGTTATTACCTTTCAGCTCTATAATTTTAAATGGACCAAACCACAGTGGATCGAATTTAGCATGTTTTCCCTTTTCTGCTCTTCGAACATCCCATTTGAGAACCAGATCTCCATTCTGGAACTTTCTATCCTTTGCATGCCGGTCAAAAATGTTTTTCATCTTCTCCTGATATTCTGCTAACCTTTGATTCACTTGGCTTCGTGTTTCCTCCAATTCTACCAGCTGGTTAATTCTTCTGACCATGTCATCTGGTTCTTCCTGACTTTCCTGCATGAAACGTGCCACTGGCAAAGCCAATTGCACAGGAAACACAGCTGCTCGTCCAGATACTAATTCATAAGGAGATTTCCCTGTTGCTCTCTTGTTGCTTATTCTATTTTCCTATAGAGCAAATTTCAATTGGGAATCCCAATTTTTCTGATTCTCATTTATGGTTTTCTTCAAAGCTCTTACCAGAGTTTTATTGGAAGACTCTACCAAGCCATTCCCCTGTGGATAGTAAGCTGTGGAGTGATTTAATGCAATATTATACTGCTGGCAGAAATTTACAAATTTATTGGACTTGAAGGCCTGTGCATTATCAGTTACAATTCTAGCTGGACAGCCAAACCTGGATATGATGTTCTCTTCCATGAATTTGATGATTACATCATCTGTAGCATTTCTCGTAGGTATGGCTTCCACCCACTTTGTAAAGTAATCTGTTGCAGTCAATATCCATTTATGTTGGCCACTTGAAGCGGATGTATTTATCCAATAAAATCTAATCCCCATTGCTGAAATGGTTCATCTATATGAACTGGAATTAGGGGCAAAGCAAGTAGCTTTTGTCTCTCAGCAAATTTTTGACACTTATCACATGCTCTAACCCAATTAAAAACATCTCCAAATAATTTAGGCCAATAAAAACCAGCTCTCAGTATTTTATGTGTTGTGGCCTTCCAACTGTAATGACCTCCACAAATTCCTTCATGAAACTCCACCATTATATTTTCTACTTCATCCTCTGTGAGGCACAATAATAGTATGCCTGAAGGATCTCTCCAATATAACTGACCATTGGAAACTATATACTTTTTTGATTTCAGCCTCAAAGCCCTGTATTTTGATTTATCACAGCTGGGTGGACAGCTGAGTGTTAAAATATATTCAACTATTTCCTTGTACCAAGGACTAGTGAGATACTTTAGATGTGCTTTTTGAGTGGATTTCTCCAGTCCTTGCTGGTCTTTTTCATTTTCTAACTCTTCACTTGCAATCATAGATAAATTAATGCCCAAGGCTTGATGATTTGATTCATATAACATTTTAGCAAGTCCCTGTCCTTTAATCAGCCTAGTAGGTCTGATGTCCAAATCATATTCTTGTATTTTTGCAATCCATCTTCCTCTTTTTCCTTCACTATCTCCCTGAATGAGAATGTCTTTGACAGCTACTGTAGGGACATATGTAGTAATATGCGACTACAAAACATACATTCTAAAGGCTTTGAGGGACTTCACCAGGGCATATGCCTACTTCTCCAATATATTGTATTTCAATTCTGCATCATGAAGTACCTGGCTAAAGAAGGCTATAGGCTGCTCATATCCTTCTTTATTTTTCTGCAACAATACTCCAGCTATTGTATGAGGTGATGCAAAAGAAAAAATCATAAATGGTCTGTTGTAATCTGGTCCAGCTAGTACAGGAGCTTCAGCAAATGCCTGTTTTATTCTGGTGAATGCATCTCTAGATTCCTGAGACCATTTTACTTCATTATTATTTTTCAACATATCAGTTATATGCCTAACTATCTCAGCATAGTTAGGAATAAACCTTCTCAGGAAATTGATTCGGCCTAGAAACACCTGCAATTCCTTCTTATTCCTAGGTAAAGGAATAATGTTTATGACTTCAACTCTCTTAGGGTCTATTTTCACACCATCTTTAGTGACAATGTGCCCTAATATTTTTCCCTCATCTAATGCAAATAAAGATTTTTGAGGATTGAGGGAAAGACCATACTTTCTGCATTTTTCAAAGGTTCTCTGCAAGTGCTGAATGTGTTCAGTATCATCCTTTGAAAATACTGTGATATCATCTAGATATACCACCAGAAACTTGTCCTGCTCTCCAACAAAGGCTATGTCCATTGCCCTCTGAAAAGTAGCTCCTGCATTAATTAATCCAAATGGCATCCTGGCATACATAAATGTTCCCCATGGTGTTGTAAATGCAGTTTTCTTCTGATCCTCTGGGAACACAGCTACTTGATTATAACCAGAAAACCCATCCATCATTGACATTCTGGAGGCTCCGACCACTTTCTGTAGAATGTGATCCATCTTAGGCAATGGATAATTATCTTTTAAAGATGCTCTATTTAAGTTTCTGAAATCTACACACAACCTTATTTCTCCATTTTTCTTTCGAACAAGAACAAGGTTTTCTACCCATTCTGAGTATCTCAGTGGCACAATTATTTTGGCCTTCAGCAGCTTCTTGATTTCTTTTTCAATAGAGGGAAGCAGCAGAGATTTTATCTGCCTGAGCTTCTGCTTGTAAGGTTTTGCATCTTCCCTCAGAGGAATTTTATGTTGCATTATATTAACATCAAAAGTTTTTAGGTCCTGATAGGACCATGCAAATACATCCTTATATAATTGAAATAATTTCAGATATTTTTCTTTATATTCTTCTTGGACCTTTTTGGATAATTTGACAATTTTGGGGTCACCATAAGTGCCCAGATTTAAATATTCCACTTGTTCTTCTTCTATTGTTTCTTTGTGCTGCAATGGAACATCATTTTTATCAAAAAATCTTTCTAGAGGCACCAGCCCTCTAGGTATGATATTTCCTTTTAGCTGCAACACTTTATTGCCTGCTATTTTTTCTTCCCATTTGTTTTCTATAACATTCTCAACTTCCTCTTCTTCATTATCATCAATCTCCATATTGGAGAATTATCCTACTGTCTCCAAAAATCTCTTCATTTGTTCATCATCTTCAAATACCTGCCAATGTTTAACATTATCTGGGATTGATGTTCTATATCGTACTTCAATTTCATACCTCAATAAAGTATTCTGTGGAGGAAGAAATGTACTTGCAGCCACAGCAAGAGAGTCTGCCATTCTGTTCTGCTCCCGGGGCATGAACTGTATGTTGAAGGCCAGTGGAGCATATTTGTTCAATAGGAAAATTGAAACGTTAGCCATTGGAGGAGGTGGGGGATGTGCAACAGTTTGATTTACAAATGGAGGAGGAGGAGGAGGAAGTGGAGTATGTATAACAATGGGAATGAATTGCACAGAAGCCTGAGGTGTAGATGGGAATAGTTCACGGTTAACAGCAGCTACTTCTGTGATTTTTTTAACTTCTTCAGCCTCAGGGGTAGGATGAAAGTTCACTTTAGCTCTAGCACTTCCCCTTGGTGGGCTATCCAAGTAATATTCAGGATTTTCCTCAATGAAATCAGGGTTTTCTAATGGAACTTATTGAGAAGAGGAGGATGGGAAGTCTTCTACAGAATATTCGGAGTTTTCAGCACGAACTGACTGTCTTTCTCTCCAACTTCTCCTATGCACAATCTTTTCTGGGTCAGATACAGAGGATGTCTTTAACTTAGAGGAATCTGACCTCAGATGTGGCTTTCGAGGAGCCAGAAATACCAATAGATTTATCAAATAAAGAACAGTGGAATCGCCAAGGTGAGAGATATGCAACTCTTCAACTCTCTGTGCTCACCTGATTAGAGAGTGAATATAATTTGTCGAGGCCCAGGGAAAATGATATTCTTGAATTCGCTCCCCGTCAACGGCGCCAGAAAGATGTTGTAGACAATTTTTTCACCCCTAGAGATAGCCTAGAGTTGCTATAGACCAGTGCCTAGGACATCTTAATATAGCAAGGAGCTCATAATATAGCTTGGGTTGTCAGTCCAAAAGCTCTCTTACTATCTCTTGTTAAACAAGGAAATTATTTTAAATGGGACCAATCTCTCTCAGAAGCTGATACAAAGATAAGAATAATGTAGGAACATCACACAAAAATCCAATACAAAAGAATCATACAGTTAAGAGACAGCTTACTGCAAAGAGGGCCAGTTCAAATAATATGCCACAGAAATCAAATATCGGAAAGTGGATGCAGTGAGGAAAACATGAAGGAGATACTAGTTAACATGAGGCTGATACCCAGATACACAGCAAAACCACATATGGGCTTATCCAACTAAGAATCCATACATGACAATGGCATTTTAAAAGCATCCTCCTCAAGTAACTAATATAGCAGAAAATATGGATGAAATGAACATGGAACAGTATATCATGACTAGGCCTATTTAAAGCGCTTGACTAATCCAAGTATGGGCACCAAATAGGATGAATCCTTACTTAAGACCAGTGAGTCACTCGCATTCTAGAACATGATACAAGAAGATAAATAGCATGGAATGAGATTTTATATTAACACAAGAGAAAATTACATACTGCGAGATACCAAAGTCCAGAATCCTCATTACAGTTATAACTCCTCCTCACTGAGACCCTACGGGCTCTGAGCCTTCATACAGAAGTGTTAGAAGATGTATACAAGAACTTCTCACTGCACAGTTTACTGATAGAAATCTGGAACCTTTACAATGTCTTTCTTCTTGGTTTTTATAGGAGAAGCAGAAAGCTCTAGAGAAAGGAGGTAGGTGATACACATTTAATGATCTGATTTGAATAAAATGGCGGAAAACATTCGCGCCCACACTATGAACGACTAAATATAAATAACTGTACTTTACAATCTACCTCTAGAAATAAATGCTGAGGATGAAAATCTCCTCATGAACAAGACACAAATAATAAAATAGACAATGTTCTGCTCTTTACTGAAAGGGAAAAATCTGCTGCCGTAAAACCTTGAGCTAGCTTGTGGTTGTGCATAGTACTCTCGGCCCTCTATCTTTGAATTTAAACCCTAGGTCTTTAATGCAGGGCACTGTGTGTCTTGATCTTTCGCTGATATTTCATGCTGCCCCATTAATGTTCTCGCCTACCCAAACCTATCTCTTGATTTTCTCTGGAGGGTTCTATAGGTTCAAATCCTGGCTTTCTTTAATGGTGGTCACATCATAGCAGCTCCCAGATCTTTTCCAACCGATTATGCTCCTGAAACATGGTTCTGTCGTGCATTCTCAGCCTCTGTAATGGCAATGACGAATCATGATAATTTTAGACATGGTTATCCTGCAAAACCAAAAACTCATTAAATAAAACCAATAACAGGGATGGCTGACATGGTGGGGCTGATGGAGATGGTGGAGCAGGTTTACAGAGAGGCAAAATAGTGCAGGGTGGCGGAGGAATTACAGTGGAGGAATTGCGGAAAAGGCTAACCGGAGAGAAACTTTAACATAAAACGTATGGATGAAAAATATATATATATATATATATATATGAATAGCGGGGGATGAGATGATGGACACGTGTAGCACCGACGTGGATGGACGTACAACAAATGGCATGGAAGGAGTGACGTGGAGGGAGAACTGAGTCAATGGCATGTTTACAAATCCGGGCCATACGATTTACAAACCAATCAACGGTTGATAATGCATCTAAAGCGATAAAGCAGTGGGCCACAAGCAATGTAGGCAAAATTAAATGGTGTGCAACTTCGAAAAACAGGAGCCGTCAGATGAGAGCTGACAGATCCAATGGTGCGGATGAATTTCGTTGTCCGTCTATGGTCGGACATTTAACGCGCGAAATGGGCGGTTTGGCAATCGTACCCTGGGACACGCAGCACATGACTTGTTGAATCGCTGTGTTTTGCGGAAAACCGCCAGCGCTGCAAAGGTGGTGCGGAACGATACAACCGGTTTTCTGCGACGGGATACGGACGCGGGGGCCACCACGCGTGATATGGTTGCGGACGGTTGATTTAATTAAAATCGGGCGGTTGCGGCTTGGCCTGAAAACATTAGGCGATAGGCTCCCGCCTGTATGGCACACGGTCTTGTACCTGGGTCACATGGGAACAAAAACATGGAGGGCTGAGATCTCAGGGGCTAGGCCCGATAAATTTTCAATTATGGGTTTTGAGCCTTTGTACAATGTATTTTTGCGAGCGGGAAGGGTAATGGTGGACAGAGTATGAGGGTTTTAGGTCGTGAAAGGGGTTTTAAGGGTTTATATGGGGCGGTAGACCAAAAACTTGAAGGGAGGAGTTGACATGTACAACAGCCCCAAGGCAATATGACCCAAAGAAAATCGCCCTTAATGTTACATCTACAGTACAAATTTCTAAGTTTGAACATGAAGATGATATTTTCGATGACCTATTTGTCTCAGCTGAAGGTTTTTCACGGGTTTAGCAAAAATAAATTTCAAAACTGGAAACAAGCAATATGGAAAAATTCACGTTTTACAGGAACAAGAGGTTATTGACAATTCCTCTTGACCAACTACAAATGACTCCTCTGCTATCCCAACAAGAACAAAAAGAAAAAAAGGGCAGAAAGAGTGATACTCAAACTGAACACGTAAACACAGGAAAGAAGGCTGACAGTTCCTCCGATATTGATATACATGTTAATTCAAAATAATGTGAGCAGTTCGATCAGCAGATCAAAGGAAAGAATGATTTCCAGAAGCTTAATACAACACAAACATCTATCATCACAGTTAAAGAGACATTCGGTGATATCAACACTCTAGATGTTGAAATTATTCCTGAAAATCCATCTGAGGAGATTGTGTTAAAAGTTGAAGATATACCACCCTTGGACATTTTCTATAGTCCAAAGCATAGAGATGTGGTTAAGAGGCAAAGAAAGAAAATAACACTTGACCACAATCTATTATCATCCTCCTAGGCTGAATTGATGGATGTTGTTTGGAAAAACTCCAAAATTGATCCTTTAGAGGACTTAACAAAACTATCTCAGTATGCAGGAGCCTATGCAGCAGCAACCATAGATAAAGCTTTCGAGGTAAATTTGTTAATAAAGGAAAAATACCAAAGAATAGTGCAGCTGGAGCAGCAATTAGTTGAAGAAAGAAAACAGAATGAAGAACTTAGAGAACAGTTAAATTCTGAAAGACAAAAGCTTGACCAACAAGCTATACAAAAACAACAACAACCGACCCAAGAGGTAAATAAATTACAGACATTGCTTCAAAGAGAAAAAGTGGCCGAGGAATAGAATGCAATATTGCAAGAAAAATTGCAAAGATTTAAAAATTATCCTGAGGTAGATCAATTCAAGAAGGAAGCCCTTGAATCAAATAAAATGTTATCATTACAGCTTGATATTTTATCTCAGAAGATAACAATGGTTCATCCTTTATGTGAAATAAACATGTCACTTGCAGAGAAAACAACAAACTCAAGACTTGAATTTGAAGATGTCGATGAGAAAATCTCAGGATTTCTCACATGGCAAGAAACAGATCAAGGAATTGCAGCTAATTTACCTAAAATTCAAGAAGCACATAAAGAAATTATGTTTGCAGAATGGGAGGCACAATTAATTAAAACAGAGAGAGCCATTTCCAGGGAAATATTTTTAATGAACAATGTGGTAGAGTTAATCAATGATAACCTACATACTGCTAACTTAATCTCCGATCACATTCCAGGACAACTTTCGAAGGTCAAAGAGTTAGAAAAACAATGGAAACAAGAATTGAAAAGCAGGTACCAACAAATTGATGCAATACAAGAGCTAACATGGGATACATTCTGGTCATATCTAGTCAAACCACACAGCCAGCAATTGATTATGAAATGCCTCTCCCATGCTATTGCTAATATGCTTCCAGAATTTTCTGATGCCACCTACACCGGTCAACTACATTCTCATTGGAGTCATCCGCCAGAGGTCAAAGATATGTTATCGATATGCCAGCTGTACACATCATATAAGTAGGAAGTATCTAATATCTATTCTGATGGGAACCGCCAATCTGTTTCTGTAAAATCTCATCCCTAACTCTCATGATTTGGTATTCACAATAGCATCTAAGTGATGTTTAGGATAGTTTGTTAGGATTTTTAGTGCTATTTAAACCCCTTTCATGTATTTAGAAAGGGGTCCCGAATTTGTAATAATTTTTTACTTGGAAGATACACTATTGTACTTCTAAATGTATTATTTTTATGATGGATCACATTCTGTGATTTTATGAAGAATCATTTTTTAAGAGTCTGCACTTTTGCGTCTTAGAGATAGTTCTAAGTAAAGGAACAGGATCGAAGTATCAATTGCATCAGAGAATTTTAAATATATCTGGTATTTCTATCATTTTTGTTTCAATTTTTCTTATGCGATGAAATATTTCTATTAAAATTGCTATTTTATATATATATGTGTGTGTGTGTGTGTGTGTGTTTCTAAAACATTTCTCTGTTATATCATTTATGAAAATATAGAAATTTTATCTTTCATAGTATGTATAGATAATATAGAAATATAAATTCGTGAATACGATACGTTATTATGTTTAACTTCTTAAACAGAGTTATCATTATATGAAATCTCATCTTTCTTTTAAATAAATAATTCATCTTTATGGTTGTTTGTTTAAATGAAATTATTCTTAAATCGTATTCATCTTTAAATACCCAAGTTAGTTTAGAGTTATTTGTATTTATCAAGCAGTAGATTAAATATCAAAATTTCATCATTCATTATACAAACACCTCACCACAAACTCATTCCATTTATTATTGGGAAAGTGGTCCCATATTATCGAGTCGGAGCCACTATTATAAACAGAAAAGGAGTTGTACTAAGGTCTGGACCGGGTGGTTTCCCCAATGTTTGAAGCTAGGATTTCAAGGGCTTCAACATTTTTGGTGATAGAAGGAGGACCCTAAGCTGTGAATGGCAAGTAAATCCAAATCCACAGGCCATTCCAAGAGCAATTCACCCTCATCACCTTCTTCAACTTCTCCTTCATCTCAAATCTCAAGGGAAGAAGTTGAAAATAAAATTACTACACCCACTGCCAAAACCCTAGATATATCAGCGGAATCATCTTTTGAATCTCCTAAGGTAAAATCATTAATTCATAAACTTGAAGGGTTTTCATTATCGCAAGAAGAATCTGAGCTATCCCAAGGTAGTGTAACTTCATAATACGTTCCTTCCCAGCCTCTTACTAGACTGCAGAGTGAAAAGCTTGGCATTTCACCAACTAAAATTCCTCTGCCAAGTAGAAAAAGAGCTAGGAAAACACCCTCTGAGTCAGATAGTGATACTCTATCAACAATATCTTCTACATCTTTCGTATCATTGCCATCTACTTCCCAACTTCAAATCATAATCCAGAAAGGTACAGTTGTTTCAACAGCACCTACTCAAACAATTTCAACTGTTCCTCCAACTTCCTCTACCATTAGTACAATGATGGCACAGAGACCATGGACTAATCCAAGAGCTGTTACAATGCCTGCACCTTTGAGTCAATTACCAGCTAATCCTAAAAAATGGTTACCAAATTTTAGTCCCGACCTTGGCATACTAGCTGAAGAACACATTATCAACTTCATGTTGTCTGTAAATTTAAATGGAGTAACACAAGAAGATGTTGTGGTCAGACTATTCCCATACACTTTGCAAGGAGCGGCGGGATCTTGGTATTTTTCATTACCATCGGGATCCATTACTAGCTGGGATATTTTTCAAGAAAAATTCCTAATCAAGTTCGGAGATGATAGGTCAATAGCAACTTTGATTAATGATCTCTCCAATTTGAGGGCAGAATCCAAAGAACTCATCAAAGACTTCAACTCTCGATTTAACAAGTTGTTGAATAAAATTCCTACAGCATCAAAACCTAGTGAACAAGTTTGAAGTGAATGGTATATATCATCTTTGCCTTCAAATATAGCTATCTTGGTAGATAGAGTTGTTAAACCTACACTAGCCGAAAACATGAAAGAAGCAATCGCAGTAGAAAGACGTATCATTGCTTTAGATAAAAAGAATGCTAATGAAGAGAGAAAATCCAAAAAAATTAGTTTCAAAGATGATTCAAAGAAGAAAACACCTAAAGATCCATATGATATGGAAGGATTACAAAAATTCCTGAAGACTATGTCCAATGAAATGGTTCAAATTAAAAAACAGGTAGCTGAAACTTCCACTAAAAGGCCCTTTAGGAACTTTAAGAGGAATCAGACAACTGAATCTAAACCACCTAATGCAATATCTAATGCAGAGTCAGATTTAGAGGAAGAGGAAGAAGAAGATACACTTCTATCATTAGAAGAAGAATTAGTTGAATGCCATGGGATGTGGGATTTTATTTTGCCTAACTCAGATAACGAAAATGAAAAAGAAGCTCTCCCAGTGAGTACAAGAAGTAAGAGTGCAGTAGAACCTATTTAAACATCTCCCAAGAAGAAAAACTCAACTCCGATTACTAAAGATAAAACTCCTGTAAAGAAAGCTTCTCCTTTGCCTACCCAAAATCAATCATCATCTTCTAATTCTCCATCAACATCTAAAACGCTAGTAGTGTCTGATTCTATGGATTATAGCATTATAGAAGATATGAAGAATACCAGAGAAAATATTTATTTACATGAACTCAACAAGCTCAAGCAACAACAAAAGTTGTTTTTGAAAGAATTAAATGCAGTAACTGCTTCTCCCCTTCCAAATGGGGTAATATCCAAAGCAGACAAAGGATCAGGTAAGCCACCCGATAAAGTAGATGCTACTGATACTGTTTTAATTAGAGATAGGTCTAATTCACAGACACCTCCTTTCCTCTTAACGTACGAAATCTATAATAGGAATTTACATAACTACTTGATAGATTTAGGATCATCATCAAACATAATGCCAGCCTCAGTGTGCTCTAAATTAAACATTGAACCCCAAAAATCTGCAGTTCATATTGTCCAATTCGATCGGATTAAAGTGCAAGTTTTCGGAGAGATTAATTCAGTTACTATTAGGCTAGCAGCTAATCCTAGAATAGTTCAGAGAATTGATATATTGATTGCTGACATCCCTGAGTTTTATGGTTTGATCTTAAGTAGGGATTGGTCTGAAAAACTCCATGGATACATTTCTACCGATTGGTCTCACATGTGGCTTCCCTATAAAGGGAAACCTAATCAAATTAAGATTGAACGGGAGAAACACATGACTCATACATTAACAGAGTTTGAACTGGAAAATCAACCTGTAGCTTTCAATAATAACATTCCTGGAAATTACTCATTCGAATCATTCTTCGGAAATTTTAATACTCAACAATCACCTTTTTCTGTAAGTAGTTTCACTTAACAAGTTGAAAATTTCTCACATACTGATACTTCAAGATGTATTAATATTGCTGATCAATCTGTAAATAAATCTGTAGTTTAAACTTTATTTTGGTTTTTGTATTTTGATGGATAAAAGTCCAATGATGGTGCAGGAGCAGGATGTATTTTAGTTAATCCAGAAGGGGATAAAACTATGTTATCATGCAGATTAGAATTTGAGTGTACAAATAACATTGCAGAATATGAAGCCTTGATTCAATGACTTTATAAAGCAATAGGGTTGAATGTTAAATATCTGAAGGTATATGGTGATTCTGAAATTTTCATCAGGCAAGTAAGAAATACTATTCATTGTCTTTCAGGTCATTTTAAACATTACCAAACCTGTGTTCAAGACCTTACAACCCATTTTCTAGCATTCAATATTTCCCCTATTCCTAGATCTCAGAATTCAACAGCTGATTTATTAGCTAATGTTGCTTCTAAACTCCTTCCCGCTAAGGATTATAGTCCAGATAGGTTTTCAGTTGAATTAATATTTCGACCATCTGTCCCTGACAATGTTACCAACTGGCGAGTGTTTAATCATGATGAAGATATCATGAACTTCTTAACCTCGGAGAAATCTTATGATGATAAAATAGTTGATGAAAGTGATCATGATCTTCAAATAAAATCAAAAAACAATGAAAATTCTATTCCGAAATCTATGGTAAAACTTGAAGATCTCTATGATATCAAAGATAAATTCAAAAAGGTTACTAATTCCAAACTTCAGGGTTCAACTTTAAAGTTTGAGTTAATAAATCTGGGTACTGAATCTAAACCACAAAATGTCAGTCTAGGACTCGGGCTAACACAAGAAGAAAGGTTTGCTTTCATCAAACTTCTGAACAAATACAAAAGTTTTTTTGCTTGGAATTACGAAGATTTGAGAACTTATGATACTTCTATCATTCAGCATACAATTCCAATGATCTCCAATGTAAAACTAGTTCAACAAAAGCTAAGGAAGATTCATCCCAACTTGGAAAGTCAAATTAAAACAGAGTTGAATAAACTCTTGAAAGCCAAAATTATCTTCCCTGTTAGACATTCGAATTGGGTTTCGAATTTGGTACCTGTTAGGAAGAAGAATGGAGATATTAGGATTTGTATAGATTTTAGAAATCTTAACAAGGTGTGTCAAAAGGATAATTTCCCATTACCTACAATGGAACAGATACTTCAAGCAGTAGCAGGTTCTGAATTAATGTCTTTTCTTGATGGCTTTTTAGGATATAATCAGGTACTGGTGCATCCCGATGATAGACTGAAAACCACATTCATAACCAAATGGGGAACATATGCCTACCAGAAAATGCCTTTTGGTTTGATAAATGTTGGAGCTACCTTCCAAAGAGCCATGGATATAGCTTTCAAAGGTTTGATTAATAGGTCATTTTTTGTCTACTTAGATGACATAACTGTCTATTCAAAGAAAATAACTAACCATCTACATGATTTAAAACGGATCTTTGAACGATGTAAAAGGTATGGCATTTCTTTGAATCCAAAAAAATCATTCTTTGCTCTTAATGAAGGGAAACTCTTAGGATTTATTGTATCTAAAGATGGCATATATATTGACCCTGACAGAATAAAGGAGATTTCTGATATCCCTTTGCCACATAACAAGAAATCCATGCAGTAATTTTTAGGACAGATAAATTTTGTAAAGAGATTTGTTCCTGATTTTTCTCATATAGTTTTACCTTTATAGATAATGATTAGGAAGAATTCAGTTTTCAAATGGGAACATAAAGAAAATGAAGCCTTTAATTCAATCAAACAGGAAATTATTAATGCTCCAGCATTGATTACTCCTAATTTTTCTAATCATTTTATTTTGTATACTCTAGCCATTGAAAAATCTTATGCTGTCGTTTTGACACAACTCAATGATCTGCAGATTAAAGCACCGATCTCCTTCTTTAATTCAAATCTGCAAGGAGCTGAACTTAACTATTCAGAAGTAGAAAAAAAAGCTTTTTTTGTGTTTAAATCTATCAAACATTTTAGGCCATTTCTCCTAAAAACACATACACAAGTCATTGTCCCATTTTCTGCAGTGAGACAATTTCTAGTACAAAGGGAAGTAGGAGAAAAAAGAGCCAATTGGGTAATAGCCTTACAAGAATATGATATTGAAATTAAACCAGCTAAAATTGTTAGAGGACAAGGTTTTTGTAGGTTATTAGCAGTAGCTTCTAATATTCCAGAAGATCAAGATCAAGTTAATACTTTTCAAATTAATGAGATAAGTATCATAAACTTTGAATCTCAGTATGCTGATCTGATATTTTACTTAAAAAATGGGTATGCTCCTCCTAATCTCAGTTATAAAAGCAAGTGTGCTTTAAGATTAAAAACTAAAAACTTTGAGATCATTGATGATGTGTTATTCAGAAGAAATTATGATTCCATTTTTCTAAGATGCCTGGAGAAAACTGAAGCATACAAGGTTTTGCAAGAGTTACATAATGGACCAGCAGGTGGACATTTTGGAGGAGATACTACAGCTCACAAAATAATTCATGCTGGATATTACTGGCCTACTTTGTTTAAAGATGCCCATGACTATGTAAGGAAATGTAAGACTTTCCAAACTGCCAATGGAAAACAACGGAAACCAGCCTTTCCTTTACAACTAGTAAGCATTGAGCAACCATTCGAACAATGGGGACTTTATATTATTGGAGAAATTGTTCCACATTCTTCCAAGAAACACAGATACATCCTTATAGCAACGGATTACTTCACAAAATGGGTAGAAGCAATTCCTTTAAAGGTAGCCAATTCTGATGCAATCATTGAATTTATTGATCAATTCATCATTACCAGGTTTGGTGTACCTAATTCCCTTGTTTTTTATAATGCATATTATTTTTCTGGAAATAATATAATGGAATTTTCTCTCAAAAGAGGTTTCAAATTAAAATATTCTGCAAATTATTACCCCCAAGGTAATGGTTTGGCAGAATCAACTAATAATCTCATTAAAATCATCAAAATAACGGTAGATAAAAATCAAAAGAATTGGCATAAATCTTTGATTTTTGCACTATGGGCTGATCGTATAACTCATAAATCTTCAATCGGTACTTCACATTTTAATCTTGTGTACGGGAAAGAAGCTGTAATACCTTTAAACCTAGCACTCCCATCTCTAGCTCTAGTACAATTTATTGAAGAAAATCCTTCATCCTCTATCCAACTAAGATTTGATCAAATCCTCAAATTAGATGAAGAAAGAGAAAAAGCTAAAATCACTCATGCTAAACATCAACAACTTATAAAATCTTCTTTTGATTCAAATTCTACTGGATCTAAAACATTACAAATCGGTGATCTTGTTTTGAAATGGGACAAAGCACATGAAGATAAAGGAAAACATACTAAATTTCAAAAGATGTGGCTTAGACCATTCCAAATCATTGAAAATATAGGCTCATCAACATTCATATTACAAGATCTAACAGGAAGGAGAGATTCCCTTCTTGTGAATGGGCTTATTTTGAAAAAATTATTTTCCTAAGAAGGAAACCCCTTCTTACCTGTACATATTCATTATGCAAATTTGTTTGTTTTACAAATAATGTTGTTAATAATCTTCCATTGACCTTTTACTATTGAAAATAATTTTGAGAAAATACTGTGAATACTTGTTTATGTAGATAGATATTTTTAAGGAAGTGATTACAGTTTTGGAAAGTTAAAATAAAATTTAAAACTTTGAAAACTTATTTTAATATTTGCAAAATCTTTCAAAACCTTGAAAATATTGTAAATCATTTGAAAGTTTATAAAGTAGAGAGAGGTTATTTATAAAAAGTAAATAATTTTTCCAAATTTTGGCACTTAAAACTCTAAAAGGTCATCCATTAACTCTTAAGGAGAGAATCATTCACCCCATCCACTAAGGTTATGATTTTTTAGAAAGTAATTCTAAAAAATTGTGTATTTAAGATAAAAGATAAGAGGTCTCATCACGAGCCTACTTACCATGATCATAGGGAAGTAATCAAACTGACATTGTCATTACTACATACCAAACCAGGGTAATGGCTTATAATCATAAGACAAGGGGTCTCATCACGAGCCAGCTTGTTCAATTTAGTTACAACCAGTGAATGGCATTGTTATCAGCTGGCTCCCAAACTAGGACAATGGATTTTAAGTTAAAAGAATAAAAGAAACAAAAGATAGAATATCTTTATGAATTTATCTTTTAAAAATTTATACTCTTATATGGATGGGATAATGGATTATTAATGGTTAAATGGTAACCCTGTCGAGACTATAGACGTTTGCGGGCAGCAGAGGCACTACCTATGACAAAAGAGTAAATTACAAAGCTAAGTTGGAAGAGCCCCCTACTTTATCTTTATCAACCAATCAAAGCTTGATTAAACTAAAAATGTTTTTGTTTTAAAGGGATTAAAAAGAATTGTAAATGATTCTTATTTACATTCAGAGTTAGATTTTATTTAAATTTTTCTAAGATAGTTTTCTTTGTCTTTAAAACTTTTACCTACAAGAGATGTAGTGTTCACTTTTCAGAGATAATTGTTTCTCCTAGTGAATCGCCAATTGTTGTACTGTACAACAACCCTCCCCATTTCGAAATTTTTATATTAATTTTTAGAAGAAATGGGTCCCCTTTTCTTTTTCTTTTAGATTCAATAATTTTTCCTAGCTTCGCTTATTGCAAATATTAAAGAAATACCTTTGTATATATGTACATATTAAAATGAAATCAAATGAATCATAAAACAAAGAAAAGCCTAAACATAATTCTTTATCGCATTTCACAAAATATGAAAGGAAAAGCTCAATATGTCATTGCTCAAAAAGTTTCGATGCGATAAAGTGAATCGCTAAATCGCATATCACATAGGAAAAAATTCAAAAGCCTTCTCCATCATTCTAATGGGATAGATCGCATCGCAAAAGCGCATATTGCACTAAACATAAGGCTAATTCATCCCTTCGAAAAGTTCCAATGCAATGAAGTCTTATCGCAATCGTAAATCGGCAGTCATATCACAAGTGGTCTCATTTCAAAAGTTCCGATGCAATGAAGTTTAATCGCAATCGCAAATCAGCAAAGTCATATCACAAGCAATCCCTTTTGCAAAGCTCTGATGCGATAATTCCAATCGCAATCGCGAATTGGCAGAAAACTTAATGCATCCTTATGCGTTCATTTCAAAAGTTCTGATGCAATAAAGTAAAAACAATCGCTCATCGCTCATCGCTCCAAATCACATTACTCATCAGCGATCGCAATTGGAAGCTTCAAACGGTAATCTTTAAACCGAGATTTTGAAATTTCCGATCCTCGATGTACGATCATCATTGATCGGAAATCAGATAAGTTATGACATTTAACTCAAATTAGAATGCACGATGTGACTTTCCATAAAGGCATTTAATTTTTAAGACCGAGATCATTAAGTCTAATTTATGAATGAAATCCTTTGCAGATTGTTTTTTATTTTCAATAAAATAAAGTTCCTTTAAACGATTTCCTTTCACATAACGTTACAGTTTATTCTTCGTTGTTTTCTTCCCGATTCTAAGAGGATTTTCCATCATTTCCCACTTATTTACAGATTTGTAGAATAGCTATTATGCCTATTTGCAGACCTGTTAAAATGCTTCCAGTCAGAGAAAATGTCAAAGAAGCTTAAGAAAGCAAAGGTTACCACCATCCCAAAGGAAAATTCGGCCAAATTTAAGTTAATAACCGATACTACATGCCTTGGTCTCGGAAATATTTCTTGGGAATAATTTTATAATCTACTCGAAGCTGAAAATCCCACTATGACAGAAGAAAAAGCGACAGTGCCAAATGAGGACTCAGAATCAGAAGACAATCCCCTCAAAGAACTGGCAGACTCTTATCTTCATAGAGTAGCAGCTCGAGAAAATGTATTTCCATACTATGATTTAGTACGATGGGTAATAGAGGGCATAAACATCACAGACAGATAATTTTTCACAGCTGATGGGAAGATGTTCAGATCCTTTAAATCAGAGGATATCAAGGTAATGTATCATCTACCAGAGCCTCAGAAAACCTACAACAAAGTATTTCTAGAGGATTTCGCTTCAAAAAATGAAATAGAGTCAAACCCTATTAGAGAATGGAGGCAAGCTCCAGAGAAACACAACCATGAATCCTCAGGTATGTACTCTGTAGAATCTCTAGCACCTCCCTATTGCTACGTTGCTGCCATGATATGCAGACTGTTTGGGTTTTCCAATTTTGCAAGGTTTTCTATTGAAATGGTACCTATGATTGATACCTCTGTGAATTCTTATATTATGGATTGGTCAGTCATCCTATCCGATAAGATAGCAAATAAAATTCTTGATTATAGAAGGAATAGGCATATGTCTACCAGAACGACACCCCCATTTCATCTGTGTGCTTACATTATAGATGCCATATGCTTCAATTCCGAATTTCCCATTTTAGGATGGAAATGGACTCCTCAGGACCCCAATCCTATCCATATATATCATAAATATTTATGGAAAGCCCATTACAGAAACCATGTATATAAGATTTGCCATGGATTTATGCTCCCATTCATCAAGCCATTTTTAACAAACCCTCTCCATGGCTATCGGATAAGGCCAACCTTGACTTAACCCTAATTGGAAACTGGTTTGGAGAGGAGAATTTCACTTACATCCGAATATTCGGAAGTTTAACCAACCCTCATGTTTTTCCTCTATACATTCTTGATAAATTACTAGCTCAGGAAATTTCCTATCAGATTATAGAGAATGGTTTGTCCAGGAATCTTAAGACCTCCAAGAAACAAATGTGGCCTACATTTCCTCTCAAAAGTGGATCTTACAGTCTCAATTATTTCAAGCATGCAGACAAAGAGACCTTGAAAATTAAACAACTCAAACTAGCATTCATCGCCCCAAGGCAATATGACCCGAAGAAAATCGCCCCTAATGTTACATCTACAGTACAAATTTCCAAGTTTGAACATGAAGATGATATTTTCGATGACCTATTTGTCTCAGCTGAAGGTTTTGCACAGGTTCAGCGAAAAGCAAGTTCAAAACTGGAAACAAGCGATATGGAAAAATTCACGCTTTACAGGAACAAGAGGTTACTGACAATTCCTCTTGACCAACTACAAACGACTCCTCTGCTATCCCAAGAAGAACAAAAAGAAGAAAAGGGCGGAAAGAGTGATACTCAAACTGAACAAGTAAACATAGGAAAGAAGGTTGATAGCTCCTCCGACATTGATATACATGTTAATTCAAAAGAATGTGAGCAGTTCGATCAGCAGATCAAAGGACAGAATGATTTCCAAAAGCTGAATACAATACAGACATCTATCATCACAGTTAAAGAGACAGTCGGTGATATCAACACTCCAGATGTTGAAATTATTCCTGAGAATCCATCTAAGGAGATTGTGTTAAAAGTTGAAGACATACCACCCATGGACATTTTCTACAATCCAAAGCATATAGCTGTGGTTAAGAGGCAAAGAAAGAAAAGAAAACTTGACCACAATCTATTATCATTCTCCCAGGCCGAATTGATGGATGTTGTTTGGAAAAAATCCAAAATTGATCCTTCAGAGGACTTAAAAAACTATCTCAGTATGCAGGAGCCTATATAGCAGCAACCATAGATAAAGCTTTCGAGGTAAATTTGTTAATAAAGGAAAAAGACCAAACAATAGTGCAGCTGGAGTAGCAATTAGTTGAAGAAAGACAGCAGAATGAAGAACTTAGAGAACAGTTAAATTCTGAAAGACAAAAGCTTGACCAGCAAGCTATACAAAAACAACAACAACTGACCCAAGAGGTAAATAAATTACAAACATTGCTTCAAAGAGAAAAAGTGACCAAGGAGGAATAGAATGAAATATTGCAAGCAAAATTGCAAAGATTTAAAAATTATCCTGAGGTAGATCAATTCAAGAAGGAAGCCCTTGAATCAAATAAAATGTTATCATTACAGCTTGATATTTTATCTCAGAAGATAACAACTCTTCATCCTTTATGTGAAATAACCATGTCACTTGCAAAGAAAACAACAAACTCAAGTCTTGAATTTGAAGATGCCAATGAGAAAATCTCAGGATTTCTCAAATGGCAAGAAACAGATCAAGGAATTGCAGCTAATTTACATAAAATTCAAGAATCACATAAAGAAATTCAGTTTTCAAAATGGGAGGCACAATTAATTAAAACAGAGAGAGCCATTTCCAGGGCAAGAGTTTTAATGAAAAATGTGGTAGAGTTAATCAATGATAACCTACATACTGCTAACTTAATCTCCGAACACATTCCAAGACAACTTCTAAAGGTCAAAGAGTTAGAAAAACAATGGGAACAAGAATTGAAAAGTAGGTACCAACAAATTGATGCAATACAAGAGCTAACATGGGACACATTCTAGCCATATCTAGTCAAACCACACAGCCATCAATTGACTATGAAATGCCTCTCCCATGCTATTGCTAATATGCTTCCAGAATTTTCTGATGCCACCTACACCGGTCAACTACATTATCATTTGAGTCATCTGCCAGAGGTCAAAGTTATTTTATCGATATGCCAGCTGCACACATCAGATACGTAGGAAGTATCTAAGATCTATTCTGATGGGAACCATTAATCTATTTCTGTAAAATCTCATCCCCAGCTTTCATGATTTGGTATTCACAATAGCATCTAAACGATGTTTAGGATAGTTTGTTAGGATTTTTAGTGCTATTTAAACCCCTTTCATGTATTTAGAAAGGGGTCTTGAATTTGTAATAATTTTTGACTTGGAAGATACACTATTGTACTTCTAAATATATTATTTTTATGATGGATCACATTCTGTGATTTTATGAAGAATCATTTTTTAAGATTCTGCACTTTTGCGTCTTAGAGATAGTTCTAAGTAAAGGAACAGGATCGGAGTATCAATTGCATCAGAGAATTTTAAATATATTTGGTATTTCTATCATTTATGTTTCAGTTTTTCTTTTGCGATGAAATATTCCTATTAAAATTGCTATTGTTTATATGTATATATATATGTTTCTAAAACATTTCTCTGTTATATCATTTATGAAAATATAGAAATGTTATCTTTCATAGTATGTATATACAATATAGAAATATAAATTCGTGAATACGATACGTTATTATAACTATGTTTAACTTCTTAAACAGAGTTATCATTATATGAAATATCATCTTTCTTTTAAATAAATAAGTCATCTTTATGGTTGTTTGTTTAAATTAAATTATTCTTAAATCGTATTCATCTTTAAATACCTAGGTTAGTTTAAAGTTATTTGTGTTTATCAAGCAATAGATTAAATATCAAAATTTCATCATTCATTATACAAACACCTCACCACAAACTCATTCCATTTATTATTGGGAAACTGGTCCCATATTATCCAGTCAAAGCCACTATTATAAACGGAAAAGGAGTTGTACTAAGGTCTGGACCGAGTGGTTTCCCCAATGTTTGAAGCTAGGATTTTAGGGGCTTCAACAGGATGGTCCTAATGAAGAATCAAGGTAAGAAAAGAATATGAGAATGAACTTCTAGAGAAGGTCTAGAATCATCCCCACCCACTAAGTCAAATAGAGGGACCAAGTGGTAAGTATGGTATCACACAAAGAAGAATATTTGAAGATAGGGTTTCAAACCTCCATGAGTTATGGCTCGTCGGAGAGGCCGGTAGGTCCAACTATCCAAGGAATGGGAGGATAATTGAACATACATAGATCGGGTGTGTCTAGGGATAGACTTTGGTTAATCAAGTGAGAAGGTGGTTAGGGGTGCCATCATGTCACCAAGCATGGGATACTGCCCCCAAGCATATGTGATGGAGGGGACTGATCTGGTATGAAAAGGTGGGAATGATGCCCCTAGCCAGAGGAGTTTTATGGAGTGCCATACATGGTGTCACTATACTAAAGAGTTCCTTCACAGATAATGAATTGGTGCTCACTAAGAAAATATAGAGGTTGGTCAACAAAAATGTCTAAGGGACTAGGTTGTTGATGTAAGATGAAGGAATGAAGAGGGGGATCATCCCTAGAGTGATCTGAAGTAATATGGGACTCTAGAGGTTCTTCTAAATGGGGAAGAATAATGGTACTATATTCGATACTAGAAGATGCACTAGGAGGGTTTTGGAGAATTTCTTCTCCTGGACTTTCAAATATGGGTGCCCCCTTGCCCAAACATTGGGTTTCAATGTATTGGCCACAAGGTGTATGTGGTTCGAATGCATGGGTTCGAAGTAAGGAGTTATAGAAACAATTGGCCTCACTAAGGATGAAGTATTTGGATTCCAAAACTCTCTAATCATGGTTGTGTTGCGAAATTAAATACGCACAATGGTGCATATCATCCCAAAAATAATCAGGCGTGGTAATGCCTTCTGTAATGTCTTCATCTAAAGTGAATATGGGGGGACTAGAGGAAGCGAGACCACATGATGTGGTGGCACTACCTGGTGCATCATCATGAGAAATATGGTCCACATGCAACTCATCATGGAGGGTGAATGAAGAACTAGTAGATAGAAAATCTACTAATGTTGAGCCCAAGGTGATCGCTGAAGGGAGGTCAAGCGAAACAAAATGGGATGCCCCAGAGGGGTCTTCCACCATGGATCTCATAGATGATAACATGTAGAGGATAGTGGTCGAAGACTCCGTCATCTTGAGATCGGGAGGAGTTGTGTCAATGGGAGTGGATGTGTCCTCTAGTTCTGCCGAAGAAAAACTCACAAGTAAGGGAGTGGCGGACTCATTGCGCTCGGCCTCGAATTGGCCTCTTCCAAGAAGGTGTGGAAATTTTCGCGGTGGGGAAAAAGGTGAGTATAGTGGCCATGGAAATCACACAAAGAACAAGGTTGATTTTTGCGCAAAGTCTTGAGTTTCTTGGCTGAAGCCGGTAAAGTAACATGGACTTCTATGATATCAGACTCAGGAAACGCTTCATTGACCATGGGTTTGAGATGAGGCAATTCAGGAAAACTGTGGGTAGCATGACCGACAACACCACACAAAGCACATGGAGGTGTACGATTTGGAGGCGTAGGAGGATCAGGTGTTGTCTGGGCAGCCTTGTCCTTAGGTGCCTTTTTGCAGGCTTTTCCCCCCTCACCCGAGACTTTCGCAAAATGAGTAGAATCTTGTTGAGGTGGCTGAGGCACAAAAGCGAAGGGAGGGGTCATAGCGAGCGGTTGGACCGTGGTCAAATCAGTGTAATATTTGAGTTGACCAGGCGGCGTATTGGATGGGGGATGAATGTACCAGACTAGGATCACCAAGGTCATGTTGGGAATGGTCAAGGTAGCCATAACAGGTAGTGAAAATACTCTGGAAGGGGGAGCAAGAAACGATATCTGGCTGGAGGGGTAATGGCTAGGCGGAATAGCTCCTAGATGGTTAAGGCTATGGGGAACCATTCCATGAGGAAAAACAGGATCAGGGACACCAGCAACAGATGAAGGGCCTTGAGGAGGAGGTCCCAAAGTCTAAGTCAAAGTACTAGGAGCAGGTTGCAAAGGGCTAGGCTGTTGATAGTTGAACCAGAACGTTTGAGGTCGGATCGAGACGATTACATCATGCAAACATTCGATGAGATAGGTTCAAGGATAAGAGGGGAGAGACCAGGGAATGAACCAAGAAAAGAGGAATATTTATAGTCTCCAGGTGAGACACTGGTCAGAGGTTCAACTATTTGTTTATTGGCCACCGAAGAAATAATGGACTTTGGAGAGATCTGAGACTTTGGTTCATAATATGTCAGCTAATCTATAGTGATGATCTTTCCATTGTGAGGAAAACACATCTTAAGGTGAACTGCAGGTGGAACAAGAGACATCGAATAAGTATAGCTATGACCCAATAGAATGTTATAGTCTAAGGGGGCATAAATGACTTCATCATCAACACAAAAAAAAAATTCCGCAAGAGTAATAGGACAGTTGCGGAACATGCCAAGGGGTTGGGAAGAGTGTCCATCCCACGCACGGAGGGTGATAGTGGAAGGGGCTAACTCAGGTGATCCGATCTTTTTCCAAACAGAAGTGGAAATCATCCAGGCGGATGCCCCCATGTAAATGATACATCGGGAGACGTTGGCATTCTGGATCTTGAAAGGTATTTGGAAGGCTACCGATGTAGGAAGGAGTGGATGCTCTGACTTTTCAACATTTAAGACAATCACAAAATCATCTTAAGGATCCACAGTTCCCGTGGCAGTTAGTAGAGCTTTATGTTGTGAAGGGCACGACTGCAGGACTTCCATCGTTGACATGGTGGCAGGGGATTGGCCAAGTCATCTACTATATTGTAGGTATGGGCGGCTTTACCAGAAGTAGCATTTCGGCGTAACAGTGCTTTGGATCTCTTGGTATGTACCTCTGCCTTAGGAAGAGGGATCTATAAAGGACCATTGGGTGTCAAAATTGGATCTGTGGGACCTAAGGACTGGGGCTCGGTTGCAGACGTAGCGGGAGGCCTTGTGTACTGGTGCAATCGAGTCTGAAGGTTGAGATCAGCGGTATTGGGCTGGTTAGATTGCGTCATAAGGATCTAGTAATTAGAGGTACCATATAGAGGAGGTTGAGCAATTATCTTACCCTCATAGGGTTGGGTAGCCACATATCCTTTCTGGGGGAAAGGATTGGTAAACACAGCCTATTGAGCATTCGTAGCATTAGGAGGAACCAAAGAAGAGGCTTGTTGTCCTCGAGATGCTACTTGTGCTTCCCACAGTTGGCGCATCTGAGGTAAAAGGGGACAATCATGGGTATAATGACCATGGACACCACAACAAGAACAAGGCTTGTTCATATGAAGAGGCATGTTCTGCTTGGGTTGATTTCCCGGTTGTTGGGTTGCAGTGTCAGATATATTCCCTTGGGGATTGTTTCCTGGATTACCTAGAGCGGGTTGGTTATGGTTTCCTTTCCTCTTCTTTTTGGAAGTGGGAGGATTAATCGCACTCTACTACACATACACCTGACCCTGAGGAGTGTGGCTACTGCTGTGGAGATTGAGAAGGCATGGGAGGTGGAGGTGCTTGTTATGGAGGAGCTGGAGCACCAGGCTATGGATACGGATAGTAAGGAGGTTGAGAAACATTGGGGTAAATAGGTTGGGCCCTGGAATCAAAGGATGCGATTGGGCAAAGGCATGAGGCATGTCGTGTCCTGGATACATGATCTCAGGAGGGGGAAAAGTGATATAGGAGCTGGCCCCTCCCTAAAGGAAACCATAACCCATAGGAGGATGAGTGTATGGATGTGAAAGGGATCCAATGATATTCTTGGAGGCATGAGATGCCCTCAGTGCATTGGCACCTCCACATCTAGGGAGATTAGGTAAGACGGTATAAACATAACTAGATTGCGCGTATCAAGTCTATTTCAAGCAACTTGGAGGGCTTCTTCCTCAATCTTAGGAATGTGAGGTGTGAAATCTTTACCAATAGAGGGAAAAAGGGATCTGAGAAACCAGTCCAAGTAGACACGGTCTTCAGAAACTGGAGCTCGACATAAGCTCTTCCTTATGCACCATTCTTGAACATGGTCAGATAGGCAGGTGGCAGAATTTTGACGGAAAGTGGTCAAAACTTCAGTACCGGTTTCATAGCGAAGTGGAAGCAGGAAGTAGGACATAAATTCCTTTGCAAGAGTCGCAAAAGTAGCATGAGAGGCAGTAGCCTAGTCGACATACCACTTGGAAGCTGCTCCAGTAAGCGTATGATGGAATAACCAAAGACGGATAGAGTCATCAATGATAAAGTTGGACGAACACCAAATGTGGAAAGAATGAACACGATTGGTAGGATCCTCTCTAGCATTTCCTTCAAAATTAGGGATGTCTGAAGGAAGCTTGGTTGGCATAGCAGGCCAACCTGGATCATGGTGTATAGGGTCATTAATCAACTGGCTTAACTCGGGAAGGCTTAGGCCTGACATATAAGGAAGCAAGGAAGCAGTCGGAATCGTTCTTGTTGCAGCTCCACTAGTAGCGGTTCCAACATTAGATTCAGGGCCACTACCAGCAGTAGGTCCTGTACCAACCATGATGTGAAAGGTGGAGGAGAATTGGGGATGGAAACAGAAGGAGAAATCGATGAACTAGAATCAGAGTCGGAATGGGGACTCGGTGGAGGACTAACTCAGGCCTTATGCGGTGGAGTAATTCTTCCTAACAGAAACTAAGGATGAAGGCCTTGGAGTCTCTGGGATAAATGCCTTGGGGGCACATTGATGGAAAAGATACACATAACCAATAAGGAAGAGAGGTAAACAAGGGCACGGAGGTGCAGATTAATTAATTACAATGTTTTAGTCTTGGCCTGGCGATGCAAACCAGGTGCCCTTCGCTTTAGGTGTGTGTGTGTGTGTGATAAGTGTGTTAATTTTAATTAAGCCCAGATGTGTGTATAGAAAAAATAGAAAAAATATGTTGTATAACTGTAAATAAAAATGAAAGCGATAGTAAAATAAACAACTAAATATGCATAAATTTAAACCCAAAAAGGAGGGTTTCCCAAAAACTAGTCTAAGGGTGGTAGAAATCTACTCAAAACACATAATATGGCCAATATATCTAAGGATAAGAGGGACACATATCTAAAGGTCAGATTTTCTGAAAAGAGGTACAGAAAATAGCAAGAAACCAGAGGGGAAAAGCTGAAAAATAGTTGGCTAAAGGCTACAACCTAAAGGGAAATGTAGGGGACCCTAAAGGGAGGAACAAAAAAAACTGAAAAGAGGGTGCATTGGAAGGAAAAATAACTGATCTAAAATGGATCTAAAAAGGCAGGTTCAGATCTGAAAAAATGGCTAGAAAAAAAAAACATTGAAATCTCAGAAGACCTGCTTCAGCTAAACTCCTCCTAAAAAGGTGGAAGCATAATGAAGCCCTAAATGGATTCGTTCCTACTTCGACGAGTAAAACTAAGCAAGTATAGTTCCAAGACGAGTAAAGATGGAGGTCAGACAACCTTGAACAGTGCCCTCGACAAACCCTGAAATTTTCAGAAAAAATCTTGCAAAAAACAACAGGTCGCAGGTACTGACCTATTTCTTGCTGAGGTCACATTTTTTGGATAGATATCCACTACCTCAGAGCTGAGGTCTCATTTTTGGGGCTGAAATTTGCAACCTTCACTTTCAGCTGTCTCGGGGGCAGGTTTAAGGAAAAAATGTCATCTCTATGGCGGTTAATACATGTTAATTGCGCAAATGGCCCAGAAACACACAGAAGCCAGAATTTTTACTGTTTTAGGGTAAAAAAGGTTAAAAACAACATCAAGGAATGAAAAATAAGGATCTGAAGAAAAATCCTAGGGGCTGAAGTTGCTGGTCATGCAGGGATCTGAAAAACAACAGCAGTCTTAATTAAAAACCCTTGTGGAGTCATCAGTTGTTAGTGTGAATTCTAATCGCAAGCGTACGAAAAAAAACTCACTTTAGCTGTGCATAACAAACAGCCCTAACATCCAATGTGGCTATCAATTTCCTTAGATCTGCAGTAGGTGATCAGAATAAATGCTACCAAAATCCATACCTATGCAGTTAAAGACATTAAACAACGAAAATAAACAAGAGTTGCTCCATACATCCAATAGACATGACAAGAATTTATAAATAATTTTTTGTATTACGACACCTGGGAAGGGAACACAGAAATATGTTACTAGCCCCCCTCAATGGGATGGGTTCTTGTATGTCCTCAGCGCTTCAAATCCAAGATCTCTCTCTCTTGATGGTGCAGAAAACCTGGACAAAATAGAACTCAAAGGGAGCTCACAAGAAAAAGTAGAAAAAATATGACAATGATGGAGGATCAAAGTCAGACGAAAAGTATAGATCGAAAGGTGATAAAAAAGAGGTAGTGAATGAATGGAAAACCCCTTATATTTATAAAAAAATATTGAGTTAGTCTAGATATTGGTGCATAATTAAAATATTATTAACCAAATCTAGATCCAACTTACTTGGAATATTTTATTATTTTTGGTGGAGGGAAAAGGAATTTAGAATTGGTTAAATCCCTTTATTTAGAAATAATAAATAAATAAATGATTTATTTATTATTTCAAGGATGAGGTAAGGAATAATTAAATAAATAATGATTTATTTAATTATTTAAAAATGATTTAGTCAATTTCATTAAGGAGTACTATTAAATAATTATTTAAATAATTATTCCTAGAGGATAATAAGATAAATAATAATTTATCTAATTAATTCTCATGTTTTGGGTTAAATATGACCAAGAATATTAATTAAACAATGGTTTAGTTAATTATCCCTAGAGGAAAATCAAACAAATAACTATTTATTTAATTATTCCTCATGGGTTTTCCTGTTTAGACCAGAAATAATTTAATAAACTATGGGTTACTAAATTATTTCTCATAGTGAAAGAAATTTTACTATGGTAAAATTGGTCTTACGTGGTGTACCTTAGTCCATATAATAGTAATAGGTTAGATGACCAAAAATTGGTGTAACAGTAAGTATTTTGTTTGTATATTGGTTTGGTTATTTTTCATTAATGCATGTGCAGGAAGGAGAACACAATAAGAAAACTTAGACACATACTAGAAGGACAATGCAACGCCAAAGTACCATTACTTGAAGCAAGCACAACAATACCTCAACAACTGCTAGTGTTCAAAGAAGTAGTGTCAAGTCAAGTATCATGTCGTGTCAAAAGTTAGTATTGTAAAAATTATCATTGTAAATTTGTAAAAGAGTCATTATTGTAAAAGAGTCAATTTTCCTAGAGTTGTAGAGGCATTGTTGGGAGGTATAAGTGTCGTTGTAGGATAATGTTATGGTTGGGTTGCAGGTCATACTGTGATTGGGTGATTGGTCTAGTTCAATAAAATAATTGTGAATCATATTGTATCATGGATCATTGTTCCTAGTACAGGAGTCCACACTCTTGTCTTATTTCTGATCATTATAGGGTGGCAGGGAGGTGCTAGGTTGCTGCATGAAGCCACCTACAAGTTGGAGCCTGTAAACACTTCAGGGTGGTAGGCTGGTCTAGGATGTAGGGGCATCCATTCAGTGGACTACTGAAGAAACTAGGGCGTTGGGGCATCCTTCTAATGGGAGCTGGAGAAGAATTATTTTCTAGAATTCTAGGAAGTTGTACCATTCATTTCAGTTGGGGCTGAAGATTAAAGAACTTATTACAAAATTGTTTGGTGGTTTTTGACCCGGAGGGGGTTTTCCACCTAAAATTTGTGTGCCTATTGTGTTCTATTGTTTATTGTTGTTACTGAATAAACATTAAGAATAATTGAAGATTAACTAATGCTCTGAAAAGATTTAAAAGTTTTAATTGACAAGAAATATCGATTCACCCCCTCTCAGTATTTCCAACAATTGGTATCAAAGCTTGGTTCCTTCAATAGAATTCTAACAACTAGAAGGAGGTCATGGAGTATACTAAGAATATAGTTGCTTTGTTCAATGGAAATAACTACGCACTTTGGAGTGGAAGAATTCAGTTTCATTTTTTGGCACAAGGATACGAAGTATGGGAAACCGTTGAAAAAGGCTTTATAGGGACCCAAGATGAACAAGAAAGAAAAATATGGTATATGATGCAAAGGCTAAATATCTCATTATGAGTGGGCTTATTGAATCTGTCTATCTTAAGGTACTGAGTTGCAAAACTGCTAAAGAAGTATGGGGCAAGCTTGATAATATATATGCAGGTGACTCAAACGTGAAAGAAGCAAAGCTTCAAATTTACAGGGAAAATTTTGAGCAACTCAAAATGAAGGAAGATGAAAATATTGATGCATACTTACACCTTGTTGATGAAATAACAAATGCATTGGAAGTTTTGGGAGAACCTATCAACACGAAAATTGTTGTCCAAAATACCCTTAGAACCTTTCCGGCAAGATTCAACCCAAAGGTATATGTCTTGGAATGTATTTTGAATCTAGCCAATCTCAACAAAGATGAATTGCATGGAGTGCTTACCGCATATGAAATGAGGATTGAAGAATATGATGACACATCTCACCTAGAAACAGCATTCGCTACATCCAAGAAAACTAGTAAGGACAAGCGTACTCCAAAAGTGAAAACTTGTAGTTGTAAGGAAGAAGATGAAGAAGAATTTTCAGATAAAGAATTTGCCTACTTCACGCAAAAAATGAGAACAGGTACGGGGAAATTCAAAGGTAAACTTCCATTGATATGTTTCGATTATGGTGAGGTTGGGAATTTTGTATCCAAGTGTCTTCACAAAAATGAGGCTGCTACGAAAGGAAAGAAAGGTCTAAGGAAGTTCAACAAGCAAGGAAAGAAGAAAGAGTTTAAGAAGAGTTTCTTCTCCAAAGAAGATAGCTCCTCATTTGATGAAGACAATGATAACACAGAATAAATCAATGGAAGAGTATTGTTTATGGCCAAGCATAATAAGCAAGAAGCATCTCATGAAGAAGAAGAGATGATTGAGGCTGAATTTCTACACCATCAAGAGAGAAGAATTTTAGATCTGAAGTGTTGAGGAATTACAAGAACCCATCCCATTGAGGAGAACTGGTAACATCCTTCCATGTTTTCCTCCCAGGTGCCCTTAATATAAAATTCATTCAAAATATTCTTGTCTTGTCTATTGGATGCATGGAGTAAATCTCGTTTTTATTTACTACTTAATGTCTTTTGATGCATAGATCTATATTTTTGCAGCATTTATCTTAATCACCTAATTGCATATCTGAAGATATTGGCAGCCATCTTTGTTGTTAGGGTTGTTTGTTATGCATAGCTAAAGTGGTCTTTTTTCGTACACTTGCAATTAAGGTTCATACTAACAACTGGAAACTCCACACGGGTTTACGATTACTACCACTGGCGTTTTCAGATCCCTACATATCCAGCTGCTTCAAACCCTAGGATTTCTCTTCAGCTTCTTTTTTTTCTTTTCTTGATTTTTTTTTTAACCTATAAAACCCTAAAACATTAAAAATTCTAACTTCTGTGTGTTTTCGGACCTATTGCGTAGGTGACAGACATCAGCCGCAGCTGAGATGACACATTCTACTGAAACCTGCTCTAGAGAGTGTCAAAAGTGAAGGTCGCACTTTTTTGCCCTAAACCTGCGACCTAGAGCTTTAGAACGCAGAAATCTGCCCAAAACCTGCGACCTCAGCAAGAAATAGGTCAGAAACTGCGACCTCACTTTTTGCGGGAATTTTTCAGAAAGTTTTATGGGTTTGTCTGGGCCTCTATTCAGGGTTGTCTGACCTCTGTCTCCACCCATTTTGGACCTATACTTGTTATGTTTTACTCATCTAAGCGGGAACCTAGCCCTCTTGGGCTTCAGTACCCTCCACACTTTGTGGAGGAGTTTTAGCTATTGCGGGTTGTCTGAATTTTTCAGAGTGTTCAGCCATTTTTTCAGATCTGATACCTCACCTTCAAATCCACTTCATATTGGCTATTTATCCATCCAAATCACCTCCTTTAGTTTTGTTTTGGTTTTCCTCTAGGGTCCACTCTGTTTCCCTCCAAGAGATAGCCTTTCGCCACCTCATTTACAGCAATTTTTGCTCTGATTTTTTGTTGTTTATCTGCACCTCTTTCCAGCAGATCTGACCATTAGATCCCTGTCCCTCCCGACCTTATATCTATTGGCTATTTTGGTGTGTGTTGACTATTTTTTTTCCCACCTACAGACTACTTGTTGAGAGGCTCGCCTCCTTGGGTTTAGATTATTGCATTATTAGCTGTTTATTTTCTATTATTTCAGTTTCATATACTATTATCTGCAGGTTTACTTACAATTATAAAACACACCTTTTCTTTTTCTCTACAAATGTCTAGGTTTAAAAATTAAAATTTACACACTTTACACACACACCCTAAGTGAATAAGAGCTTGGTTAACACCGCCAAGCAAAGACTTTAAAACATTGAAATCAATTGATCCTGCACCTCTCTGCCCTTGTTTCAACATTGTAATCAATTGATCCTGCACCTCTCCACCCTTGTTGGTCTCTCTTCCCTTTGTGTTGTGTTTGTGTCGTCATCATTACACCACCAAGGTGTTTATCCTGGAGACTTCTTGGCCTTCATCCTCAGTTTCCAGTAGGAAGACTTACTCCTCCTCGTAAGATTCGAGTTAGTCCTCCACCGAGTCCGCACTCCAAATCCTCTTTTGGTTCATTGGGTTCTCCTTCTGGTTCCGCTCTCGGTTCTCCTCTTGTCACCTTCACCATGTCTGGTTCAGGACCTAACGCTAGTGGTAACCCTGGCCCTAATGCTGGGAATACTACTAGTGGGACCGCAACAAGAACTACTCCGGCTGCTCCCTTACTCCCCTATATTGCAGGCCTCAGTCTTCCCGATTTTAACCAGTTGATCAATGACCCTACACACGATGACGCTAGTTGGCCTTCTATGCCGACCAAGCTCCCTTCCGACATCCCTAAGTTTGAAGGCCTTGCTGGAGAAGATCCTACAAATCATGTTCGATCTCTCCACATGTGGTGTTCGCCTAACTCCATTACCGATGACTCTATCCGCCTTCAGTTGTTCCAACGTACGCTTACAGGTGAAGCTTCTAAATGGTATGTTGATCAGGCCTCATCCTCTCATACCCCCTTTGTGACTCTTCCCTGGGATTTTTTTTCTTATTTCCAGCTTCCCTTTCATTATGACACTAGTACCGAACTCTCGACTTCTTTTCGTCAATCATCTACGACCCGCCTATCCGATCATGTCCAGGAATGGTGGAGAAGAAAGAGCCTATGTCGAGCCCCTACCTTCGAATACCGTGTCTACATGGACTGGTTCCTTAGATCTCTCTTTCCTGCTATCGGCAAAGATTTCGCATCGCATTTCCCTCAAACCGAAGAAGTCGCTCTCCAAATTGCGTTAAAATATGACCTGATCTACGCTCAGTCAGGTTATGTTTATATTGTTCTACCTGATCTTCCTAGACTCGGTGGTGCCAACACACCGAGGGAATCTCATTCCGCTTATGGTATCATTGGAGTTCTCTTTCATCCATACGCTCAGCCTCCCATGGGCTATGGTTTTCCTCAGGGGGGGCCAGCACCTCCTGCACTTATCCCCCTCCTGGTAGCATGTATCCAGGATATAGCATCCCTCCTCCTTTTACCCAACCTCCTGTTTACCACAATGTTATCCAACCTCCTTATTATCTGTATCCGCAACCTGGTTCTCCAGCTCCTCCAGCATTATCACCTCCGCCTCCCTTGCCTTCTAAACCTCCGCAACAGCAGCCATCGCCCCCTCAGGGGAAGGTGTATGCACAACAGGGCACGACTAATCCTCCTCCTTCCAAAAAGAAGAGGAAAGGAACTCAAAATCAATCTTCTCCCAGTAATCCTTGACCTAATCCTCAAAATAATGCACCTAACATCGCTAACCAGCAACAGGGCACTCAGCCCAAGTAGGACAGGCCTATTCGCATGAACAAACCTTGTTCTTGTTATGGTGTTTATGGTAATTACACGCATGATTGTCCTCTTTTACCACAGATGAAGCAGATGTGGAATTCTCCAGCAACATTGTGAGGACAGCAAGCCTCCCCTTTTGTCCCTCCCATTGATGCGCCAAGTCAACCGATTGTGTTTACTAATCCTTTCCCTCAGCAAGGATTTGTGGCTACCCAACCACCTGAAGGTCAGGTGGCCACTCAACCTCTTCCATATGGTAACCCCGATTTCCAGATTCTCATGATGAATTCTGACCAACCTATAACCGTAGATATCAATCTTCAGACTCGATCCCGTCAGTACAACAAGCCTTCCGCTACGTCTGTCCCCGAACCACCTCCTTTAGTCTCTACAGAGCCTCTTTCGACACCTAATGGTCCCTTGTAGATCCCTCAACCTAAGGCGGAGGTTCATACCAAGATCCCTAAGGGACCACTACGCCGAAATGTTGCTTTTGGAAAAGCTTCCCATTCGTATAGTATAGTAGATGATTTGGCACAATCTCCTGCTGCCATTTCAATGTTGGAACTCCTCCAGTCATGCCCTTCACAACGAAAAGCTCTACTATTTGCCATGGCAAATGTAGATCCTTCCAATGATCAATTGATCATCTTCAATGTTGACCGTTTAGAACATCCTCCTCTCCCCGCTTCTGTCACCTTCCAAATCCCAGTCAAGATCCGGAACGCCAATGTTTCCCGATGCATCATTGATGAGGGGGCATCCACCTGTGTGATGTCCGCTTCAGTTTGGAAGCAACTCGGATCACCTGAGTTGGCCCCTTCCATGATCACTCTCCAAGCGTGGGATGGCCACGCCTCCCAGCCCATTGGCCTATTCCACAATTTTCCCATTACTCTTGCGGTCAAGACTGTTTGCATTGATGAGAAGTCATAGATGCCCCCTTAGATTACAACATTCTATTGGGTCATAGTTACACCTATGCGATATCTTTTGTCCCATCTACGGTTCACCGCAAGATTTTCTTCCCTTATAACGGAAAGATAGTCAACATTGACCAGTTGACATATTATGAACCGAAGTCTCAGACCTCCCCTGAGTCCGTCATCTCTTCAGTGGCCAATAAGTAAACCATCGATCCTTTGACCAGTGTCTCACCCAGAGTATACAAAGACTCCTCATTGCTTGGTACATTCCCTGGTCTTCCTCCTCTAGTCTCTGATCCCAGCTCATCGAATGTTTGCATGATGCAATCGTCTCAGGCTACCCTCAAGCGGCCCGCTTCGGCTAGTCAGTAGCCTCCTCACCCTTCGCAGCCTACTCCTAGCCCTTCGATTCAACCTTATGGACCTCCTCCTCCTGTCCCTTCACCTATAGCTGGTATCCATGAGCCTCTTTACCCTCCTGGAATGGTTCCTCTAGGCCTTAACCATCTTGGAGCCGTCCCTCCTAGTCATTACCCTTCCGGTCAGATACCGTTCCTAGCTCCTCCTCCTTGAGTGTACACGGTACCTGTCATGGCTACCCTCTCTCTTCCTAACTTGACCCTGGGGATTCCCATCTAGTACCTTGATCCCCCAACCGCTACCCTGCCTGGTCAACCCAAACCTTATCTTGCTTTGACCCCAGTTCAACCGGTCCCTATGACTTCTCCTACTTCTACAATGCCTCAGCCACCTCAACAGGAACCTCCTCCTGTTGCGACAGCTTCGGGTAACAGGGGCAAAGCCACCAAGAGGGCATCAAAAGACAAGGTTGTCCTGAAAAACCTTGCCCTTCCTCGGCCACCAAAGCATACTATCCATTGTGCTTTGTGTGATGTTTTCGGTCATGCCACCCATACCTGTCCAGAGTTTCCCCACCTCAAGCCCATGGTTATTGTCGTGTTCCCTGAGTCTACGGTCCTAGAAACCTCTATTCCTTCCTCAACTGTAGCCAAGAACCCCAAGAATATTCACACCAACTACCCCTGTGCTTTGTGTGATCTCCATGGCCATTACACCCACCTCTGTCCCCACCTCGAGGACTTCCACATCTCTCTAGCGGCAGTTCACCAATTCAAGGTCAAGCGCAATGAGTCCACCGCTCCCTTATTTACACGTTTTTCTTCAGCAGAACCAGAGGACACATCCACTCCTATTGACATTCACCCTCCGGATGTCGAAATGACAGACTCTTCGGCCATTGTCCACTACCTGTCATCATCTATGAGATCCACGGTGGAAGACCCCCTTGGGACTTCCCCTTCTGTTTCGCCTAATCTCCCTTCAGTGATCACCCTAGGCTCAACATCAGTGGATCCTTAATCTACTTGTTTTTATGTCACCCCCTGTGACAATGCGCATGTGAACCTCTCTTCTCATGATGATGAATCAGGTAGCTTCACCGCGTCAGGTGGTCTTGCTTCCACCAGTCACCCCATCTTCTATTATGATGACAACATTATGGAAGTATTTACCACCCCTGACTTTATCTTTCCCCCCTTACATCAAACCCTTGCATACGAACCACATACATCTTATGGCCATTACATTGACACACAATGTTTGGGTAAGGGGGCACCCATATTTGAGAGACCAGGAGAAGCAATTCTCCACAACTCTCCTAGTGTATCTGGTCGTGTCGACTCTAGTACCATTATTCTTCCACATTTAGAAGAACATATAAAGTCCCATATCACTTCAGATCGCTCTAGGGATGATACCCCTCATCATTCCTTCATCTTACATCAGCAACCCAGTCCCCTAGACATTGTTGTTGACCAACCTGTGGGTTTTCTAGGAGAGCACCAGTTCATTATCTCCAAATCCTCTCTTTGGGATAGTGACACCATGTATGCCAACCTGGAAACTTAAAGTCCATTTGATTCATATATGCATTACCAAAAGAGATTGGTAATCCTCCATTCCCTTTCTCGAACTGCATAACCATAACGAAAACAAATGGTGCACCACATCATAAAATTTGTTTTGATTCCCCTTTTTCTAAATACATTGTGGCATGACCACGACATGCTTGGGGGCACCTATACCCCTCAACCATAAAAATCTCAGCTCTCAGCCAAAAACAGCACTGAAACCTCCCTTCTCTGACAGGTCACACTTTTCACGTCATTTCCTGGGACAGGTCGCAGTTTTCTGCCCAGTACCTGTTACCCAGGTCGCAGAACAGACCCCAAAAAGTGTTACCTAGCATGTTCATGAGCTTTAGGTGCCTAAACTGAAATTATAATCCCCTTACTTACAAGACAATGGTTAGGCCTCTTACCTACAACTGGCAGATCTCAATTCAAATGGTCGGTTTGTCTGCTACGATCGTCGCAAGGTTTAGGGCCTTCTCTCCTCTCTACATTCACCACAGCTACACTTGCAAATGAGTGAATTTGGAGGGAAAATGCCTTATTAAAAGAGAAACCCCAGATTTTTCTTTCGCCCGCTGTGGCCAAACCATAGCTCAGTTTGACAAACCGTATGTACCATTTGAAAGCTCTCACTAAGCCCTCATATGGGTATCTGTTAGTTTTTTGTGATTTGATACTTCACCAGGACACATTTTTTCCAAGAAGGGTCACTTCACCACTCCTCAAAATTGAATTTCTTCACTTGCAACACTTGTACTTGGGGCACCAATTTGCCTTCATACTTGTCCATGCTCGTGTCGATTTTCTTCGTGAGTAACCATCATGTACTCATGTTTTTATGGTCCCCATTGGACCTTTTCTGTGTGGCAGCATCATCGAGTCACCCTTGTTTAGAGCATCCGATTTGAGTCATCATCGCATTCATCGAGTCTATCCCGAGTCCCTTTGTATCTCGCTATAGTCCTCCATCCTTCATTGCCTTGGTTCCTCTCTCGTGTCGCACATTATGGCCTTCAATCCTATTTTCCCCTACCCCTCATGATATTGTGCCAGTCGCTGCCAAGTCATCCATGCCCTTTATGCTTTAACAAGGGAAGTCGTCCGTTTGCTACTCAGTACCCCATATTTCATCATCATCCCTGGTGTCAGTATGTCATTCGCTCTACTATTTTCTCTCATGACTTAGTTGAGGATCCCTTATTGCCTCACCTATGGTGGACCTCCTTATGTCGAAATCAGATCATTCATTCCAGAAGACAGGTCTAAAGGGTGATGTACCTTGGCTCCATCTTCCACTCTTGTTCGATGCCTCGGATCAGGAAAAGGGACTCCTTATTGCCCTTTGACTTTATTGTTTCTCAGCTCCAGCTCCTTTCAACATGATTGAGATCCGTATACTTGATGGTTCAGTGATGCAGTAGATGATATCGATGATTCCCGGGTGTGTGTGAGATGTTTCAGCCCTCATGAGGGGGTGGCCCTACAGGTAGCCCCCACATGCCCGGATGACCTCTTCATTACAGCCTTTGATGAAGCTCCATATATTTGATGATGTCGGCCTCAACCGCTTGCAGCGCCTTTTTGTTTGCATGTATCAGTCAAATTTTCAGAGCCCTTTCTTGTTTACAGGGGAATTTGGGTTGTATTTGTATCTCATGTACTCATATATTATTGTATAATTCCTGACTGTTATCCTAGGAACAGTATGTATGTGGGATTCATTATCATGTGTATGCCAGCATGTACTATATTGTTCACTCCCTTGTTTATTGGACGCATTATTCTTTGTACTTTGTCTCGGCGGGCATAGGTATGCCTCCCCTGCCGCCTATAACATAGGTACTCACTCATAAAAGATACTTGTCGCACCTGTAAGTCTCACCTCCTCAGGGTCTAGTCCTTTAGCGCTTCGGTCTACCTTATATTTCTCTCTCTTTGACTTCCCTTCGGTGTTTAGTGATTGAGTTATTACAACGTACTTCGGTCTTACGATTAGCTCCTAACGCTCGCACGTTGGGGGGCAATCTATTACACCATTTTTTGGTCATCTAACCTGTTACTATTAGATGGACCTAAGTACACCATGTAGGACCAATTTTACCCTAAGTAAAATTGCTTTCACTATGAAAAATAACTTAGTAAACCACCTTTATTAAGTTGTTTATGGTCTAAACAGGAAACCCCATGAGGAAATATTAAATAAATCTACATTTGTTTGATTTTCCTCAAGGAATAATTAGTTCAACAGCAGTTTAATTAATATTCTGGGTCATATTTAACCCAAAACAGGAATAATTAGATAAATTAGATAAATCATTATTTATCTTATGATTTTCTAAGAATAATTATTTAAACCTTATTTAAATAATATTCCTTGTTAAATTTGATTAAATCACCCTTAAATAATTAAATAAGTCATTGTTTATTTGATTATTACTCAACCACATCCTTAAAATAATAAATAAATCATTTATTTATTTATTTATTATTTACAAATAAAGGGATTTAACCCAAGTCAAATTCTTTTTCCCTAAAACAAATATAATAAAATATTCCATAAAATTTGGATCTTGATTTGGTTAATAATATTTTAATTATGCACCAATATCTAGACTAACTCAATATTTTTCTATAAATAGAAGGGTTTTTCCATTCATTCACTACCTTTTGTTGCCTAAATATCACTTTGGACCTATACTTTTGGTCTAACTTTGATCCACCATCATTGTCATATTTTTCTATATTTTTGCTTGTGAGCTCCCTTTGAGTTCCATTTTTGTCTGGGTTTTCTACACCATCAAGAGAGAAGAATTTTAGATCTGAAGTGTTGAGGAATTACAATAACCCATCCCATTGAGGAGAACTGGTAACATCCTTCCATGTTTTCCTCCCAGGTGCCCTTAATATAAAATTCATTCAACATATTCTTGTCTTGTCTATTGGATGCATGGAGTAAATCTAGTTTTTATTTATTTCTTAATGTCTTTTGATACACAGATCTAGATTTTTGCAGCATTTATCTTGATCACCTAATTGCATATCTGAAGATATTGGAAGCCATATTTATTGTTAGGGTTGTTTGTTATGCACAGCTAAAGTGGTATTTTTTCATACACTTGCGATTAAGATTCATACTAACAGCAGCAGCTTGTTGTACTCAAGTTCTTTGGATGAAGAAAAATTTGCAAGATCTTCAAGTCAAGTTTGATGAGCCTATTTCCATCTTTTGCGATAACACCACTTCCATTAGTATATCCAAGAATCCTGTGAAGCATTCCAAAACAAAGAACATTCCAATCAAATATCATTTCGTTAGAGAGCAGGTCACTGAAATGAATATTAAGCTTGAATATGTTGGCACAAAGGAACAAATTGTTGACATATTTACCAAACCATTACCTTGTTAAGCATTTGATTATCTTCTCCTAAAGCTTGGGATTCTCCCAACTTCTCATAGACTCTTTCTCTTTTCTAACTAAGTAAAAAAAAAGGGGGAGTTGAGGTGTGTACAAGTGTATAGGATGATGTTTTTCAGGGTGAGTTACCCTTTTCCATTGATGAAAAAGGGGGAGAGAATGATGTAGAAAGAGGTTTCATGATCATAGAGGGAGTACTTGTGTTGCCATCAACACCAAAGGGGTAGATTTTGGATCAGTGGTTGTCATTGATGTCAACCCAAGCAACACCAGGGTCTACCTCGATCTTGCATGGGAATTTTGACTTGACAACTTACTCTATTCTAAGTCAAGGATATTTGGATGGTTTCTACTTGTAGAGATGTTTCCATTGATATATGGCACACCACATAATTCTTCACGATTTGAGAGATATTCTTGTTTGAAGTTAGTAACCCCAGTTAGTGGGCTAAAACCCCATAGGGTTGTGGCATGACACTAAACATTCGTTGTGGTCATTGAATAGTTAATAATTAATAATTGTTTAAGCTCATAAAATCCTTCCAATGTTCACTTGTTGAATACCCTCTCAACCTAAGCATTTATATAAATCATGACCCTCATATCCTCCTCATGTAAGAATTTCGCTACTTAAAACAGGTCATCATGGAATTTTTGCTATAATTTTTTTTCTATGAAGATTCATATGCTGAAACAAAAATCAACTGCCAAAATCCTGATGAAGCGCGTGTACGAATTTCAGATATTGGTTCGATATATTTTTTGAGATATGATCTGAGGAAGTTAGGGTTTTGCAAGCTCCCGAATTTCATGTCAAATAGGTGACCTTGGGAAAATCGTCATAACTTTCTCTGTAAGCATTGGATTCAAATTTCATAAAAATTAACAGAAAGAGGACGAGTTGTAGGTTTTTGGGTATCATTTTTTGGACCAAAGGTTGAAACAGTGACACGTGGCACGTCGTACAAGTTCACTCTACTGAACGAGTCTATAATCAGGTCATCATAGGAGATTGGTCATAACTATTTCTTAAATAATCCAATAATGATCAGACTTGTAGGGTTGGAAAGAGGACTCAGAGGGTTACCATACAGCGCAATTTCAGACCTTGGAGATCCTAAATTACATAGATACAGAAGATTCAATATCAATCTTCTAGAAGGCAAGAAAAAGTATGCATTCAAGGATCACTGCAGTAAGGACAACACATTAACAGTCAAGGGTAAGTCTGCTACAACAAGGTTTGTATGATTACTGTTTGAATTTTAATTTGAATATCATCTGTGAGATGTGTTTTTGTAGGACGGTGTAAGTATTTTGTATGTGTGTTTGATTGGGTTTTGTTCATAAATGTTGAACGTATTTACATTTGAATTTTGAATATTTCTCTGACATATGTTTTACAGGACACTGTAAGTATTTTTTTGTATATTGGTTTGGGTTTTGTTCATTAATGCATGTGCAAGAAGGAGGTCACAATAGGACAACTTAGACACATACTAGAAGGACAATGCAATGCCAAAGTACCATTACTTGAAGAAAGCACAACAATACCTCAACAACTGCTAGAGTTCAAAGAAGCAGTGTCAAGTCAAGTACAAGGTCATGTAAAAAGTCAATATTGTAAAAATCATCATTGTAAAATTGTAAAAGAGTCAATTTTCCTAGAGTTGGAGAGGCATTTTTGGGAGGTATAAGTGTTATTGTTGGATAATGTTATGGTTGGGTTGAAATTCATAGTGTGATTCTGTTATTGGTCTAGTTCAATAAAATCATTGTGAATCATATTGTATCATGGATCATTGTCCCTAGTATGGGAGTCCACACTCTTGTCTTATTTCTAATCATTATAGGGTGGTAGGGAGGTGCTAGGTTGGTGTATGAAGTCACCTACACGCTGGAGCCTATGAACACTTTAGGGTGGTAGGTTGCTTTAGGATGTCAGGGCATCCATTCAATTAACTACTGAAAAAACCAGGGTGTTGGGGCGTCCTTCCAGTGTGAGCTGGAGAAGACTATTTTTCTAGAATTATAGGAAGTTGTAGATTTCATTTCAGTTGGAGTTGAATATTAAAGAATTTATTAGAAAATATTTCTGTGGTTTTTGACCAGGAGGGGGTTTTCCACTTAAAATTCATGTGCCTATTTTGTTCTATTTTTTACTGTTTTTACTGGATAAACATCAAGAATAATTGAATATTAGCTAATGCTTTGAAAATATTTAGAAGTGCTAATTGATGAGAAATATTGATTCACCCCCCCCCCCCCCTCTCAGTATTTCTAACATTTGTTTTCCTTTCAAAGTTGCTAGACTTTGGTTTATAGTTCCCTTTCATAATTTGTTTTTGTATCCTAGTAGTTAATACCATGCCTTTGCATGTGAATTAGATTTATGTTGTAGGATAGATTAGTTCTTCATGAGATAAAATTCAACTCATCCTTTCCATTGTTATTTTTTTTGCTGCAATTTGATCAATAGATTTATGTTCTTTTCGAGAGTAAGAAGGGGTTTATTGTTAGTATGAAATTACTACCAGTGACTTGCAGTGATTGAAAAAATCATCCTACATCCATCTTTTCATTACCATCCTCCTCCTTGACACCTAATACTACTCCCAAATTCTGGCACAAAGATCATCTTTTCAGGGTCATTGGCGACATCATGAGCATGTACTTTTGTGCAAGATGAACCTTTGAGGGGTTCTAAGCTTGGAAAAAGGTTTCCCACATCCTTCATACACCCTCATCTACCTTCTCACACATTCAGAACACCTTTCCTACCCTCAAGATGCTCTCGGATGTAATCCTGTAGCAAAACAGGGCAATCATGTAGCATCCTATAGCACTGTCTAAACTAGAACAGATTTGCATTAAGAGCTTGATTTTTGCATCTTGGGATTTAATAATGACCTCCAAGATTTGAATCCCTTATTTGAGGAATACTAAGGACCACTTTATACCTATCCTTCCTTCACTACAAGTATAGAACAACAATTATAATTAGTACACATATTTCCACAATTAAATAAAAATGATTGTTCTCTTATGCAACGTGTAAGGACTTTATTACTAAAGCTAAATTTTATTGAGATCAGCGATAATAAGGGACACCCTTTAATGCAAGTATATTAGACATATTTTCTAATGTTATGATTTTGGATTTTATAGTCATATGATTTAGATCAAGTTTCCTTTTTCAAGAAATTTCTTCCACAAACATAGTTACTGATCAAACGGGAACTATTACCTCAAAACAAGAACTCTAGCCCAAAAAAACTCAAAAAACATGAAAAAACAACCCAAAAGTGAAAAGTGTGTCTTCCATAACGCACTTTTTTTAGGGTCAAATTTCAATATTTTTTTAAATTATGCTAAAAACCAATTTTTTCTTGAAAAAATAATTGAAAAAATACCCTAGAAACAAAAAGTGTTGATTGTGGAATAACATTGCCAATTTTGTGTGTGCAAAAAACAGTCTAAAAACGAAAAGTGTTGATGATGGAATAACGTCGTCAATTGTTTGTGTGCAAAAAAAACCTTGAAAACGAAAAGTGTTAATGTTGGAATAACATATTTTTCTTTTCGGGGTAATTTGTCAACAATTTTTAATAATGACATTAAAGATAAAATATCATGACTCTGGAAAATCTTAAAATTTCAACGATAAACATGGCATTAAAGATCAAATATCAAGTCTTAAAATTCCAACAATTTTTAGGCATGGTATTAAAGATAATCTATTATTGTGTCTCTAAAAAGCCTTAAAAATCCAAGGATGACATTAAAGATAAAATATCACGTTTATGAAAATAAATTCCTATGATTTTTAGGCATGGTATTAAAGATAAAATATCACTTGTACAAAAAATTAAAAATTAAAAATTAAAAATTAAAAATTAAAAATAAAACAAAAATTTCCAAAAATAAAATAAAAAATGGAAAAATTCAAAAAAACACACAATTTCACTAAAAAAAAAAAATGAACCCAAAACAAAAAAACAAAACAATTTTTTTTAAAGTTATATAATAATAATAATAATAAACCACATAATTTAAAAAAATTAATAAAATAAAAGAAATTAAATTTAAAAAATTGAAATTAGTTAAAATTTTAAAAATAAAAATAAAAATATTAAAATAAAAATTAATTTAAATTTACAAATTTAAATAAAAAAATTTAAAAAAAATATCTAACTAATAAAACTTTAAATAAATAAATAATAATAATAATAATAATTAATTAATTAAATTTTTTTTTTTTCTTTCTTTATATATATATATATATATATATATATATATATATATATATATATATATATATATATATATATAACTAACAAAAAGGCATTTTTAGATTAAAAAAAAATAACAAAAATCAATTTTTTTTTAATTTAAAAAAAAACTTTTAAAAAATAAAAATAAAAATAATATATATATATATATATATATATATATATATATATATATATATATATATATATATATATATATATATATATATATATATATATATATATATATATATATATATTTATTTATTTATTTATTTATTTATTTATTTAAAATAAAAATTTAAAAATATGAAATAAATTTAAAAAATAAAAAAATAAAAATAAAAATTGAAAAAATAAAAAATAAAAAATAGTTTAAAAAAATGAGTTTGACCGCTGCCTTGGGGGTCGCAGGGCTCTAGTGGCGGGCGGGGACGGGAGCAGAGCCCCGCAGGTCCGAGGGCGATTGGGGTCAATTCTGGGAATTGACCCTAGTCGCCATGGGGGTCGCGGGGCTTGGCCAACGAGCAGCAGGAGAACCATCAACCCTCCCGCTGCCTGATGAACGAGCCCCGTGGCCCCCAGGGCAACCGGCGTCGATTATGGGAATCGACTCTTGCTGCCCTTGTTTTAATTTAACTTTTAATTTTTAATTTATTTTTTAAATTTAATTTATATTTTTAAATTGTTTTTTTATTTATTTTTCTTTAAATTTAATACTTTTTTTAATTTTAATTTTAAAAAAATGTGTTTTTATTATTTATTTATTTTTTTGAATTTATTTTTTTAATTTAAAAAAAAAAAGAATTATGTTTTTTTTTTATACTTTGAAAATGTATTTTTCGTATAACTAGTGCTTAGAGTAAGTTTCTTCTTATAAGTATTTGGGAATTGACTTCCCTCATCATCTCAACTGGAGTTATAGCATCAAGAAAATGATTATTGGGGGCTGGAAAGCCTATTATGAGCTTGAAAACAATTGTAAGCCAATCGATCTTTACATTTGGAGTAAAAAGAGGTTCCTCTTTGAGGCCATTTTCACCCCTGTTGTCTTATACGGATGTGAGGTTTGGGGTTGCAGTATGTCCAGAGAGCCATGGAGGAAGATTGAGATGATTCAAAAGCAGTTTGTCACCTACAACCTTAGGATCAAGTGAAATACTCCCTATCTTATCCTCTTGATCAAATTTGATGTGTCCCCCATTGGGAGTACGACTATGTTTAGATGTATGATGTATAAGAAGAAACTTAACAACATGGAACCAAAAAGGCTCCCTAAAATTGCTTCTAACTTTAGTCAAAACCCTCACCTTCGCCTCAAGTGCAGGTGGCATAAGGATGCCCAGTCCTAGCTCAACCATTGGGGAATTAAGGAGGAGCTCAATATGGGAAGCAAAGATAATATAAAAAATAATATTTCCTCCAAGTTTAAGGACAAGAGGTGGGACGATAAGGAGCTGGAAGGTAAAAGAAAGCTAAGAAACTGTAAGGAAGTGATTAAGCCCACCCTTGATAATCAAAATTATCTCTCTGTGTTGTCGAGCAATAAGAAAAATATGAACATCGTTGAGATAAGAACTAATTCCCATGAGCTTCGGAGGGAGACCAGACGGTGGTCTATCCCCAAGACCCCTTGGAATGATAGAATCTACTAGATTTTCGATTCTAAGCAAGTGGAAGATGAAAATCACTTCTTTTTAGACTGCCCCACTCTTACTCACATTCACTCTCAATTCCCTACCATATGCCACACTTCCAATCTTCTTGACCTATTAAGCCAGCCTACCTATAGCGATCTTGGAGCACTTATTTCCCTTCTCTTCCACCATAGAAACAAGATTTTGAAGAATCAAACTTAGATTCTTTCACCTATCTTAAGGTCTGGTAGACCTCATTTGTCTTAGCGGACGATAACCACCATCATCATCATCATCATCATCATCATCATATATATATATGTTTCTTTTTTTTACTTTAAATTTTATTTTTAACTTTTTAATGTTTTTTTTATAATTTAAATTTTTATTGTTTTGAAATTTTTATTTTAATGTTCTTTTTAAATTTAAATTTATGAATTTTAATTATTTTTTATTTTAGTATTTTGGCTATTTTAATTTTTTTTATTTAAATTATTTTTTAATTTTTAATTTTAATTATTTTATTTTATCATTTTCTTTAATTATGTTGTTTTAAAAAAAAAAATTGTCTTTTTTGGTTAACTTTTTTTTTCTTTAAATTATGAGTTTTTTTAAATTTCTACCCTTTTTTATTTATTTTTTGAATTTTTTTGTTTACATCTTTTAGTTTTACAAATTATTTTTTTATTTTTTTACACTTTCATTAGTTTTTTTCATATGTTATATATATATATATATATATATATATATATATATATATATATATATATATATATATATATATATATATATTTGCACGTTTTTTAATTTTATTTTCATGTTTTATTACCAAGATGAAAATCGTCACTCTAAACAAAAAGGATTGATGTTGCATCAACACTTTTCAAAATTACCATGAAAATCACTATCATTTTAAAACAAATGTTCATACTTGATAAATAAAAAAATTTAAAGTGCCAAAAAATCACCATTTTTCTAAATGACATTTAAAAAAAAATCAAATAAAATTTAACGTTCCAAAAATATGCTCCAAAAAAGCACACTATTCTACATCACAACTTTTCAAAATTGACATGAAAATCACGAAATTTAAAAAAAAAAATCCACAAGAAAATTTAAAGTGCCAAAACTATAGGAAAAAAAAAGGTGATTTTGCATCACCAATTTTCAAAATCAGGGGCTTTTTTTGCTCCCTCAAAAAAACGGTGTTATAGCATCATTTCTCACCTTGACATGATTCATGATTGCTTCATGGCTTTATGGGCACCCATTCCTACAGACTTGGACAAATTCACTTAAAAACAGTGGAAAATCCTCCATACGCGACTATGCCCGTGTTTTTCCGCGTGTATACGCGAGTACAGCTAGACTTTTCCGCGTATGCCATTTTAATGATTAAAAATATATATAAAAATCCCTAATTTCGCGCTGGGTTGATGGTTACTCAGGTAGTTCAACCACCCCAGCCCGTGGCCAACTGTTTCCAACTGCTGAAACTACTTGGAGGGACTATAAAAGACCTCATATGTATGGCCTAAGGGAGAGAGAGAAAGTATTGATATTATACTCTGTTGGTTCCCTATCCAAGTCTGATTCCCCGTGCCTCCTGCACTTTCCCAGTTCATTTCAGGAAACCCTTGTTTCCTTGAGATACACATCCCTTTATATGTTATCTCGTATGCACCTGTTTGGAAGGAGTCTTAGCGAGGCAAGGGCTGGACGGATCCGGACGACGGTCTACGAAGGCCTTGGAAGGATCAGGTGATCTCTCCACTTACTTTTGTACGTACTATTTTTATAATACAGAAGTATCATGTTGTTCCCGAAATAAACGTGTTAGTGTATGCTTTAATGTATGAAGAATATTTTTTATACAAGCATTCATGATGATTTATTTAATGTTTTATATGAATCTCACTAACATATAGAGTAGAAATATACTGTACAACTTGTCCTTTGTGCTGGTTTCTTCTTGTATTTCAGGTGAAAGAGGAAGGACGGTTGCAGGGAGTTTGAACTCCACGTGGATCTACTTCAAACGTGGGACCAACGGGTAAACCTCTCGTTCTGCTCTATTTCGTTTTCATGACTGTGCATGATCGTGTGAGTCTCTGTTAAATAGTACGCCCCTGCTCTGTGGAGGTTGAATCCCAACCAACCTCTAGGGTGTTAAATCCCCGAAACAGAACTGGCGACTCCGCTAGGGATCACATTTTTGTGATTCTCCTGTTGGGTTGTTTCAGCTGTTTGGTAGGTTATCAACAGTTTTTTCTGTCTTTTACAGTCCAGTTTGCTTTCTTGCAGTCAGTTTGAAGTCTTGATATCTTTCCCAGGCTTGTACTTTTTATTTTTCATTATCTTTCTTTGTATACGCCTTTTTGCTTGCACACAGTCGCGTATACCCACGAGTTTGTGTAGAAGGAACCACGTATACGCGGGTTTCCCTCAACACAGACGCGTATACACGCTGGTTGCATAACTGCAAGGTCGCGTATACCTAGGCTGAATTTGAAATTTTAAGATTCTGGTGCTTTTGGTCTTTTCTGGCTGTGGAGGCCCATGTCTGCAGAGTCTCTATACTTACTGGAGTGTGACAGAAGTGGTTTCAAGCCTTGTTTCTCTTTCGTTTGTCCGAAAACTGATCTTTTTGGCGAAGTGTTCTTGTTGGTGCTAGCACTCCTGGATTGAGTTCCAAGATCGCTTTCTGAGTGTTCTTGGCTGTTCTGCTTTACCAGAACAGAGAGCTTCTGCTCACTGACTCGTTCCTATCTTTGTGTTGTGCTTTGCATTGCGTTCTTTGCTTTGTTTTCGATTGGTTTTCTTGAGTTTCATAGGCTAGGGTTTTGTTGCATTTTTCGAAGATCTTTTCTTGTTTCTTTGGAGTTTTGTGTTGCAACGAATTTGCACTATTTCTCTAGGCTGTTTGATTGAGTTTTTTGGTCTTCCGTTGCTCTTATTGATCTTGTTATTATTAGCTTTATAAGGTTTGGGGGCATAGTTGAAGTTTATGCTTGAAATTCGGTCTCGTTTTGGCTTGGATTGGGATAGTTGTTCTTGGTTTTCTTGAAACTCTTGTTTTATAAAACTGAAAAGCCCAAAAACATTTGTTTTGCTTTTTTTTTTTGCATATCAAAAACTCAAAAAACATTGTTTCTTGTTTTTGTTTTTGTTGTTGCCTTTTTCATTTTCGTTTGGCTTCATCTTTTGGGACTTTAGTGAAGTTTCTTGCTTCTAGTTTTTAGCTTGATTTTGAGGAGAGGGTGTCTTTGATTTCTTCTTCTTCTTGTTGAGTATTTTGGTGTCTTATATTGAGAGTTCTTGTTTGCAAGAATTGGCTTTCTGGATATCAAAAGATGAGTTAAAACTGAAGGAGCCCTTTTTGGGAAATTTCACCTTGTTTCAAGAGACTTTTTGCATCTTAGAATTTACATGCTAGTGGTCATTTTCATTAGGTGCATTGAATCATTTAGTTAGCTTCTTAATTTTTGTGAGTGTGAGTTTGTAATTCGAAAAGAAAAATACATTTTTAGTCTCGTAGAACTTACATAGAAATTGCTCTTCATCGAAAGACTAAGAACTGCATGTGCATGTAGTCAGGTTTTTATTAATTTCTTTTGCGTCAGAACATCATTGGTTTCAACTCCATGTCCTTGTGACTTAATACAACAGCCCTTAAAATAAGCGATTTAATCTAAAATCAACTAGCAAGTTTTATTAAGTGTCAATCACCAACTAGCTAGGTTGTAGGGCCTTGGAATAGGAGAGAGGAGAGTTAACTCTCCAAGGCCGCTCAAACAAACATAGAAGTTTATTAATTGAGCGAAATCCAACTCCGTGAATTGGACTGGGAAAGCTCTCATTCGAGAGTCAAGCGCGAGGGGAAGTGAAGGTTAAGAAGAGGGATACCCCCCCTCCGATTAGCTGAATCTAACCTCAAGACCGTTCCGCCCAGCTTCTGATACGGATTGGTGTCCATAGTTGCTGTTTCTAGGTTCCACACAGGTGACTGCGGGGGGGAATACCCGTGGTACCTGAGGCAGACGTCGCATCACTTCCAGCAGTACTTCTGGGGGGTGCCCTTGCGAAGCTTGGGTGCTTGAGCCGGCAAAGGCTGTTGTTAGGAGGTCGGCGTAACTGTTTCTGATACCTTCGCTAGTTGTTCTGGGCCCTAATCATCCCAGGCTGCTTTCGGAAGGCCCTATACTTCGCTTTCCTGTATTTTGGTGTCCGGTCCTCATCACCCGGAGCGGAAATACTTGGAGGCTGTTTGCTTGCTGTTTCTCAGGGTTTTGTTTTTAGTGTGTGCTCTTTGCTCCTAGCTTGCCTAGCTTTTCACTTTTCTTGAGTCTAATATAATAAATCTGTAAAAGTGGCTGATCAAGAGCCTCGACGTTCGAGGAGAGTTCGGGGGTTATCTCCCGAGAGTGCAGAGCCTTCTTCGAGAAGGCGTAGGAGCGATCTAGCAGGTGGTTTTCACCCTGTAGAGTCTGACGCTGTGGAGAGAGATCCTCCACTAAGGTCTGAAGGTTTCGTTGCTGATTCCGGTGTCGGTTCCGAGAGGAGCGTTCCGCTCACCTCGAGAGTATTGTTTCCTCAGGAAGAAGATTTCCAGATAGAAGATATACCTGAGCCTGCAGCTACAGGTCCATCTCCTCTTCCTCTTGATCATCCGTTTGTTATTCAGTACGTCAGACCGGAGTCTGAGAGACCGCCGGATCTTCCATATCTTTCTTATCTTTCGATGGCCACGACTGGGAACACGGCTTCTACCGTGAGTGCTGCGGGCATTCAGACCCCTGCTTCTGTCGAGGCAGGGGGCACTCTTGCTCCATCTTCGAGTGCTTCTAGCACTGCTATGTTTGGCTCTGGGTTCACCCAAGCATATGCTTCTCAATCTGGTCCCTTCGTTTCAGGGATGTCCATTGCTGGAAATCCCTCTTTTTCTTTTACTGCCGGTGCAACTGGATCTACGCCCATGTCTAACATGGCTAGTGGATCGGCTTCGTTTTAGGGTTTCCCCTTTGGGACTGGGCATATTCCTAGTCCCAATCCTTCTTTAGGGTCGTTTCCTTTCACGTCCCAGACCCAGAGTTTCAACCCTTGGGCTCAGGGACCAAGTTCGACCGCTTTTATGGGATGGAATCCTATGTTTGCAACGTCTGGGGCAGGGAATCAGTTCATCGCGAGTCATCCAGGGAATGCTTCTTTCCCTGCATCAAGTGCTTATCAGTCTTTTTCTCCTCTGTCTAATGCATGGAATCCCTATCAGGGGCTTTCCTCTTCAGTCAATACTTCAGCGGGGGGAACTAGCCTGGGTTATGGTAACTCGGCGTGGGGAGGAGGTTCTTCTCCGTTTTCTACGGGTCATTTCTGGCAGCCTGGTGCCTCATCAAATCCAGGCTATTCTTTTCAGAATGTGGGAAATCCATCCCATCAAGGATGGAATTCTCAGGCTCCGCCGCGATTACCATTTCTGGCAATGTTAAACTTGCCAGACTTGGCGAAGTTAACTAATGACCCAATTCGGTATAGTCCGGGGTGGCCTCCGGTTCCAACCAAACTTCCTTCAGACATTCCTAAGTTTGAAGGTAAGAATGGTGAAGATCCGGCAGACCACGTCACCACATTCCATTTATGGTGCTCTTCCAACTCTCTGATCGACGACTCGGTTAGATTGAGATTATTTCAGCGCACCTTAACTGGGAATGCAGCCAAATGGTATATAGATCTCACTGGGGGCAGTTTCGCCACATTTGGAGAACTGGCTGTCACTTTTCTTAACCATTTCCAGTTGCCTGTCAGATATGAGGCTGGGACCGAACTCCTGGCTAATTTTAAGCAGGATGAGGCAACTCACATTTCTGATCATATTCGGGAATGGAGGAGAAGGAAGAGGCTAATTAAAGCCCATATTCCAGGTGAGTTCCTTCTCGAGTGGTTTTTGAAATCGCTTCAGTCAGATATTTCAAAGGATGTATCCATGTCAGGGGTATATTCCGAGGAGCAGGACATCTTTAGGGCCCAGCAGTTAGAGTTGATCTATTCTCAGTCTGGCATGCTTTACAAGTATTTTCCCAATGCTCCTCGCTCCAAATTGGATCTATCGAAACCCAAACCTGGTCTGCATGGTGACGGACTTGTCGGATCGGTCAGTAGTAGTGCAGCCAGCCTGCTTTCTCAATTGCAGCAGTTGTCTTTACAATCTGCTCCTTCTGGTCAGGCTGTGCCTGCTGATTCTTCACCTTCCCAGTCTTTGTCCATCAATGTTGTCCAATCTTCTGAACCCAAAGGAAATCAACAGTCCGATGGGAAGAAGAAGGGACGTAATAACAAGAAGAAGGGCAAAGATGGGAAGGGCAATGCAAATAAAACCAACGAGCGTGTTGGTGAAGGGCAAAAGGAGAAAAAGAAAGTTAAGTTTCCGTGCAAGCTTTGTGCTGGAGACCATCTCACGCATCTTTGCCCGAAAATTCAGGATGCTCAGCGCCTGTTATCTCAGCAGGGTTCTTCTAGTTCCCAGGCTGTGCTAACAAACCCTTTTCCCCCAGGGCAGCAATTAATTGCTGGCGCGAACCAAAATCCTGGGGCTTCCTCTGGAGGTGCTCAGGAAGGGGAAATTCCATCGAATATCTTTATGATGAGTGCTCACATGGATGTCGCTACGAGATCCCGTGATTATGGCGGAGAGGAATCTTTGAAAGCTAAGGAAGTTCCTGATGCGATTTGAGCCGCTTCATCACGAAGCCAGCTGTCGAGTCTATGCCTCGGATGCCCAAAGCATCTTCTAAGCGATCAATGATTAATCCAAATGCGAGGGCTGCCCAGAACTACTCGATTGTAGAAGATCTGGCGCAGAGTCCTTGTGCTATGTCGGCTTTAGAGGTACTCCAGTCTTGTCCGGCTCAGCGCAGTGCTTTGCTCACTGCCATTGGAGCTATAGATCCGAAAAATTCTCTTCTGATTACCTTTGATATGAGGAATTTTAAGAAGAGACTTCCTCATCATATGGCCTTCCATATTAAATCATCGTACCGGAAGACTAATATCTTTCGCACGGTCGTTGATGAGGGTGCTTCTACTTGCGTGATGTCTCTCGCATGCTGGAAGACACTAGGATCTCCCAAAGCTGTTCCATCTAGCACTCTTCTTACTGCATTCGATGGCCATTCTCATAGGCCCCATGGTATTGTCCCGGCTTTGCCCATCTGTGTTGGGGGAAAAACCGTTAACATAGAGGTTGAGGTAGTAGATGCTGCCTTGGACTACAACCTTCTGTTGGGGAGAAACTGGATATATGATATGGATGCCATTGCATCTTCACTATTTCGGATAGTATGTTTCCCCCACGAAGGGAGGATAGTTACGGTGGATCAACTGGACTGTCCTCCTGTAGACCTGGATGCGCCTCCTAACTCATCTGTCCCTAAGTTGGACAATACTAAGGCGCCTATCGAGAATCTGGGAGTTGGAATGTATTCTTCCCTGATGGGATCTTTTGATCTTCCTCCTCCTAAGGTGTCTATCAATGCTATTTCATCCTCTAAGGCTCCCCTTCGAAGAGAGTTCTTTCGAACTAATTATTTTTCGGACCCTTGGACCTTACCTTCCCCAATTGCCACTCTGGAGGAAGGGCAAGTGGGTGGAATGGCATTCCCGATTTCTGCAGCTGAGATTGCATATCAGTCTGTTGTTGACACTGCAGAGTCTGATCCAGCTCCTCTTTCGCCGGAAGAGTTGGATGCTGATGTGGCTCCGGCTTGGACGCTTACTTCTTCTTCTGCCCAGGATTGTCTAGATACCACTCTTCCATCTGAAGAGGCCATCCTGGAAGCAATGACAGGTATAGAGAGACAGTGGGATGACTTGCATCATCGGTCTTACTTCCTACCTGACTTGAGCGAAGTCGAAGCTAGTTTTCCAAGTCCTCAGTCTCCTGGACCTGTTCACCCAGTCTTGAGCCCCTTAGCACCGGCACAGGTTTATGCTGAAGGGAACATGGCTGTGATCTCTCCGACTATCCCGGTGAACATCTCCAGGAATCCCAACATTATCGAGAACGTTTTCATTGGAGCTGAATGTTCCCGTGAAGAAGTTCAAATCTATACCGAGCTCTTCAAAGAGTATAGGGATGTTTTGGCTTGGTCTTATGAGGAAATGCCTGGCATAGACCCATCTATCGTCCAGCATGAGATCAAGACGTATGAAAACGCTAAGCCGGTCAGGCAAAAACTTCGTTCGGTTAATCCTAGGAAGGCAGCAGCTATCAAAGCTGAAGTTGAAAAGCTGCTTAAGGCGGGATTCATTTTCCCAGTTCCTCTGACTGAATGGGTTTCAAACCCCGTTCCCGTTGATAAAAAGCAAGGAACAATTCGAGTGTGCATCGATTTCAGAGACCTGAATAAGGCGTGTCCTAAAGATAATTACCCCACACCCTTCATTGATCAGTTTATTGATGAGTGTGCCGGTAACGAAATTTTTTCCTTCATGGACGGTTTTTCTGGTTACAATCAAATTACTATCCGTCCAGAAGATCAACATAAGACCGCATTTATTTGTCCCTGGGGTACGTTTGCATATAAGAAAATGCCTTTTGGTCTTAAAAATGCGGGAGCTACTTTTCAGCGGGCCATGTCTTACGCCTTCCACGACATCAAGAAAATCATCGAGGCATACTTAGATGATCTAGCTGCTCATTCTCGAAAGAGGATGGATCATCCAGGTCACCTCCGGCAAATATTTGAAAGATGTCGTTTTTATAAAATTCGTTTGAATCCGAACAAGTGCGTTTTCGCGGTAACATGCGGTCGGCTGTTGGGATTTATCGTGTCTAGGGAAGGGATAAGGGTAGATCCCTTCAAGGTTGAGGCAATACTTCGGTTGCCTCCCCCGTCTTCAATCCCTCAGCTTCAAAGTCTCCAAGGGAAGTCTAATTTTCTTCGGAGGTTTATCGTTAACTATGCTGAGATTACAAAGGGATATATGAGGCTGTTGAAGAAAGGAGTTCCTTTTCTTTGGGACGACTACGCTCAACGCTCATTCGATGCCTTGAAAAAGGCATTGACCTCTGCTCCTTTACTGAGTCCACCCGATTATAGCAGAGATTTTCTTTTGTATCTGGCTACAGCAGAATCTACCATTGGTATGGTTATGGTTCAGGAGGATGATGCTCTGGCTGAGCATGTTATTTACTACCTTAGTCGAGGACTGGTAGGACCTGAACTGCGATACACCCCGATAGAAAAATTAGCCTTGGCAGCAGTCCATGCTGTACAGCGACTCCGGAATTATATTATTCTTCGCAAAACTTATGTCTTGGCGGCTGCCAATCCATTTCAGTTTGTCCTCAGCAGGCGAGTGATTGGGGGCAAATATAATAGATGGATTGTGATATTACAGGAATTCGATCTTGAGTTCATGTCTGCCAAATCCAAGAAGTCATTAGTCTTTGCGGAATTGATCTCCGAGTTGCCTTGTGGAGAGGAGATGATCTATGATGAGTCCTTTCCGGACGAACACTTGTTTTTTATCTCTCCACAAGATCCTTGGTATGGGGATATCATCGTGTATCTCCAGACTGCGAAGTTTCCCTCTTCTTTTTTGAAAGATGAGCGTCGTAAGCTGCGTCACTTAGCCAAAAGTTATCTGATTATTGGTGATGCTTTATACCGTCGAGGGGTTGATTCAATCCTAAGACGCTGCTTAACTTTCGAAGAAGCTGAGGCTGTGCTCAATGATTCTCACGGTGGAGCTTGTGGGGGTCATTTATCAGGGCTTGCTACAGCCCAACAGATTTTGCGTGCTGGCTACTTCTGGCCCTCGATTTTCAAAGACTGTATTGAATCGGTCAAGAAGTGTCATCCTTGTCAAGTGTATACTCGAAAAATGCGCGCTCATCCAGCTCCGCTTTTTCCAGTCGTTACTGTCGGACCCTTTACAAAGTGGGGTATAGATTATACTACTTGTAACCCGCCTTCGGCAAAAGGTCACAAGTACATTATCGTAGCAGTAGACTACTTTACGAAGTGGGTCGAAGCTATGCCTACTTTTGGGAACGATGGTGAGACTGCAGCTCTTTTCTTCTTCAACCAAGTTATCGCTCGGTTCGGTATACCTAGAGAGATTGTCACTGACCATGGCAGTCACTTTCAAAACAGTATGATGGCTGAGTTGGCTCTTAAATTGGGTTTCCGGCAGGAGCATTCATCTCCATATTATCCTCAGGCCAATGGCCAGGTGGAAGCCGTGAATAAGTCCTTGAAGACAATTCTTCAACGGACGATTGATAAACATAGATCCAACTGGCACATTATGCTATATCTTGCACTCTGGGCATACAAGACGTCAGTTAAAACTGCAACTGGCTTTACTCCGTTTCAGTTAGTCCACGGGGTGGAATCCGTATTTCCCATTGAATGCGAGATTCCTTCCCTTAAATTAGCTGTTGAGCTTCTTCCTGACACTTCTAGTCTGGCAGAGCGGCTTCTTCATCCGGAACATCTTGATGAGCAGCGTCGAGATGCCGCCACGTTGAATGAAGCGCATAAAAACCGAGTCAAAGTTCAGTATGATAAGGCAGTTAAGCCTAGGGTCTTTTCCGAAGGTGACCTTGTTTTGGTCTATGCCCAAGAAAAAGATGCCTTGGGGGCAGGAAAGTTTAAGTCGATGTGGTATGGCCCCTATATCGTTAAGAAGGTCCTTAAGAAAGGAGCGTATACCTTGGTTGACTTCGAAGGGAATGAGTTGTCGGAGCCCCGAAATGGGCTCTATCTGAAGAAGTATTATGCCTAGGCTTTGGCCTAGCATTTTGCTTTGTATATAGTAGTTTTTGTCTTGTACATATCTGTTTGATTTTCGGTTTTTGATGAGATGGTGATGTTTTTGATCTGCTTTGGCAGGTTGTGTTGATGTCATGAGTCATTTTGGTTTCGCCGATGGTGCTAGTAGACACACCCGGAACTTAGCTTCCGCGGCTTGGGTTCTTCACTATCCTTCCGGTCAGCTGTTGGTATCAAGAGGGGTCTACATTGGTCCTGCTTCCAATAACGTAGCAGAATACACTGTAGTCATTCATCTACTCTCGGAAGCAATATCTTTGGGTGTTGATTCGTTGGTAGTTTTCTTGGACTCCCAGCTGGTGGTGTCGCAGTTGAACAACACTTATCGGGTACGAGATCCGGTTTTATTACGATTGTTCTTGAGGGTACGTTTGTTACAAAGGTCATTTCAATTTTTAACATTCATTCATATTCCTCGAGCTGACAATTGGTTTGCTGAATCATTAGCTAATCAAGCTTTAGATTGGCATATTAATCATTCAATACAATAAATTTTAATCATCAAAAACATCATACATTTGATACATTTATCACATCACATCAAATATCGTTGTATATATCATCGGAGTGTCAAAAAACTTTACAAAATTTTGGATCCATAAATGCCGTACAAAATTTGGGCTTATGCCCCATCATGTTCAGTCTCAAAAAATATACAGTCATCTGATATATAAAATTTGTCTACTCCTGAGGACCCTGCCCAGAAGTCCTATAGAACATCACTGCAGTGGCCACACGGCGGAACAGTCTAACCCAGTCCCGGGGTACTCCTACAACCCGTCTCTGGACGGCTTCTGGCAAGTCTTCCACAGCAGCCAGAGGGATTTGGCGGGTCAATCCCTCCAAGTTTCTCTGCACGGCCTGGAGGGTCCTGTCAGAATCCGCTGTCTCTGCCTCACCTCTGCGGCGTTTGTGACGTGCTAGGCCCTCAGGACGAACTGGTCCAACATCTGAAACATGATCATTTTTCATTTGTCAGTCATTATGAATCCAATCCAAAAAACATGTTTGTTTTTCATTTTCATACATATTTGAAAATCCAAAAAAATAAAATCATATAAGTTAAAATTTTTGAAAAAACTTACCGACTGCTCCCCATGCTGCACCGGGTGGAAGTACTAGATCTAGATCTCCTCGGAAATCCATCCCGGCATAGGGATAGTCGTCTACTGCGATGATCTGTTCTCTCCACCATAAGAAGAACTCATCGTCCCGGGTAGTTCGGGGTACCTCGCTGCCCCCCAGTCTCTTCATCATGTCTGCCCAACGGGCGATTCTTGGGTCCCGAGGGCTGCTGATAGTCGAGATGACTTTGGGTCTCAAAGCTGGAACTCTCTCGAAGAAGAATGTAGTCAAAATGGTTCCATAGCCAAAGTGTTTTGTTCTTGTTTGGCGAATGGAGGTCAGTTGTTGTTTCATGTTCTGTAGCAGGGCAGTGCACCAATCATACACATGAATTAAGCACTCTACAACTATGCTCATGTGCGTCCTGGACGCCTGATGCAGTGAGGCAGATCCTGCCACTCTGCCGATGGTGAATAGGAGGATCTTTATGTGCAAGTCCCTGATATCTCTGATTGCAATCTGTGTGCCAACTTTCTTGGAATTTTCTACGCGATAGATTTGGACATAGTCCTCCACGGTTAACCCTCCCAGGGGCTTTCCGTGCAGATCCACTGGGTCTCCCCTCCTGGAGAGTCCAGTGATGAAGTATATATCTTTCACTTCTATGCGTAGTGGCATTTGATCAATGATGAAGCAATCCTGATCCGGTTCCCAATAATTTACCAGCATTTCAAGCAATCTCACATTACTTTTCATATTGGGCATTTTGAAAAATTTGAATAATCCACGGTTTCGGAGGACATTTTGTGCTGTGCGATCTTCCATGACCTCTTGGTCTATTGCACTATGCTCGCGTTCCCTCCAAGAGATAGTCATCCTGAAAAATTTCATTAAAATTTGCATTAGAAACTTCTTTTTGAGTTATGGACCTGCGCATACGCGACTTTTCCTATGCACAGTCGCGTGTATACGCGGCTTCACTTCATTGAACCCGCGTATGCGCAGATACGCATTTTTTAAGAAGGGTTTCTAGGCAAAAATTCACTTAATTTTAATTTTTTAAACGGACAAAATGATTAAACAGGATGAATAAGGAGCCTACCTGAAGTTTCGCTGAATTCCGACGGTCGGTTGTTCCTGATTTGACGAAACAAGTTTTAGCTCCAGAGCTCTTTTTCCAAATCAGCTATGCAATAATGAACCAATTGAGAGGTAATTTGTGTATTTATGGCTAAAAAATTGAAAATTTTTGCAAAAATTTCCTTGTGCTTATTTTTTCGATCTGTCTTATGCTGTATAACTCGATTGCTTGGAAGTGCCCAGTTTGGTATGTTTGAGGTACATTTTGACGATTTCGAGATTTTTCCCGGTTTTTGACCCATGATTTCAGACTCTTCACGGCAGGTATATGATCTTTACTGGCATATAGGTTAGGGAATCACTTTCCGTTGCATCTTGCATTCTAGCCTCCATACTGATCACTTGCCTTAGGGTCGATCCCATCAGGTCATGAGCATTACACCCATTTCACTCGCCGATTTTTAATCATGACTTGATGGTAGAGCCTTCCTTTACATGGGCTTCCTAGTTAGTTCCTCGCTATCACTTGTTGCCCATGCTACTTTTATGTAGGCTCGGGAGTCCTCTTTAGTCCCGCCATGTCTTTTGTGTTGGAGCTTCATTCTTCTCCTTCATCACTTATCATTTTTCTGGCTTATACCCTAGAGGCTCCCTGGTGTCGTTAAGTTGTATTACTGCATTGCATATTGGCTACTTGTTTATCCTGGCCTTTAGCCGGCTTCATTTGGACTCGATGTTTAAGCCAACTTTTGACCTTGACTTTCCGTACAAGTTAACCATTGCATGCACTTAGCTATCACGACTTGACACCTTTGTACCCATGGATGGAACGTTCCTCTGAGTATCACTGACCAGTTTTCGCCACCTTGCATTGAGCATAGGATTGTTCCAATCCCAGGAACTAGTGCATCTGCTTTCTTGATACTCGTTCTATCCATTGTACCATAGCATTCTTTTATTCTTTTTCAGGCTTATTATATGAAAAAGACAAAAAAATCAAATATAACAAAAAGAGCGGGAACGGGATGTATCTTCGTTATTTTGATGGCAGTACAGAGTCCGTTTGTCGCCCTTGAACAAAGCACATATACTTATATATATTTCCTTCATTTGGGATGGTTCTAGTTTGACCTAGGTTCAGCCTTTACCATGTTTCACTTGTCGGTTCTCCCCCGGTTGGTTATCTCTTCCAATCATATGGAGAGTTTGTTTTGCCTCCTGCAAGACAGACTTATACAGTGTCACTTTTTACTGCCATGGTCATCACAGAGTCGTGCTTTTGTTCAAGGGAAGTCTAGCCTGAGTCGGCCATTCTGCGGTGTCTCTTGACTCATTATTCGGTCGGCCTTCCCGGTCTTGTCAGTATCATGTTCTATCACATCAGATGTTTTGATCTTCTGCTCGTGCTGGTTTGAGAAGGTCCCCATTGACTTCTTGCCGGCGGGTTTGTCTCTTATCGACTACGACACATTGCTCTGAGAGCAAGCCTAGAGCCGTACCTTGGGCCTATTTCCATTATTGATAGGTGACCTCGTGCTCAGCATTTGATCATCATCATGGGTCTTTGACTGAGTGGTTTCCCCTGTGTTCGACGTCAGCACACATTATCACACTTGGGATTCGTGCAGTACCTGGATTTCCATTTGACCCTATCGTTGGATTTCTCGCCTCTGTGTCAGCTTTCATTATTGGTTGGTTCAGAGGGTTTCTTCCGTGCGCTAGCTTCATCTTGTGCACGTCGAAAACGTACTTCGGTTTTGGTTCCATCACTCTCCTTCGTCCGATTCCTTCCAAATCTTGGCCTGCGGGTTACACTCGCGCTGGACTGATGTGGGATGCCTTAATGCCTTCCTTCCAGCAGATCTTTTCCCATCGACTCCGACTCATTGCTCTGGGAATAAGCTCTAGCGTCTTTTTGTCAGTACCTTAGGGTTTGCAGTCATCAGTGGCAGACTCTTCGCTATCAACAGTGGGGATTCATCATTGCCTCTTGATTGGTAGATTCTTTCAAGTGTTCGACTTCAACTCATTCATTCGCACTTGTCAGATTGTACTGGGGCACCTTGACACTCATTATCATTATCGGTGGGTTGTCTCGCGTTGGTTAACGGGAAACATCATTGCCCGGTAATCCAACGATTTCTCACATGGTCGACTTCAGCTCATTTATTCCCAGTGTGTAGAATTGTGTCGTTGTGATCGGTGAAGACCTCGGGTTGCATCAGCATTTCTCGGTTCACTGTTGACAGTTCTCTCAGTTTCTGCCAGTGTTGCCGTCCACCCTTATATGTTGCAGTTCAGCACAGCAGCATCGTATATTTTGATCCCCGAGTTGCGTGATTGTACCGTTTGATCCGCCTCTTATGATCCGGTATTTGGAGATTCAGTTACTTGATCAGACATCCAGTTGCACTATCTTTGATCAGCTTTCTATATGTGATACTTGGACATTGATACAGACTTGTCTTTCCGGGCCCTGCTCAGATGATTCACTATGTACTTTCAGTTCAGTTATACTTGTATACATGTTGGATCTATTCGGTACTTTCTATATATATGATGTATTATTGACTGAGCATGGGTATGCCCGCCTCAGCATGTGTTGACTCTCTGGTTTCTTTCATTGGTTTTTGGCAGGCTGAAATCTGGTGAAGTCCTCTTTTGTCCTTGCGAAGTTCTTTCTATGTGCATAATATATTTCGGCCATCATGTACCCCTTCTGACCTCATATATTAGGGGGCATCTATTATAGCATCATTTCTCACCTTGACATGATTCATGATTGCTTCATGGCTTTATGGGCACCCATTCCTACAGACTTGGACAAATTCACTTAAAAACAGTAGAAAATCCTCCATACGCGACTATGCCCGTGTTTTTCCGCGTGTATACGCGAGTACAGCTAGACTTTTCCGCGTATGCCATTTTAATGATTAAAAAATATATAAAAATCCCTAATTTCGCGCTGGGTTGATGGTTGCTCAGGTAGTTCAACCACCCCAGCCCGTGGCCAACTGTTTCCAACTGCTGAAACTACTTGGAGGGACTATAAAAAGACCTCATATGTATGGCCTAAGGGAGAGAGAGAATTATTATTATTATACTCTGTTGGTTCCCTATCCAAGTCTGATTCCCCGTGCCTCCTGCACTTTCCCAGTTCATTTCAGGAAACCCTTGTTTGCTTGAGATACACATCCCTTTATATGTTATCTCGTATGCACTCATTTGGAAGGAGTCTTAGCGAGGCAAGGGCTGGACGGATCCGGACGACGGTCTGCGAAGGCCTTGGAAGGATCAGGTGATCTCTCCACTTAATTTTGTACGTACTATTTTTATAATACAGAAGTATCATGCTGTTCCCGAAATAAACGTGTTAGTGTATGCTTTAATGTATGAAGAATATTTGTTATACATGCATTCATGATGATTTGTTTAATGTTTTATATGAATCTCACTAACATATAGAGTAGAAATATACTGTACAACTTGTCCTTTGTGCTGGTTTCTTCTTGTATTTCAGGTGAAGGAGGAATGACGGTTGCAGGGAGTTTGAACTCCACGTGGATCTACTTCAAACGTAGGACCAACGGGTAAACCTCTCGTTCTGCTCTATTTCGTTTTTATGAATGTGCATGATCGTGTGAGTCTCTGTTAAGTAGTACGCCCCTGCTCTGTGGAGGTTGAATCCCAACCAACCTCTAGGGTGTTAAATCCCCGAAACAAACGGGTACTAGGAAATTTTCTCGTTTGATCGGTAACTATGTTCACATCCTGCAAGCGGAGTAATGATTTACATTCCACAAGTAGAATCTTGATTTACAAATGCAAGTAGACTAGCATATTCCATCTCTGCAATTAGTACAATCCTTTACCTTCATGTAACTCAAGTTAGTGTTTACATTTGATGAATGGAATTTTCATTTCAGCAACTAGGGTAATGTTTATGTTTCGGCAATTAGAGTAGACTCTTGTCGTTGCATGCAATTTATTTTTAAAATCTAGTAGGAGTGGTACATGTATGCCCTAATCTGATTCCTTGACTGAAGTGACATGAGTAGAGCTTGACCTATTATGCATATGGCACTATCACCTCTTAATTTAGTACGAACCCCAGGTTGATAATTAAAGCTAGTAGCCTTGGGAGTTGCAACAATATTGTTGTGATATTGGGGCTCATCAAACACATAGTGAGATTTGGAGCTCGAGATTTCCTTTACACTTAGAAGTATACAAATTATTGAATCATTTACAACATGAAAAAATCATCATAGTCCATAAGGAAATATGCACAATTAATTTACGCTTATCTGTATGTTTGGAGATGGTTAGAAACTGAAGGAGGGACTTCAACTCTCTACCCAAGCATAGTCCAGATACATTTCAATATTTATTACATCTAACCACCCTTGAGTCATATCCAAATTTGAAGGAGATTCTTGCTCAGGGAGTTCACCCAAGGCTCAACTGGGGTATTGGTATGTTCAAAGAGTCTAATTCAACTTTCTAGGTGTTTTATCAGCTATATTTTCAAAGAAAGTATTGTAGGAAAATGTATCCCATTGTCCAGGTGGTTTATCAGTCTCTTGGGAAGCACAATAATGGCTTAGTTCACCTTTCCTAGCGGTTTATCAACTCTACAGCAAGCACCCGAGTGGTTTATCAACCCATTCAACAAACACTAAGTGATTTATCAACTTTTTTAACAAGCACTTAGGGGTTTGTCAACTTACTCAGCAATAACTCATGGTGGAGTCCCCATTTGAGCTTACCATTGTCTAGTCATGCATGGATAGACACAATCCAGTGGCCTCAAGACATCAATATAGGGGAAACAACCCAAATTTATGAGTATTGATATTCCAAGCGTAATACATCTCTTCCTAAGTTCAGCAAGGTATAGACATATTTTCTTTCCTCCCAATTATAATATGTTGCACTTCGTCGTGCTGCAACTCAGTTCCATAACTTCAGCCTCTTTCTGTAATCCAAAAACCCTATAATTTTGCACGTGTGAGAGAGATAGAGTCCAAAACCAAGAAATTTTGTTCTTCTTCCTCCTTCTTGACCTTTTCTCTCCTTATTGAAGCTATCCAACTATGGATCGAAATCTTTCTTGCAGATCGAACTTGTTTACTGAGTGTGTCTCCAAATGAAGTAGAACATATCTTTATATATCCTTCTCAAGGGGTCAAATTCCCTCCTTTAGGATGGCATGAGGATCCCAAGGCCAACTTATACTCTTGGAGATTCTAGGACTTTCTAGACTCAAATATAATTCTTTTTTACAATTACAAATTTCCCGGAAGTGTCTTATAAACATGATGTTGACTCATTTGAATCATGTCAATAAATCCTAATACCTAAAAATCCATAGACGCATGAAGAACATGCTTTTACCTAGAAGACCATCAATAATGAGCCTGAAACCCATGCTTTAATAATAATAAATTTTATTTCTTCTTTTATTTTTTGTTACATAGGATACATATTGAAACGAGTATAACAATTATGAAGACTGAAACTAGTTACATTTCTCAAAACTTCCTCGTAACTATGTAGGTATTCATAATTGTACAACTAGTACAACATTATTGGCATTATGATGCATGTGTTGTCCTTGATGGCAACCCACTTGTAAAATACCAAGTATATGGTTTCTGGATAAGCTCAGAGGTGACAAAGTGATGGATCAAAATTTCAGAATGACGGGACTGAAGCTTTGGAGATCAGAATCAGAAGATGGATAAAGTACATAATTGAAGAACTATACGCGAGTTCGTAGAGGCAAAGTTGCGTATACATGCCAATACGAAGAAGCAAAGTCATGTATGTGCTAGCACACTAATTATATAATACCAAGGGTCTTTACCATGGTATTAGCCCATAATATTGAGATCAGTAATAGTTACTTGATCCCATCCAATAATACTATCGACACTTGTGTGGGATTGGCTCATGGTATTGGCTAAGGCTCAAACTATATAAGGAGGTGAATATCATAGTGCTATGTGTGCATGTGTATGGGAATTGAATGAATAATTCAATATGAAGTATATTTGCATGGAATGGAATATAGTTTATTGATAAATCTAAAATAATGATGCACCCATGAATACAATGATGGATCAGGATATCTAGACCTGAAATGACTATGTATTTGCATGATATGCTTATGAGATGTTTAGATATGTGTTCTGGCGCATGTTTTTTGAAGTGAAGGATATGATCTGAGTAAGAGTGCAGTTCTGAAATGTTACGTAGTCCTGAATTATTCACATATCTATACATAGGTTTGACTCAAAGAAGGCGTGTATATATGTGGGCTCGGTTATGCAAAGGCATGTATATATTCAGTAAAAATTACTAAGATCTATACGCAAGTTGGTTTCGGAAGAATCACGTAAAATTGAGGATACGCCTTATGGAAGGCGTGTATGCAAGCCAGCGTTTTTCTAAAGAATGTTGAAGGAAATGATTAATCAATTTTGTTGTGTTTATGTTATCTATCAATGATGTCTTCATATAGATCTGGGTTGTTTGAGGATTGATTATGTTGCTAGTTGATTTTGATTAAATATCAGTGATTGATTGGTTGATTGATGATTCAGTGAATGATTTGGTACAGTTATATGTTTCAGTTTCATGTATTGTTTTGGGCTTAAATGAGTGTAGTTGGTCCAGTCTGGAAATATGATGAAAAGAGACCTACAAGGTGTGTTGAATTGAAGTTGGTGGATCCAGTGTGAAAATTTATGAAATGTGGTCCGCGATGGTGCTGAGGGTTGGAGCCTTCAGTGAGGAAGTCTAAGCTTCCTGCCAGTAGGAGCTAGTGATCATATTAGTGGGTTATATCTCCCTTCCATTAGTGGATGGTAAACGAGAGCAGGGGGTCGAAGCTCCCTTCCAGTAGTGGCTGGTAAACGAGATCAGGGGGTTAGAGATCCCTTCCAGTAGCAACTGGAGAGCAAGAGAAGGTTGTAGCCTTCTGCAGGTGGGTGCCTACGTTCTGGTATAATTCTGAGCCAGTACAATATTTTAAGCAATTTTATATATAATAAATATTGAAGACAGAGATGATAGCAGTGATGGTTTTCTCCCACATTGGGTTTCCACTTTAAATCCTAGTGTCCATGTGTGTTTCTTATGTGTGATGATTTATTCTTTTCTTACTTCACATGTTTACTACTTACTAAATTTCTGATGAATGAATGATGCACTGGTCTAAGTAAAGTTACTAAATTTTTATCTAAATAATAAGTTCACTAGGAATACATAAGTTTCCTTAAAGAAAGATGTGTACATATGCTAGTTGGATTAAGTAAAGTCGCGTATAGAAATCAGTAAAGAAAATAAAATTTTGTGTGAGTTTTAGATGTTGATTCACCCTCCCCCTCAGTATTTTTCCCAACAATTGGAATCAAATCAGGTCCTTCTGAAGAATTTTGATCGCTTGAAGGATATTTGTAGCAATGGGAATTCAGGAAGGAGTATTTCTATCAGGCCACCACTATTCAATGGAAGTAATCTATTATTCTAGAAGATACGAACAAGAGATTATATGCAAAGTCTTGTAGTAGATGTATGGGGAATTGTGGAAGGAGGTTATCAATATCCAGCAGTCATTCCTACAGATGCAACATAAAATAAGAGATATGAAACAAATGCAAAAGTTTTCAATGCCTTGTTGGGAAGCTTGTCAGAATCAGAATTTTTCAAAGTCATGCAGCTAAATTTAGCAAAGGAAATATGGGACAAGATCATTCAGACCTATGAAGGTGATGTGAAGGTAAAAAGTGCCAAACTTCAAACCCTTAGAATTCAATATGAAAATCTCAGAATGCATGATGATGAAAGTATTGCAAGTTTGCTTCTAAGAATAGATGAGATTGCGAATTCTATGAGAAATATGGGTGAATATATAAAATATTCAACTTTAGTAGAGAAATCACTAGATATCTAACTCCAAAATTCGAGTCAAAAGTGTCTTCCATTGAATAAAATCAGGGTATGCAAACTCTTACTATTGTTCAACTTTATGGGATTCTGACTGCTTTTGAAATGAGAAAAGGAGGTCCTCAGAAGTCAGAGAAGTTGCATTTAAGGCCTGTGAAAAAGGAAAATCAAAGGAAGTTCTCAAGGAATCAAGTTATATATCATAAAAAGAATAGGAAAAATTCTTGAGGAAACTTCAACCAGGTACAGAAAGGTTCAGAGGTAAGCTTCCCTTCAACTGTTTTGCTTGTGGTAGAGTCAGTCATTATGCTGCTAAGTGTCCTTAGAAAGAAAACCATGACAAAGGGAAACTATTTGAAAATAGGAGAATATTATAGACAAATGAGTATAGTGATGGTTTGTCAAATGGAGAAGAGGGAGAGCCTGATAAAGATCCGCAAGTGCTCATGGAATTTACTATTAATGATGATAATGACCTTAACAAGAAGAATCTGTTTATTGAAGAATCGCAGAGATCAAGGAAGAAATAATGGTTTCATGGGTGTTGTTTTTATTGTAACTCATTTGGGCATAAGGCCACTAATTGCAGGTTAAGTATGTTGAATAGAACCAGGAGTTTGGATAAGCTCCAACACACAATAAGAAATTTCAAGCAAAGGTGGAAAAAGAAGAAACACATGTCAAAAAAGTAGGGAATGTTGACCCTACCGCAGTCATATGTTTCTAAAGTTTACTTCTCATAATGACTGCAAGAGTGATGTGAGATACATTATTGGAATCAATAATGTATCATCACAGGGGGAGAAATATATGGTGATTCATATGGTTGGTTTAGTAATTATGGTTTTTTATATTTCTGATAGTTCATCTGATGTGACAACAGAAGAGAGGCATAGGCTGTACAAGTTCAGGGGGAGATGAAGTTGTGAAATTTTCAGTATTTCACTTTCTATACGCGGGTTGCATGACCTAAAGCCACGTATATACACGAGTTCCTTTGGATACAGTTGTGCAAGGTTTTATCTGATTGAAAAATAGTGAGACAGACTCAAGAACACGTTGTTGTGAAGGAAAATCCCCTCTGCGGACAGAGGCGATCCCTCTAGCCCTAGGGTGCGTCTAGCAACAAGGGAACATGCTAGTTTCTAAATTCCTAGTTTATAAGAGAAATGTAGATTGGAATAGATGTCCTACCTCAATCCAACGCTCTTGACATAGTATGCTGCAGTGATCCCTCGATCTTTGTCCTTCAAGCCTTGCGTTCCATTGGTAGCGACATTCATACACCTACACAAATATAAAGTAAACACTAAAAGCATACGAGCATACATGTTCATTTACAACTATTCAACTAGTCAAAGAGAGTCAGAAACTTCGAATATTAACATAGACAAAGATGGAACTAGAAATCGTTCATTTCATATTAATATATAAAAGGGAGTTTACAACCCGTGCCTTGAAGTCGTAGAGCTCCTTTTACGGTTTTATTCGGGCACGTCTCAAATCATTTGTTCGTTGATTCAGCTCAAAGAGCCGAAAGTTTCAAACTCTCTCTCACAACTATGGACTATTCTATGCTATCAGCCCCTAGTCTATTCTAGCTATGTCTGGCTAGTTGATTCAATGGAATGAAGAGGGATTTATAGGAATGGAAGAGGAACCTTGGGATCCACTTATGGTGGAGGAAAGGTATATCCCTTTGGGAAGTTTCATTTTTGTAGGAACTAGAAGGCCAAAGGGAGAAACTCGATGTCATCCATGCAAACAAACATCCATGACTTTGCTCACTAAGCTATTACATCTTAGAAGCTTCGTTTCCATACTAAAAAACCTTCCAAAAGTAGCTCAGCGTAGGGACTCTTCATAGATAGAGTGACCATGGCGTGAGGCCCAGTGCAAATCTAGCCATCGACGCGAGGTCATAACTACACAACCGCACTAACCCAAAAGTACATGTTTTAAAGGGTTAACTTCATGAATGGTAAATAGAGATTGTGTTCCTGGCATGTTAAGGGATGCAATGTGTGACCGTACATAGGAGTCACTATGATGGTCTACCAGTATTCAGAATAGGGAATGTAGGGACAGTGAAAAAATATTGTGTAACAGATGCCCCCTAAAGAATGAAGTCCGAGAGAGAGGGAGGGGTGAAATTATTTATGAGAACATGCCCAAACCAAAGCACCATTGTCAGAGGACCTGCAAGATCAAGTACGACTGATATCTCTGATACATGAGTATGTGGTATGGGCGCAACCATCCATAATAGAGAACATGTAATATGATCCATGGTATGGACACAACCATCCAGTGAAAAGTATCAACAAATAGACTCAGGTATGGTCGCAGCCATCCAATCAGAAGAGTCATGCATACAATCATGATAAACCAAATCATCGTGCAGACTGGACTTCATCTGACAAAACCCAGGGTCTCACGCTTCATCCTGACCCGAAAAAGTACAAATTCAGACATGTGAATGAATGAGCCGAAGTCGAACATGCAAGAAAGTCACCTGATTACCATGCAATGATGGAATTTTTTAATGGGCATGAGAGAAACCACCAATAATTAAAATGGTTCTCAAGGTACTGCTTATACAATCCATGGAATGTGAACAATTATTTGGATTCAAACATCCGCGAAATCACTCGATCGAAGTCCAATGATGATAACCTGTCGTCGAATGCGAAGAAATTTCCATTGACGCATGCAAGCTCTAAGGTACCATAAAGGAGTCTCTAGATCAGTTTCCTGGATAATGAGCTGAAGTCGATAGTAAGTGACTGATCGAAGGAGGGCCATAATGTTTCCCTCATCATCAACATGAGATAGAGGAATAAGGTGATAGTGAACCAAGACTAAATGGAGGATCTGGGGTTGAAAATTGTAGAAGGGACTTCTCTTGAACATATTGGCGACACGACTCTGGATTTGGTAGTATCTGACATCAAGGGATTTGAGGTCATGATGACGAGGCAAAGAGAAGATGAGAGGTCAAAAACAGATAACTGATGCCCATGGAGGAAAAATGAAAATTGTGGGATGTCCCCAACCTGACATGAATTGCAAACAATTTTCATGTTCAAGAGCAACATACTGCCGACACAAGTGATAACTAGTTCAATTTTCCCCCACCATTTCTGGCAAGTACTCCAATTATTTTTGGAAACAAGCTTGAAGGGGATAACATCTGCTTGTCATGTAAGTTTTACGAGCCGTAGGAAGGAGGAACTCAGTAACGTCATGGTGACGGCCTCCAATGTCATTTAGTTTTAACGAGTCTGACAAAGGGAAAACTTGGCATCTTTTCATTTTTAGAGAGTTTGAAAAGAGGCAGAAAATGAAAATCTAGAAGGTCCATTTTTGTAGGTCGTCTCGAAGATCTGAAAAGTTAGAAAACAATATCTAAGAGAACCTCTTAGCCATGTGTGACTAAGGTATTCATTTTTCGTAAATAATCTATCCCAGCCTGAAAAAAGGGTAAACGTATACTGGGCAGATGACGTTTTGCAGCCTTTAGCGAGTTCAAAATGACAAGAGTCTCGATAATCTTTTCAATTTTTGACTGTCATAAAAGAGTTGAAAGATGAATCTAGGGGGTGACTTTTTTCGTGTTTTTACCCAGTCTGAAAAAGTAATAAAATATAACTCATTTCTTCATCGTCGCCAATTTTAGGACCTGTTGCTGCACAAGAAACAAACGTAAACCCCATTTTCCAGAAAAATAATAAAAATTAATTGAAAAATGTGTCTAAAAACCTAATTAGGGTTAGAAAAGGCTATAAAATAACTCAAATAGTAAAAACAATTTACTTTTACCTTTTCACCTTTTTGTGAGCATTTTCACCGGTTTTCACTGTGAATTTTGGGAGCTGACTACAAGCAATCCAGGAGGCCATTGACGAATCCGCTTCTTCTAGGTAAGAGCCATGAAATTACCCTGCAATTTCATCCATTTTTTATGTATTCTTATGGTTTAATGCCTTTTGTGGGTGGGGTTGAAAAAATCATGGCCGCGACATTCGGCATTGGTTCTGGGCACTGAGTCGCACCGACCTCCACATTTTTTAAACGGGAAGGCGTCGCTCAATGCTGCTATTTGAAAATAGTGGCACCGAACGCCGCGCCCAAAATTTTCAAGTTTTCCCTCAAAAATTCTTCAACAAATGGATCAATTTTTTAATCATATGGCTAATGGAACCTCACATGTTGGTTTTGCAGGAATAATCAGTAGCTAAAATGGTGATAGAGTGGAAAGAGCGGGAGCATGGGGTAGAGGATGAACAGGCCATGGAAAATTATCCATGCATGGATGCTCTAAGGAACTGTGGGCTCCTGAAATTTTTCATGACCCCATGTTTGAGAACTCAGCTAGAGCTACCACAATACTTGATTAGTGTATGGGACATTGATCAAGAAAAATTCATCATTCATGGCCAGGAAATGGAGATAGAAGTCTCTGAAATATACTTCATAATTGGATTGTCATGGAGGGGAGAGCGACCACTGTTGACAGGTACTTGGGCCCTTGGAGAGAGCATGGGCATGATGATAGATATATTTTGTCATGGACCAAGGAAAGCACATAAGAGTGGCAAGCTGGACATTCAGATAGTGTTGGACTTACCATTGAGGGTAGTGTTGCATACCATTACTCGAGCTACCAGATCTCAGGCTCCCCATGAAGCCACAAAGACTCAACAACAACTAGCTATAGATTGCATGGATCTGACAATATTCAATTGGGTGAAAGCGGTCACAATCAACATGAAACGTCAGCTTACCAAAAGCAAAAATGGTAAACTGAAGCATTTTGGGTATGGGTCCATTCTAATACCATTCATCCGTGGTTACCGATATTCCAACGCCAGGAGGTGATTGTACCTATGCCACCAGCACGACAACCACGGATGTTCCGTTGGGATGAGTCAATGCCTTGATCAAGAGGTGGACAACATATGTCGTAGATACCATAGTTCTTTGACTGGTTGAGCCGAAAACTCATCGTGGTGGAGTAATAGCTGTATACCGGCACCGACTTCAAGGGTGATCCGGACCTTCCACTTCTGGAAGGGAACAACTGGGATGAGGACATAGGTAAAAACTCATTTTTTGGATTTTTAAGAGTATTACAATTTTTTGGTTTTTATATATATGTGTTCTAATATTTTCTCATGTGCTGCAGATGTTGGACCAGAGAGATCGACAGGGATTTCCCCAATAGCTCAAAGGGTCCCAAGATATTTCGAAGTGGCCCCTCATGGCAAGGGAAGCAATGAGGAAGAAATCACACGTAACTTGGAGGGACTCACAAGTAGGATCCCGGACAACATGAGATTCAAGGACATTCCTCGTGCTTACCAGCGGCACACCGCAGGAGTTTCTAACCGCATCCATCGACTACTGAGACGTGTCGTACAGGTAGTGACATGCTATCATGAGCACCATGCTGATTAGACTCCTAGGTTTCATTTCTGCATATTTTGTGAGAGACATGGGGTCTCGGGATGTAACCGAAACGCATATATTTTTTGAACTATGATGTACAAGCCAATGCAAAAAATTGATATATATATATATATATATATATATATATATATGCTTATTTTCCTGTCTAAATCTTACTATGTGATGATGATTTTTTTTACAAAATATGCAAATGTCTATCTAATACACTGCATCAGTTAACGTATTCATTCTTATGGGAATATGTTGATATGTAATATCATCAAAATTCCTTTCTAACAAAAGGACACGTAAATGCATCCTTAAAATCTGAGGGTTTCTGACGGAATAACGCCTATTGAGTTGGAGAACAACAAGCTGAGAGTCTAGGTTTACAATTAATTCATGAATGTCGAGGGCAATAGCTTCAGTTAGAAGTTCGATAACTGCATTGTATTCGGCAACACTATTAGTTGTATTTCCTAGACAAATGCCTTTAAGGTCTACTAACTCAGCATTAGGATCATAAATTACCCAAGTCGCGGAGGATAGGTTTCGGTTACTGTGGGAGACACCGTCAACGAAACCGATATAAGGAGTGACAGACATCTGCACAGTAAGCAAAGACATAATAATCAGGAAAAACTGCTCGCAAAGCACACCAAGTCAAAAATGTACAAAAATGACAAAGCACACTTATTAACAGAAGAAATGCACGAGAAACTCATGCATAAAATTTTTTGAGATACAGCCCATTTCGGGGTTGATCCAAGGGATAGCCTTCATAATCAATAAGCTCATAGGCCCCATTTTGAAAAACACGTTTGGCGATGTAGGGCCCATGCCACATGGTTTAGAATTTACCTACCCCCAGCTTATCATGATCTTGTTCATACAAGAGGACTAAGTCTCCTTCTACGAAGGTACAAGGAGAAATTGTATGCTCAAAGTGGGCTTTGACCCACTTTTTATGTGCTTCTATGACTAGAGCAGCGAAGTGGCGAGTTTCATCAAGCCTCTCCAAATATAGAAGACATTCTTCCTCTAGTGAAGTATTCGGCAGTAATTCGACAACTATCTTGAGTGAAGGAATTTCACATTCAATCGAAATGGTAGCTTCCAGACCATAAATAAGCTGAAATGGTGTGAATCTAGTTGCATCCTTCACCGAGGTTCGGTAAGCCCAGAGAGCTGATAACAACATGAGATGCCAATTGGACTTGTACATCCCAATAGTACGTTGAAGCATAGTGACTAAAACTTTGTTTACGGCTTCGACCTGGCCATTGGCCTGGGGGTAGTATGACGTTGAGCTGTCGTGACGCAGACCCAACTTAGTAGTCAGCTCAGCCATCATATAATGGCGAAAATGGGAGCCATAATCAGTGAAAATGGCTTGAGGGACTCCAAACCTGGTAATCACATGATTGAAAAGAAATTGGGTTGCCTTCTTACCATTAGTTGTGAGTGTAGGCATTGCTTCGGCCCATTTGGTGAAGTAGTCTATGGCTACAATAATATAAGCATGCCCCTTGGCCGAGTGAGGGTTACACTGTTAGGATGAATTCTACTCGCAAGCATACAAAAAAATATCACTTAGCTATGCATAACAAACAACCCTAACATCAAATATGGTTGCCAATTTCTTTAGATCTGCAGTGAGTTGACCAAGAAAAATGCTACAAAATCCAGATCTATGCAGTTAAAGACATTAAGTAGTAAATAAAAGCAAGAGTTTCTCCATGCATCCAATAGAAAAGACAATAATATTTTTAAATATTTTTTGTATTTATGATGAACATAGAAAGATGTTACCAGTCCCCCTCAATGGGATGGGTTCTTGTATGTCCTCAGCACTTCAGATCTAAGATCTCTCTCTCTTGATGGTGTATAAAACCCAGACAAAAAATGGAACTCAAAGGGAGCTCACAAGAAAAATGGTAGCAAAACATGACAATGATGGAGGATCAAAGTCAGACCAAAGTATAGATCCAGAGTGATCTTTAGGCAACAAAAGGTCATGAGTGAATGGAAAAACCCTTCTATTTATAACAAAATATTGAGTTAGTCTAGATATTGGTGCATAATTAAAATATTATTAAGAAAACCTAGATCCAACTTTTATGGAATATTTTATTATATTTGTTGGAGGGAAAAAAATTGAATTTGGTCAAATCCCTTAATTTGTAAATAATAAATAAATAAATGATTTATTTATTATTTTAAGGATGTGGTTGAGTAAGAATTAAATAAATAGTGATTTATTGAATTATTTATAAATGATTTAGTCAAATTTAACAAGGAATATTATTTATATAATGTTTAAATAGTTATTCCTAGAAAATAATAAGATAAATAATGATTTATCTCATTAATTTTCCTGTTTTGGGTTAAATATGATCAGGAATATTAATTATTCCTTGAGGAAAATCAAACAAATATGGATTTATTCAATATTTCCTCATAGGGTTTCATGTTTAGACCATAAACAACTTAATAAATTAAGGATTACTAAGTTATTTTTCATAGTGAAAGAAATTTTAATTAGGGTAAAATTGGTCTTACATGATGTACTTTGGTCCATCTAATAGTAATAGGTTAGATGACCAAAAATTGGTGTAACATACACGTTATAAAATCGATACCCAACTTCGCAAAGGGACCAACGGTAATGACGGGATGGAGGTGAGCGGAAGGCGCGGGCATCTTTTGCTGGTATATCTGGCACTCATGACATTTACGGACAGCAAGGATGCAATCTTTGAAAATGGTAGGCCGGAAATACTCGACATGAAGGATTTTTTGAGCAGTAGCATACCCAGACATGTGACCGCCACACGCGTCAGAATGGTAGACATTAAGGACTTTTTCAGCTTCCTCGAGGGCCAAACACCAACAAAGGACGAAATCAACTCTGATGCGGTATAAAGTATCTCCGACTATGTGATAGGGTTGCGAATGATGACGGATACATTGACGAGCATATTTCGTCAACTCGGACTAGAAAGTAGAATTCTAGAGATAAACGATGATATCACCGTACCATGGATCGAGGGTGCTAATCATAAAAAGAGTATCATCTAGAATGTGTTCCTCAAAACCAAAAGGAGTAGAGGTAGAGGGTAGGGAGCATATCAACTCAGCAAAAACCAAATATTTCTTCGATTTGGCGGTAGTGAAATACAAATCAAACTCTTGGAGGATAACTATCCACTTAGAGTACTTTCCCCCTAGAAATTGTCAAGTTAAAATATAGGTCATGGGGTTGCAATTAGAAATCACGGTCATAGTGCGGAGTAAAATATAATGGCGGAAACACTGGACAGCTTGAAAAACTACCAAAGACAATTTTTCGACATGAGCATAACGTGTTTTGGTGTCAGGAAGATTGTGGCTAAGGTAATAGATGACATGCTCATCACCATCATCATCGTCCTATACTAGAACCATGGCAATAGTGTAAAAGTGGCAACTAGATAGAGTGAATAATCGTGATGATAATTTGGGGGACGCAAAAGAGGAGCATTGACAAGTATGGTTTTTAGTGCATCGAAGTATTTTTGGGCAATCTAATCCCATAGGAATGGGACACCTTGCTTAAGAAATCGCATAAAACCTTTGGCTACCTTAGCATAGTTCGGTATGAAACGATGCAGGAAATTAGCTTTCCCTTGAAAAATCTCAACTCGTGTAAAGAGGAAGGGGAGAGGAGATTAATGATATCTTCAACCTTAAGAGGATCGAGACGAATATAGTCTTTAGAAACAACAAACCCAAGGATTTTGTTGGAATCGATGCAAAAGACACATTTGTGTGGATTAAGCTGAATGTTGTAGCATCTACTGTGAAGAAAAATATGACAGAGGTGTTCCGGGTGGTCCTGACGCTTAGCGGAATGAGCCGGAATGTCATCTAGGTAAGGTTGAACAATGTGCTTAATATTGTGAAAAGCATATGAAATTTCTCGTTGGAACATTGCACCAGCATTTTTCAGGCCAAAAGGGAGCTTCTTATACGCGAAAGTTCCCCATAGACAGATGAAGGCAATTTTATGTTTATCAACTGGTAGTATATTAATCTGGTTGTAACTAGAGAACGCATCCATAAGGGAAAAAATCTCATTCCCAGCACATTCGTCAATGATCTGGTCGATGAAGGGAGTGGGATAGTTATCCTTGGGACAAGGACGATTGATATCGCTGTAATCTACACAAACTTGAATAGTGCCCCGTATTTTGTCTACATGGACAATGTTAGAGACCCAATCTGTCAATGGGATTTGATAAATGAAGCTTGATTTGAGAAGTTTTTCAACTTCTCCCTTTATGGCAGCTTCCTTTCTAGGGTACACAAGATGAAGGCATTGGTGAACAGGTTTCGCATCAGGGTAAGTAGGGATCTCGTGCACGACTATACTCGGATCAATGCCGAAAATTTCCTCGTAGGACCAAGCGAAAACATCTCGAAACTCACAAAAGAGACTAGTACAGACCTTTATCTCATTAGGAGAACAGGTCACCCCAGTGTGGATGTTCTTGAAAACCCCTAGTTCAACGAAGATGTCAATAGGCATTGTCTGAGTGATATTTCCCATGTTGCCTACTACAAAAACTTCATGTGTCAAAATAGGCGTTTGAAGCGATTGGGAAGGAGCTTGGGAAGCAAAATTTTCAAGACAAGTATACATTGCCCCAAGACTAGGTAAAAAGGAGAAACAATGATGACTATTGTACCAGGGAGGATCCTCGAGAGACATGGTTTCTCTGATGGCTTCATTAGCTAGAAACGTATCGTTCAAGGTATCTGGAGAATCTGAAGCACCGAGCCAAGGGGATTGAGAATACGTGTCGAGAGGCATACTTGAAGAAGTATGATCAGAAGGATAAGTTGAAGATGAGATGACCTCACAATAATCAATTTTGATCGGGCTTAGCGGCATTACGTCACCAAATGAATCAACTTGATCAAGAGAAGCGATGATCCAGGGATCAGAGGAAGTGGAGATCATATTTTCTTGAGCAATGTTGGGTGGAGGAAGAGAAAAAAGACCCATAAGGGTAGGATCTTTGAAAATCCTTGGCTCCACACTTTCATAAGGCATGGGGATGTGGTCTACATATGGAACATTTCTCTCTGAAGAAGTGGAAGTGAAAAAGCATAATTGATCAACAGTGATAATCTTTCCTTCGTGCGGGAAACGAAGAACATGAAAGAGATTGGATGGTACACATAGCATGGTGTGAGTCCAACTGCGACCAATGAGGAGATTATAGTTGAGTTTGGCATCAACAACTTCAACTTCTACATTAACCTTTTTTCCTTTCAATGTGATAGGTAAATTGGTGAGGATACCAAGAGGGCAATATTCCCTTTCGTCGAAGGCTTCTAAAGCGTTTAGAGACTGGTTAAGGTTTGGAGAGCCAATGGCTTTCCAACATGAAATAGAAAATATGCAAGTAGATGAACCTTCATCTACGACTGCTTGACAGATATTCTTACCATTAATCCAAACTTGGATAATCATATCAAGTTGGTGAGGGAGACGCGGGACGAAATTTTCCAGATCAAAAGTGATAAGACTTGAATCGGCAAGGTCAAATCCTCCGATAGCAGATAAAAAATCCTTCTATTGCGACGAACAGCTCTAAAGTACCTCCAGCATGGACATAGCAGATGGTGCCTAAGCCAAATCCTGAACAATAATGTAATGCTGAGCAGCATGGGCGTTCGAGCTATAGGAGGACTTACGGAGCACGCCTTTGGAAGGTGGTCGTATAATGGGCTCAGAACTAGGCCTTTCAATATGAAGAGGTCAAAAAGCAGGCGGGGGAGGAGGACCATCTACAATTTATTTCCCCACCACTTGACACAGTTTGGTATAATATTTTGATCTGGTAGCAATAAATATGGGTGCAGCACCATTCATCATGAGAACATGAGAGCCAAAATGGGTGGAGGACAAAGGTTGCTCCACTATTTGAGTTTGTTGCAATGGGAACGGTTCCTTAAGAATAGTTGGAGTTCCTTGGGTTCCTTTGAGCAGTTGACTCTCTTCGGCCCGTCATGGACAGTCCTTGGTGTAATGCTCAGCATCACATATCAGGAATGGATACTTCAGTTTACGTTTCGAGCCATCATCAACATTGGTTTTAGGAGAATCCTATTTCGGGGTATCAGCTTTGGCCTTGCCTTTACCCTTATTCTTACCTTTGGAAGCTTTGTCTGCCGAGGTAGACTGGACGGCATTCACTTTCGTGGTTTTACCAGGATTTGAGGGTGGTAGAGAAGCAGTGTCGGTAGAAGGAGCAGATCTCTGCTTTGCAAGATTAGTGGAAGATTTACGGGAAGTCTGGGAAATGAAACCAATGATACCGTCAACAGATGGTGTCACCGATGCTTTGGAATTTCCAGGTCATGGAGCATCGGGCAAGAGTTCATAAAGCGTGCCAAACTAGGAGTAAACCAGATCGAGGTATTGGGCACGATCAATGGCCTGCTCATCGGTAACACATGCCCCCATAGCGATGTCCTTAGCTACAGGACCAATAAAAGAGGTAGTGAACCAGTCAGTCAGAATTTGATCAGGGATTTCAAACTTGATCAAATGATGACGTCGTATCCATTCATGAATGTGATCGGAGATATGTGTGGCCCGATCTTGTTTCAGGGACGTAAGGAGGTGCGGTCTTGTTTCATAGCGAACCAGTAACTGAAAGTGTGTGATAAATTCCATTGCAAGAGAGTTGAAATCTTGGAATATTCCACGAGATAGTTCAATGTACCACTTTGCATCGGCACTAGTGAGAGTCCTTTGGAAAATATGTAAGTGGATATAATCATCAATCCAAGAGTTAGAGTAGCACCATAGGTGGTATGTCATAACATGCGCCTGGGGGTCTTCTTTGGACTTGCCTTCGAACTTGGGACAATCACCAGGAATCTTGGTGGGAATTGGGGGCCAATATGGATTATAAAGAATCGGATCATTTTTTAACTTTGACACATCAGGCAGTTCCAGTGTAGCAAGGAATGGAAATTGCGGGTTAAAAGGCATCACAGGCCTTTGATAAAGACCGGCATTAGGGTTCTAATTAGGTCGGGAGAAATTTTGAGCCCATATGTTCTATCTTAGAGGATTTTGTCCATAGGGGTTATAATTTTGAAAATTCTGCCCATATCCTATTTGGAGACCAAGGTATTAATTCTGAGTGAACCACTGAGGTCCAGCTTGAGCAACATATGGATTTTGTTGCAAGATGAAAGTAGTGCCTTGGGGTGGACCTTGTACCATCAAATATTGACCTTGGGCAACCAACGGTTGGCCTTTAGGAATTAAAGGTTGGCCCTGAGGATGAACAAGCTTTCCCTAGGGTCTAGGTTGGCTTGGATACTGAGGTTGAATAGGTTGTCCCTTAAAACCAGATTGGCCTAACGGTTGAAGACAATACAGGCTGCCCCTGAAGACCAGGTTGACCTTGCTGGATAATAGAGGGTTGACCTTGTTTCACAAGAGGTGGGCCTTGCTGAACGTAAGTCTGGTTCTGTTGTGCAAAACGTGGTCTCTGAGGTGGGTATTTTTCCCCTGAGGAACATAAGGCGCTCCTTGCTGAATGTGGGATTGACCTGAATGACCGTAGGGTTGTCCCTATTGGGCCGAAGGTTGTCCCTGTAGATAATAGGGTTGTCCCTATTGGTATGTGAAATGATTCGGGGTTGATTTGTTTGGACATACAGTGGACTGGCTGGATAGGACCATGGTAATATATGTGATTCCCAAACTCATCGTAGTGATGTGGGAGATTGATCGAAGCCTGAATCTGTTGAGAAACCTGAGGGAAGTAGTTCTAATGTTGAATAACCATCATATATTGGTTGTACTTCAAACCTCTCGGAATAAGATTAGAAGATATAGGCACACTACCAATAGGTTGATTGACTCCCGATACATGAGGTTGTGGTCCAATCATAATGGGTCCAATAGACATCGTAGAGGCATTGGGATGTGTTCCACGAACAGTAGAAGCTGACGAAAATGATGTAACTACACTAACGGATGGTGCGGAGGAAGCCACACATACAGTGGGTTGGGTTGGGACAGACGTGACAACCGTTGAAACAATGGAATCGAAGAATATGGACCAGACAGAAATGACCCTAAAGAAGGATCCACGGTACTTCACCATAACGGGTTCCGGTACAAAATGAAGCACCATAAATTATCTGTCCCAAAGAATGATAACCAGCTAGGAGAGGCTAAGAGGAAGGCTGAGTCGTCTCATAAGGAAAATTTTCGGGAGGGAACTGATATTCTCCAGTAGATATAAGAGTCTCTTCACTACTAATAATACTCAAGGCATCCATGTCGGATGAAGACATGTTGTGGCAAGCAGTAGAGGGAAACGCACTGGACGGCGGTGTCACAGGCGAATCCGAGCATTGAGGGGGATCCTCTCTTAGAAAGAAAAAAGGATCTGGGGGCTGCCAATTGATATAAAACGTCTCCTCGAGGGGAGACTGAGTGGCAAGAGGTTGAATGCTCGGGATGATGGAACTTTCAACGTCTTGGGTCCCAACAGACGGAGATGTCTCAGAAGAGAATTTGGGGAGATACTCTTCACCACGACGTAATGGAGAGGAGGACGAAGCAGGTGGTTCTGCCACGGTGACTTTGTCTCAAAACAAGAAGAGAAAAGGGATGCTCAATTTGAGGCTTTAATAACAATCATTAAGTAATTACTCATGAACCAGCCAAGAAAGTAGCTTAATGGGCATGTGATGTAATCGTGGGAAATTAATTTTATAACATTGAAAAAATACTCTTCCTTTTCATGTTTTAAGAGTCAATAAAAGGAAAAAATGTGACTCTAGTCACTTTTAGTTTGAACGAGCTTGAAAGGACAAGTTCTCGATGATCTTTTCAAGTTTAAAGAGTCACAGAAAGATCAAAATGACTACTCAGGAACTCTAGGCAAAAGGGTGTACCAAGCTCCCGTGAACTGCAATATACACCTTGGTGATCAAATGAAATATAAATGACCAAGGATTTAACGTACGTGTAGGCAGTCTCCCTAAATGTTGTGTTCGGTGTATCACGGTTACAGGGCGGAAGACTCGGATTCCTATGGATAAAGGATTGCAACCTAAAAGGGTCTCCCTTTATATACGTTATGGTACGTGGAGCAGAATTCCGTACTAGCGTTGCCTAATGCAAGATTACGAGCGAAAGATACTAGGTTTACTGACGCCAGAACACATCACTAGCTTAGACCTCTAAGTGTGAGCGTTAAGTTCCAATGCTTCCTTAGGTTGATTGAGTTAATTTTATGGTCTATCTTGAAATTATGTTTCAGTTTCAAGGCCCTACCAAATTTTATCTCAAATCTCTAATGCACAACTATATGTGATAAAGAATACCATTTCATTTCGATGAAAATCTAGCTAAGTGAAGGATAGAGGTTCACAACAAAGCAGCAGTCAAACGAATGAAAGAAAGAAATTTTCTTTATGCTACTAACACAGCCAAAGCAGAAAACAAAAAGCTTTATTGTCTTTCACTTTTCAATGAAGAAGAAACCTACTAATGCAATTGAGCACTTTTCATTTCCAGACGAGAAGGAAGAATGCAAATTTTTTTTTCTTTTGTATAAGTGAGAAGCAACAATGCAATGCTACACTAAAAATACAAACACTAACTTCGAGTAGCTTCGAAAGAAATCATCAACACATGAAGACACCAATTCCAATCGAACGTAAACACACACTCAAAACTAGGCATGCATCTCCTTACGCAAAATAAAGGGCTTTTAAGTCGACTCAACGAGCTCTGTGATCTATCTTCGAGGCGATGGAGGGACAATTAAACAGACAGAGAATCAAAGCTTAACAACCCTAATTCACATACAATCAACTGAAAAGACCAAGCAACCACATAAAAGGATGAAAATAAACAACCAAAATGACTCATAAACGGATCATACACCCAATGAACATGCGACCAAATGAATGGTTCAAAACACCTAGAAACCCTAGGATGGATAACTCACATTGTTTGAATGCGAGATAACACAAATTGAAATGAATGAGACATCCAAGTTGGTAAACAAGAGCTAGATGGATCAATACAAGAGGAAAGAACCAAGCTAAAGGATAAGACACACTGGAAACTCAGTGGAAAAGCCCAAAGTCCAACCCTACAGGAATCAGCGTGATTTTTCAGTTGTATCCAACATCGAACAAGCAAAATTGTGCCTGTGGAAAAGACAACTCGCACTAATGGGCGCGACTATCAAGCAATCAACAGCACCGAGCTAGGAAAGGAAGGAAAAAAAAAAGGGTTGCTGAGAGAAACCAGACTTATCACTCTAGGAAAAGGATAAATGGCCAGAAGCAGTTAAACAAGCCAAAAATAGCAGAGAAACGACAATTCGGCCAAAGTTGGAAAGACAATCAAAAATTCAAAATGAACAATAAGAGACAACAGGCATATTCTCTTCCCAACGGAGTCACCAACTTGTTGTGAAGACAAGTCCCCTCTGCAGATAGAGGCGATTCCTCTAGCCCTAGGGTGGGTCTAGCAACAAGGGAACATGTTGGTTTCTAAATTCCTAGTTTATAAACAAAATGTGGATTGGAATAAATGTCCTACCTCAATCCAACGCTCTTGACATAGTATGTTGCAGTGATCCCTCGATATTCATCCTTCAAGCCTTGCGCTCCATTGGTAGCGACATTCATACACCTGCACAAATATCAAGCAAACACTAAAATCATACAAGCATATATGTTCATTTACAACTATCCAACTAGTCAAGGAGAGTCAGAAACTTTGAAAATTAACATAGACAAAGATGGAACTAGAAATCACTCATGTCATATTAATATATAAAAGGGAGTTTACAACCTGTGCTTTGATGTTGTAGACCTCCTTTTATGGTTTCAGTCAGGCACGTCTCAAAGCATTCATTCGTCGATTCAACTCGAAGAGGCGAAAGGTTCAAACTCTCTCTCACAACTATGGACTATTATCTCCTATCAGCTCCTGGTCTATTCTAGCTATATCTGGCTAGCTGATTCAATGGAATGAAGAGGGATTTATAGTAATGGAGGAGGAAATTTTGGGTCCACTTATGGTGGAGGAAATGTCTATCCCTTTGGGAAGTTGCATTTTTGTAGGAACTAGAAGGCCAAAGGGAGAAACTCGATCTCATCTAGTTGAACAAAAATCCATGACTCCGCTCACGAAGTTGTTACATCTTAGAAGCTTCGTTTCCATATTAAAAAACCTTCCAAAAGTAGCTCGGCCCAGGGGCTCTTCATAGATAGAGTGACCATGGTGCGAGGCCCAGTGAAAATCTAGCCATCAGCACGAGGTCATAAGTACACAACCGCACCGACCCAAAAGTATATGTTTTAAACGGTAAACTTCAAGAATGGTCAACAGAGATTGTGTTACTGACATGTTAAGGGATGCAATGACATTCATCATGATGTGTGACAGTACACAGGGGTCACTATGATGGTCCGCTAGTATTCAGAATAGGGAATGCAGGGACGATGACAAAATACTGTGTAACACACATTCTGACATGTTGTTGACAGGTATGGTGTTGATGGTTACAATCTGTTGTTATGGTGTTAAGTTATGATTAGCTGATTTATGAAGATGCTTTGATGAATGAGTTGTTGTGGTCAGTGAACAGGTAGCACAGGTTCAAGGGGAGCATTAGCCTTGCTAAGTATAATGCATTGTTGGCATTATGTTTATAATGATTGTTGAATTATATTCGATTATCTCTCTCTATTGAAGTCCTTTGGTCTTGGTTATAAAATTCATATATGTAATTTGATGTAAGGGTCATGTTGAGACCTATGATGTAAATATTTTCATATTCAGTCATGTATGGAATTTTTCAAATATGTAAACCCGCTTGGTTGGGTGATTGAGTCAAATATGTAATCCCACTTGGTTGGGTAGTTGAGTCAAATATGTAATCCCACTTGGTTGGGTGATTGATGTAAGTAGGAGTCCTTGGTTATAGTAAATATCATACTCAGTTGAGTTATAGAGTCATGTACTTCATTGAAAATATGTCTGAAGATTCAACATGTGCTCAAGGGGAGCATGGTCAATATAGTGCAGATCAAATCTACAGAGCTCTTGTATCTACAAGGAAAGTGAAACCTTGTTTCAGCATTGGTCTGCCCTTTTCCCTTGATGTCAAAGGGGGAGATTAACTTGGTGTTTGAATAATTCTTATGTTGATGTGTCTATCAGGTATCTACAAGTTGTGGTGATCAAACACCAACATGTTTTCCATCAAGTACAAATGGGGAGTTTGTTGGCATTATAATGCATGTGTTTTCCTTGATGGAAACTCACTTGTAAAAGACCAAGTATATGGTTTATGGATAAGCTTAGAGGTGAAAAAGTGATGGATCAGAATTTCAGAATTATGGGACAGCAACTTTGCAAATCATAATCAGAATATGGTTAATGTACATAATTGAAGAACTATACGTAAGTTCGTAAAGGCAAATTCATGCATACACATGGGTACGAAGAAGAAAAGTCGCATATGTGCTAGCACACTAATTTTATAATACCAGTCGTCTTTACCATGGTATTGGCCCACAATATTGAGAGCAGTAACGGTTACTTGATCCCGTCCAAGAATACCATCAACACTTGTGTGGTTTTGGCTCATGGTAATGGCTAAGGCTAAAACTATATAAGGAGGTGAAGATCATAGTGCTAAGTGTGCATGTGTATGGGAATTGAATGACTACTTTAATCTGAAGTATATTTGCATGCAATGGCCTATATTTTATTCATATATCTGAAATAATGATGCACCGATGAATATAATGATGGATCAGGATCTCTAGACCTGAAATGAATATGTATTTTCATGATCTATTTGTGATATGTTTATATCTGTGGTCTGGCGCATGTTTTTTTAAGTGAAGGATATTATCTGAGTAAGATTGCAATTTTGAAGTATTGCGCAATCCTAAATTATTCACAAATCTATATGTGGGTTTGACTTAAAGAAGGCATGTATACACATGATTTCAGTTATGCAAAGGGGCATATATATTCAGTAAAAAATATTGAGATCTATAAGAAATTTGGTTTCGGAAAAAGTGTGTATAGTCGTGGATATGCCTTATGGAAGGCGTGTATGCAAGCCAGGGTTTTGCTGAAGAATGCTGAAGGAAATGTCTGATCAGTTTTGCTGTGTTTTTTCTATCTGTCAATGATGTCTTCATATAGATCTGGGTTGTTTGAGGATTGATTATGCTGCTAGTTGATTGTGATTAAATATCAGTGATTGATTTTTTGATTGATGATTCAGTGAATGATTTGGTACAGTTATATGTTTCAATTTAATGTATGGTTTTGGGCTTAAATGAGTGTAGTAGGTTTTTCGCTCGAGGGGTCCTAACCCAAGTTCAGAGGTTAAGGTTTGCAAACAAACCCCTATACTACTGGCCCTTTCGGCCATGACCTGATTTTGCAGGTCAAAGTCTCACCCGAAGCAGTATGGGAGGGTGCTGGAACTAGGTTTTCGCACCCTGAGAGAGAGTAGGTAAATCAAGTTCGTAGCCCCAAAGGTTCATACCAGACAGACCTATTCACGGAACGGTTCACAGCAGAAACAGCACAACGTGAAAATTAACCCAAACAAGTTGTTATCAAGTACAGATCTATTCAGGAGCTTCACATCCACGTGTGTCTTGCCCATTATCATAACAGAGCAACAGATTCACAACTAATCATAATTACAGATCATAAATACAGACATTTCGTAGCTCAAGCAAATAACACAGTCACTTTTCGTAGCTTAAATCAGTAACACAGGAGCATATATAGCATAAGCAGATATCACAGATTCACATCAACAGTAATTTCCAACAGATTCTGATATTCCAACAATACTTCCGCATTCATTAGTCTTTCAGAGCTACTTACAATACCCAAACACAGCCTGCACACACAGCCTAGCTGGGTCCGCACACAGCAGGATTGAGGATCTTCGTGCACATAGCAGCAGGAGTCCTACCCAAACCAACACTAGACAGATCTAATAGTTTGCACGTAGCATCAATTCCAATTCTTCTCTGCCTTAAGACTCAAAATGTTCATCTATTTATAACGATTTAGCCTAATATTTGCTGTGGTCCGCAAACCGTGGTTTGTGAACTCTAGGTCTACCCTTTGACCCGTTACAATGCTTTCAGGGCTTTGACCCACCCCAAAACCCCTGCGTTAGACTAAAATATGCCAAAAATATAAAAAAATACTCAAAACTATCCCAATTCGCGGCCTTTGGAGGACCCTGTTCCAACAATCCCCCAACACAATCTTGTGACTCATCCCAAGTCACTGTGGTGGTGGGGCTTCGACCTGTGCTTGCAATTCTTTGATCACCTTGGTTAACGGAGGCAGCACACCTTCACTTTGGGTAGCTACATTATGTGCAATGTCGACCAACTTTACTGACAGCGGTCCTTTAGTTGCAGCAATGACACTTTCCAAAGTTTGATTTAGCTACTTAATAGCAACATCGACATCCTGCAAAAGCTTGAGAGATTCGCCAGCCCACGGCTTCAGGTGGTGGCCAAGGCTCGTCTTCTTTTTCCAAAGGTCATCCATATCTACATGGAGCGCTTGGCTGGTGCGTAGTCTCTGCAAGCACTGGGCAGGAACCAAAGTGGGCAAGGTGGCTTCGAGCATCTCTAACTCCTCTTCTTTTTTCCGCAGGTCATGGTTTATCCTTCGCAATATTGGATCGCAATGGACCTTAGTCCATAACTATACAGTGTTCTCTAATAAGTGGGCTCCCTGCACGATCTGCCCCATGATTACATTCGTTGTCACGGTGACCAGCGCAATTCGCTGGGCCCGGACCTCCGGTGGTGTTTCGAGTTGTAACTTAGCTCGCATATCCGCGATCTTCTACTCCATGCATGCCTTAACTACCTGAACTTCGTCCCGGGAAGCCTTAAGTGTTGCGACCAATCTTTCTACTTTGTCCCGAGGGGTGGCTAAGGTCGGGATTTCTTCTGTGATATCTGTGCAGATTTGGTGAATCGTGCTTTCGAGCTCTGCTTGTTGCGCAATAGCGAGGGACACTTCACTATCCTTAGCTGCAATGGTCTGCTCATCCATGTCAAGCTGCTGGTGCACCTGTTGGTCCCGATGGCGGATTTCCTGAAACACGGCAGTGTGGAGGCCCTGCAATGCCTCCTGAGATAGCCTGGCTAGATTTAACTATACCTTTGCACCGTCTTGGAGATGCATTCCTAAATCGGGTGGGCTTATCACCAGGGTTGCGCAAATTAGGGAGAAAAAACGGCCTTCCTCTGTACTTAGAGCTGCACTGTTAGTACGTACCTGAAGCACGCTGGTCTACAGAGCGCGGAGCTCATCCTGGATCGTGTCGATCGCAGCTTTCTGTTGTTCCTCTAAGGCTACCCATTTGTCCTCTGCGGCCAGAGTGACTGCGCCCGCAATTTTTTCGAGGTATCCGTCGGCCATCGTGATTGTCTCATCGTGTTTTGCTCGTTGAGAGCGCTGCTTCTTTCAGGGTCCCTTGACAAGATCGCCTGTTTTCTTCATGCCCTAGGGGAGGTGGTACCTCTGATGTCCAATCCGTCTGTGCCCACATCCGGCTACGAATCAACCTGAGTTTCAGCCTCGTCCTCCTTCTCGGTGGTTTTCTTAGGCTATGTATCCTTTTTTTCCACTGCGCCCGAGTCCCTCCCTGTACTCTCACTTGGGCCCACGGTTTCCTTGATGATGATAGGTGGGATCACTTGCGTTGTGTTGTTCCCTGCGGCACTTCTTGCACCGATTTTGAAGCTGATCTTCCAGGCAGGCAACTAGAGCGCGATTACAGTGTCAATATCTTCGTCTGCTACCATATAAGGAAGCAATGTCTAGGTTTTATCCTTGTGGGCTCTGATCTGGATGTTATGCCTGGTAACTTGGAATGTCACAATGCCCTTGTATCTATCATATGTTTTTGGGGACAACCTGGGTCGAGAATTGATGGTTGCTTCCAAGCTGCTCTGGAAGAGGACCCAGAAGACTTGGTTATCCTCCACACGCTGCGCGTCCTTGGATTCCCACAAATGGGCATAATGAGCCCCTTCGCACATGTTTGGAGTGAGCTTAGGGAGGACCGACTCCTCAGGGGCTTCCCAGGTGACCAGGGCTATAAGGAACAGCAACCAAGAGTAGCAAAAGGCCTTTCCCTGCTCCTGAGGTTCACGTACGTTGGCCAAGAATTCATCGTACAAGTACTGGGCCCAATTGAGGCAGACCCCCTTCCCACATTGGCCTTTTAACTGAATGACATAAGCAGGGACGGTTTCTACCTGGCATTTTAGCATTATCTTACATGCTAATAACATGGTACCCAGTTGCATACCAGGGTCACTGATAGACTTGATGATGAAGCTGCTAGTGTTTCGCTCCACATGGTAAGTCTGACGCACGTATTCAGTAGTTTCTGCCTCATATTTCTTGCCCGCGCGCTCCAAAGGGTGTGGCCCCTTCATGGGGAGGCCAGTAATTCTGTGAACCAGCACAACATCAATGGGGATTACGTCACGAATCCATAGGCAGCCATCATGAATCAGGGCGATCAATTGTTGGGCCAGGCAGTCCGTGATGTTGTAGTGGCCGAAGTGCAGCATCCGTAGTAGGTTCAGGAGCCTAGATCCAGCCAATCCACGCACCCAACACTGGGGAATAATTGTGATCCCATCGTCTGCCTAAATCATGTCCAGGTATAGCTCGGGTGCTAGCTAAAGGAAAGCTTCAAAATTTTCCCAGTCGTGATCATCGAATTTGATCTCATGGAGCCTTCCACAAGGGTCGCTAAGGACAGGGACCTCTCCCGGGGTCAGTGGCGTCTGCAGATAGGTGATCAGGTTGTCTTTGGTGTGCACGTCAAGGGCCTTTGTGGTTAGAAAAAGGGAGGCAACCAGCTGATCGGGTCGATGGGCTGGGCCTCCTCCTGCGCAGCCTGAGCCCGGGGTGTTGCTCGCGGGGATTTGACATTTCTTGGGGAAGTCCTGGGCTTCCCCCCAACCCATTTCACAGGTTTCAGAGGTTTCCCTGAGCCCTGTGCTTTCTCTTTTCCCTTCTTTGTGACTGGAATGGAGAGCACTTCTTTGTCGTCAGACCCAATCTCTATTACTTCCTTAGTTACTGGCTTCGAGGGTTAGGCAAGGTTTGTGGTCGCCATTCTGGCGCAAAATATGAACTCGAGATTGCTACTGCTAGAGGGGGCTGGCTGATCAAACATGAACGAAGTGCTAGGGGCACAAATTTTCTTACAACACAACTTCGTCAAGGACAACCAGGATAAGTACAAAAAATACGGAACCTGTGTCTGATCTATCTTGCCCCTTTTATAGTTTTTTCGATTGACCAACGGTAGGGTAAACTTACCATCAAATAAACAGTAAAAAAACTCCAGAATTCGCCTCATTAAATGCTATCTTCCCGCTCCGTTCAACGATAACTTTTTATTTTTACCCGATTTTACTGTTCCAAAGGCTATTTTTCGCTTCTCTTGTGCGTTCAGCATACTTGCTGCGCTTGGGCTAAACACCTACGTCTCCTGCGCATCCTCCCCCAACACAAGCTTGTTCCCCAGGTACTTCAAAGCTAGAGATATGCTTGTTTGACATTTGTCATCCAAAAAGAACAGGACATCCTTCGTAACCAAGGTTTTCAGAGGGGCTGCGATCAGTGCATACTTCCGATTGAACTTCCTGTAATAACCTACGAGGCTGAGGATTGAATGCAGTTGTCTCCTTGTTGCAGAAGTGGCCAGATTTATGAGAATATTTTCTATTGTGTCTGCATCCCCAATCAAAGCCAGCTTAGGGTGCGTCTTAATGCTACCTTTTCATAGCTTGAGTGGTCTGGGAACTGTGTGCATCCCTTCTAATTTTGAGACAGAGACAGCTTGTGAATCATCCTTACATTCTTTTAGGGCTAGGTTGTGGAAATTGATTATGTCTGGTAGCTGTGTTTCCCATGTTGGTACCTTAGGTGCGACATACGAAGGCAATTCATCCCATACCACCATATCAATGTCCTGCAGAGCTGCGTTAAGCACCTTCGTTCCATCTACTAACCCAAATGTCCCCAGAAATTCATCCTTCAATGTCTCCCAGTGGCGGGTGCGTTAATGGAGCCCCACATCTAAATACCATGCGGTGGGAAGTGGTCCCCAAGGCATGAATAAACAGATGAACCCACTCTTTTATAGTCTTGTCGCACAATTTCTTCATCCAAGTGAACAAATATTCGCGCGGGTCTTCTTGGCCAAGGTAAGTTTGGGTACGCAGGTGAGCGGGCGGTTCAAATCGCAGGATCATCATATCCCATGATTCTTCCCAGTCCTGGAACGCCTCCTTATGTGTGTCCCACCACCGCGTAGGTGTTTTACGCATGGCTAAGTTAAGGGTCCCTATCCTTCATCCTCTTGGAACCTCAGCTTCAAATGCTCACAAAAATCCCTTAATATCACCAGAACCATCAAAATAGGGTAGGTATCTTACCTCGGAGAAAATGCAGCGGAATTTCTTTGTAACTCGAAGACATCGCAGCGCAAAGACATCGTGTAATCGGTTTTTCCAATTCTCGATCTACCCGTCGGAGTCAGAGAAACATTAACTGTCCTTTTCCCAGAAAAGTACACCATCTACCGTGGGATTGATCCAATCTTCATCCCACGCAATCAACTTATAAATGTGATCCACATCCTCTTCGTCGCACACTGGCTCTGTATATCATTCGCCTTCCACAGGATCTAATGGTACTATCACCCTTGTGTCGTTATCTCCAAACACCATGCTACTCTTCTTTAAGTTAATGATGCCTCCCATACCTATGGCCCAGTCTAACCCGAGGAGTGCAGGGTAAGGGTCTACGTCTTCTACAATCTGAATTACCTCAAAATCAGCCCGGACCTTGACCCCTGTGATATCTACCACGATCTTCGACAGCCTCCCCAAGGGTATGATCTTCTGTTGATTGGCCATACGTAGTTGGATAGTGGACCACTCCAACTTAGGTTCTCCTATCCATGACATGTTTGTTTTGGTAGTACATTCGCATCTGACCCCAAGTCCAAAATAACCTGATCCATTTCGTAGTCACTAATCTGTGTTGTCAACTACATCTCCCTACCAGTGTGTTTCTTATATCTGTATAGTTTGTGCACATCCTTGATTTCTGGGGGTAGGTTAGGCCACATTGCGTAGCTATCTATTAATGCCTAAATATTCTCCATAGCCTTTGGGTTGTGCAGTAGCTTCATACATGCCTGCAAAAAGGGTTTGACCTCCTCATCTTCCTTGAGGTTCGCAGGTGCCTGAGAAGTAGATGCCTCCGCCTCAGCAAAGTCTTTGCGAGCTGCGACAAATGTTTCTTTTTCCTTTTTTAGATCCAAACCTTCTTGTTTTATAACTGCTTGTCGGATCATAGGTTCAATCACAGCCTTCTCCCCAGGTCCCACGGTGGCCATCCCACTGCGTGTTACGACATTCACGCTTGGATCTTTGTCTTGTAGTTTAGCCTTAACCCTCTGCACATTCTACGTAGGTGTTGGTTGCTTTTCCTGCATTTTTTCTATCAAGATTGGACAGTCTTCAATCGCATGGTCCAGCTGTCTACAATACCAGCAGGACTGCCTCGTAGGGTTCAGATAGTCCCTTGCAAAGTGTCCTACTTCTCCACAGTTATAACAGATTAGTTGCCCTCGTCCCCTACATGTGCTTCCACCTCATCCCCCTCCCCTGCCCCTAATTGGGGAGACACCCTTGCCTGCGAGGGATCTCAGCGATGCAGGGTCTGTTTGTACTCTATATAAGTTTCCTCGATCGATCATCAAATCATATGTCTGGTAGTTGTGTTCATCATGTCCTACCGACCTGCAAAACCTGAACCATTGCTGCTTTACCTCTAGGACATACGTAGCAAGGCGGGGATAGTGGTTCGTATCTTGCAGCCCTGCCATGCGGCAATCATCGCACCACAGTGCTGGCCCACTTGATCCTGCAGTTTCCCTAGGGCACAATGGGCTAGGTCCCCCGACTTGCATGTAGTCTGCTAACAGAGGACAATTATCCTTGGTGTGACCATTCACCCTACATCGTATGCACCATCTTTCAGGGCTAGCTTCTGCTCCTTGCTCCTTTCGCAGATTCTAGATCTCCATGTGCATTACCTCCAATTGTCCTTGGATTTGTTGGATGCCCAGCTGGGTATCATCACTGGGTGCAGTTCTAACTTCATAGAAACCTCCAAGGCTTTTTCTTGCGATTCAAATTTTGGTGACCCATAGGTACGCGCAGGTGCGGCAGCAACATAGCGATAAACAATTCCGTGTGCTTTTTGTCATCGTACTGAAATCCTCCTTCTCTGATCACCTTCTTCAGTCATTGATCGGCCTCCCACACAGACTCAGAAGGCCCTTGCTTGAAATCCTTCACGTCCACCATTATTTTCGAGTAGGGCTTAGGCTTCTTGAACTATTGTTTCAAGGCGTTCTTAATCTCTTCAATGGTTGCATTCGCATGCTGGCCGATGTATCCCATGTACCAATCCAAGGCTCTTCCTTCAAAGGCGGGGGATAGTTTTGCCTTTTTCACCACATCATTAACTATGTTCTGTGCAGTCCATACGGATCCTATGACAAACCAGAATTGATCCATGTCTTCATCTCCCACACCCTTAAAGGTAGGTAACTTCATATGCACATCCATGTCATCTTCCGGTGGTGGCAGAGGTGTAGGTGAATTCTTACCCCTATGCTGGTTTGAAAGTGGTGTGGCTGGAGGACTCTGCGCAGCTGTTTCTCTTACCGGACTGTAGACAGATCTATCTCCTTCTTGGATGGTCCGATAGTATTTTCCACTTCACTTTTTACTTATGTCCAGCTCAGAGGTCATTCACTCGGTGTGGCTACACAGAATACTCTTTTCGCACAGTAATATTTTGATCAGTAATGGTAAGGTTTTCATAAACTTACCCCGGAAACCCTTAAAAAATCGTCGCTCTGCTTCAGAATAGGATATGAATTGATCGATGGCAAACTCTGTCACAAACCCTCCTAGCACACTATCCACCCAGTGATCCACCATGCGAGTGATGGTGTTATCAGTCTTTTCTAACTGCTAGATCAATTCTGGGGTCCACTGTGTGACCCGCTCATCTTTCCAACACTTCTGGAATTCGGCCAGCCTTGCGAGCCACTCTTGGAGCTCGATCGCAATTGTTACAAAGAAGATCTCATAGATCTCCGTGAAAATATACTTGTTCTTCCACTCTTTGGTGGTCAACTTCTTACTGCGGTTTTCTTTTACTGTGAATTCCTGAACTTGTTTTTAAAACCATTCATTGATTTATTCTCTTTCAGGTTTCCAGTATGGCCTTGGCATTACCTGATCTCTCTCAAAATGCTCCCGGTCCCGAAAACAGAACCATTTGTTGGCTCGAGGGGTCCTGACCCAGGTTCGGAGGTTAAGGTTTGCCAACAAGCCCCTATACTACTGGCCCTTTTGGCAGTGACCTACTTTCAAAGTCTCACCCGAAGCAGTATGGGAGGGTGCTGGAACCAGGTTTCCGCACCCTGAGAGAGAGTAGGTAAGTCAAGTTCGCAGCCCCAGAGGTTCGTACCAGATAGACCTATTCACGGAACGGTTCGCAGCAGAAACAACACAACGTGCAACTTAATCCATACAAGTTGTTATCAAGTACATATATATTCAAGTGCTTCGCATCCACGTGTGTCTTTCCAATTATCAAAATAGAGCAACAGATTCGCAGCTAATCATAAATACAGACATTTCGCAGCTCAAGAAAATAACACAGTCATTTTTCATAGCTTAAATAAGTAACACGGGAGCATATATAGCATAAGCAGATATCACAGATTCACATCAATAGTAATTTCCAACAGATCCTGATCTTCCAACAATACTTCCACATTCATTAGTCTTTCAGATCTACTTACAATACCCAAACCCAGCCCACGCACACAGCCTAGTGGGGTCCGCACACAGTAGGACTGAGGATCTCCACGCACACAGCAGCAGGAGTCCTATCCAAACCAACCCTAGACAGATCTAATAGTTCACACATAGCATCAATTCCAATTCTTCTCTGCCTTAAGACTCAAAATGTTCATCTATTTATAACGATTTAGCCTAAGCTTTCCTGTGGTCCGTAAATCGTGGTTCGCAGACTCTAGGTCTACCCTTTGACCCGTTACAATACTTTCAGGCCTTTGACCCACCCCAAATCCCTTGCGTTAGACTAAAATATGCCAAAAATATACAAAAATACTCAAAACTATCCCAATTTACAGCCTTTGGAGGACCCTGTTCCAACATGGGTCTAATCTGAAAATCTAATGAAAAGAGGCCTACAAGTTGTGTTGAATTGAAGCTGGTGGATCTGGTGTGAAAATTTATGAAACGTGGTCCACATTGGTGCTGAGGTTTGGAGCCTTCAGTGAGAAATTTGAAGCTTCTTGCCAGTAGGAGCTGGTGATCAGATCAAGGGATTGTAGCTCCCTTCCAGTAGTGACTGGTAAATGAGAGCAGGGAGTCGAAGCTCCCTTATAGTAGTGGCTGGTAAACGAGATCAGGGGGTTGGATCTCCCTTCTAGTAGCAGCTAGAGAATGACATAAGGTTACAACCTTTTGCAGGTGGGTGCCTAAGTGCTGGTATGAGTCTGCGCCAGTACAATATTGTAAGCAAATTTCTATATAATAAATATTGAAGATAGAGATGACAACATCGGTGGTTTTCTCCCACATTAGATTTCCACCTTAAATCTCGGTGTCCATGTGTGATGATTTATTATCATTATTACTGCACATGTTTACTTCTTACTAAATGTCTGATGAATGAATGATGAACTAGTCTAAGTAAAGTTACTGAATATTTATCTGAATAATAAGTTCACTGGGCATACACAAGTTTCCTTAAATAAATTTGCATACATACGCTAGTTGGATTAAGTAAATTCGTGTATATAAATCAGTAAAGAAAAGAAAAGTTTGTCTGAGTTTTAAATACTGGTTCACCCCCTCCCCCACCCCCTCTCAATATTTTTCCCAACAAACATCATATCCCAAACTAAAGAATTCTCAAGAATATTCAAATTGATAATCCATACTGTAAGCATCATCATTATGACCAACACTATCCTTGAGGCCAAATTATACAAGCTCTTATTTATTGAAGAGGATTATCCTCCAGGAAACCAAATATGATTATACAATCCTCCGACATTATCTTCTTCATCACCTGAAGAGTACAATGCACATGTGATGTTCCTCATCACTCCCCCACAACCAGAAAGAATATCCATGTTCTCCCTTAATATTGAGAATAGATCCATGCTCCTATTCAAGGAGACTCCTTTTTCTCCCTCTCAAAACCACAGGATACTTCACAACTTCCTTTTAATATTGGAAGCTAGCACCACAAGCCTTACTGCTTATATTTATCAGAGTATTAGTTACTAGTTTTCCTTAGCTACCAGGCACCCTCTTTCCTTTGCATCCCTTGTATTTAACTTTATTCTTTTCAAGGTACCATGGAGTCATCTCCACTCTTCACTATTTTTACAAAATCCAATTCATCTTTCTTTCTCGTCACTTTCTTCTTTTTTAATGAAGGAATTTCATTGAGCCTTCCCGATCTTTAATCTAATGATGAAAGTGATATTCCTTTACCTTCAAATTATCTTCTCGTACAACTACCATTTCAATACCAAGAGGGACTCATCTTGACTTCATAGTTTCCAGGTAACAAGCATTGATGTCTCAACATTCTTCATCCATACAATTGAACTTTTCCCAACTGTCATCATGTATTCCTGCAACATCCTTTTCCCAGTAGCGAAAAATAATATGTTAGCTAGATAACCAAAGCATAAATTAAATAGACTTACCTCACCATGGTGACCTTATCGTACCATCAACATCCTCATTGACCATCTCCACTTGATCATTCCTTCATGCATCATAGTTCCCAAGGATCAAACTTGATTACCAACTTAAAAATTTTCTTTCGGAGATTATACTTGGATGTCTAATTATCATCTTACATATTCTACATAAAATCCTATAAATTATTAAGTCGAATTCTATTATTTTCCAACATTACTAATATTTAAGCATATCTTTATAACCAACTTCATTCCATAATATTATTGTACATGTGAAACTTATCCAAAGTTTTATTTTATAAATTCTTATGCTTTCAACCAATCATATATTTATTCATATATCTCATAAAACTTTTGCATCTTTACCCATTGAAACCCTTCATTCCTTTTTACCAGTATGTTTCCACATTACATACAATAATATTATTATTTTCATGATGTTCTTTCCAAGGAATTCCCAAAATGATGGTCCTTCCCAGATCACGATGATACATTTAAGCAATATGACAATCTCTAACATAGTAATAGATAATATTTGGATGAACAATATGAAAAATGGTTTATCACTATATCATAAATGATCTCTAATAAGAAACTTAATCATATAAATTTCAAAACATGCTAACATCATATGATTCTATCCTATTATGCTTATGCAAAACATATCTTTAAAAGAAAATCAGCATTCATAAAGAACCTAGAAGTCAGTGAACCTTCTTTAGTAGTAAAGATCATCCACTTCTTCCTTATTTTTCTTCTTCTCAGGTTCTCCCACTGCTTCAGCTACATGAGCTTCACTCTTATCCTTTATTTTGTTGTTTTGTTGATTTGGAAAGTCCCTCTTGTAGTGTCCAAACTTATTTCACTTGAAGCATTGCACCTTGGACATATTTTTCTTCGTGGACATGCAAAAATTTCCCTTCATCTTCTTGACTTGGGATAGAAAGGCTTGAGATTTATCATCCAATCCAATGTCATCCTTGACCTTGATCCTCAATTCTTACAGTGTGCGTTTTTCCCACAAATCATCAAAGGGAGTTGAATCTTTCTTGGAGTAGATACTTTTTGAAAATTTTCTCCATTCGAGTGGCAATGCATTTAGAATGTTGAAATGTGTAACTAGGTCGGTTTTCATGTTGACTATGTATTTATGTAAAGAAGAAGACAAAGATAATAAAATGTAATTTTGTTGTACTTGCTTCATGGATTTCATGAGCAAGATTTATTATAGGTCTCTAGACTTCATCTTGATGTCTAGTAGGGTTTGTCTTCTGTTTATAAATATATTCAGTTTCATGAAGAACCTAGTCATCATTGAATGTTCCAAGACCTTGTCCGAAAATCTGTGGAAGAATGGATTGAAATAATCAACGCTGGAAATCTATGATGGAGTTGGTCACAGCTAAGTCGGCCTACAAGCTATTGGGTGGTCGGCCTAAAAGCAAGAATACTGCCTCTATATATACGCTGCCTCTGTGGTCAATTAGATACCAAGCAACAAAGCGGATCTCTCAGAAGTGACACAGAAAAGTATGATGCGATCAACTAAAATTATAATGCAGACTCTTTATTAATGAAATTGCAATGATTTCTAAACCAATTATGAGGTGGTCTCTATAACATAAAGTGCAGATAATACAGAAATAGAATTGCGGTGATATCCAACAAGGTTTCGGTGATTATAGAGACAATATTTGCGGATCTTCCTAAATCTGAAGTGTGGAGCATACATATGAAGAAGTAACAGATGTTAAGAGATATGGATCAGTCTTGGAAACATTCCATCTATCCATATGAGAGTTAAATAGGAAACTACGTATGTTCTGTATATAAGCTTGTAAGAGAAGTCAAGTGCAGATATGTTTTGGAGAATTGTAATAACACAGAAATATGCAAATAGCTCCAATGTATCACAGCATGAGTATGCGGACTCATAATCAAAAAGGATTGTGATTATTTATATATATATAGTGACAAATGTGGACTACTATGCGAATATAATTCTAAAGATAAATATGAATTCAATTATGGGCTCATGGACAGAAAAATTATGTGGATTTATGAGAGGAAGGGTCACTACTAGATAAGAAAAGAGAGGAAGGTAAATCTAGGATTTACCGTCCCTCTCACTTTTAATAAAAGTAATTTTGTGTCGTGTTTATTTGATAATTGACTTGATGAAAGACTAAAAAAGGCAACGAAGAAAAATCATAAGTAATCCAAGGAAGTTCATAAGTAATTATCAAGAAGAGAATTTTGTATTAACCTACAGCCCTCCAAATTCTCAACATGGTATTAGAGCTCTGGTTACAATAAAGGGCTATCAATGATACAAATCCACTTCATTTTGGAGGTTACAATCTCAGCTTGGTTACATTGCAGCGCTTATAGCACAAATATTATGAAACATGTCACCTACATCACAGGTTAGGTGATACTTTAGTTCGGCTACATGGGTCAAACAAGTTCGGATCTCAGTCAAGAAGTACTATCTATACACTAATTCTTACATGTACACAGTCTCGGCATACATGTATATGAGGTAATATTACATAGTCATCCTAAACACAGTCTCGGCATACATACATCCCCACATTTCGGACTCAATCTGAGATTTTCGATGGTATATAAGTTTGAAAAAGGAAGCAGAACTCAGATAGCACAGTTTTAGGTATATAAAGATATCAGTGAGAAAATTACAGTGATTACAAGTGACATTCTCAGAATGACTAAATAGACAAGACTCAGGTCATTAGTGCTACCATAGTGATAGAACTATGATACTATCATAATTCGGTATGGATGGTTCAATACTACCACAGCAATAGTTTGTGAGTACATATTAGTCAAACGCACTTACAATATTGATTCAATTCTATATATATGATTCGATGTTTCCTCCAATAAATATAATTCTTATATATTGTTGAACTCAATGGCATGACCTCAACTTACCAATGGTGGTCACAGCCTTGGAAGAATACAGTCTGAAAGATCAACTACACAAATGGATGACATGTGATCTCAAGTCTGGAACAACCTAAGAAGAAGAAGAACATTCAAGGAAGAACAAGGTGAAGATCTCCTCTTCACTTTCCAAGTAAGTATATTTCATTTTCATTTTTAATTTTTGGTTAAATGACTTTGATTTGCAAGGAGATACATAAGGTGGTTGTATTACCAAATATCCTTGCATGAAACAAGGAGGATAGTCATGGTCCTCATAGATAACTGAAGTCATAGATAAGGGTCTCATTTGAATTCATGGAAAGGAACTCTTAAGGTTCTCTCACATGAACAAAATTGGAGACACAAAAGAACCTGGAAGAATAATTATGAACATTACAAGAAAGTTCATGTCACTGGAAAGGATGGAAGGAGTGGATGGAAAGGAGTAAGATATCATTAAGACTATTCTCCCTCATAATAAGTCTCTTTATGGCTCCTAGATCCTGCTTAATATTTTATGCGATGTGACATCCTGGAAGTATTAGAAACAATAACTCATATGATCATGAGGGTAACAAAAATCATGGGATAAGTAAGTTACCTTGCTCATCAACCTAGGGTTTCTATGGAAGAAGACAAGTTGAAGGCAATAGTTTTGCAGAACTCAAACATTTGAAGAAAAGGAAGAACCTAATTCAAAGAAAATCTAAGAAAGAAGAAGCAAGGGATCTACACTACGATTGAGATCATCTTCTTGTTTAAGTGATTTATGTTGGTTATATGAGAGGAAGTAGTGTAGCATCCTGATGAAAGCATGGTAGGAGCTCTTGGTGAACCAGCTCTAGGAAAACCTCCCTGATAACATTACTAGTGGAAATCAATCATCAAGAGCAAGGTTCATCATGGAAACAGATTTCTGGGATATGATGGCATATTGATGGAGCAAGACAAGGGAATGAAGCTCTTCATTCTTGAAAAAATGTCTACAAGATGACTCGAGAAAGAAAAAAAAGGTTATGAGGTATATATATATTTATATGCTAACATTGGATATTGTGAAGTCATGTCATATGGTTGCAGGTAATGAACTTCTATATTTAGAAGTATGATCTAAGGAGGAGTATCTCTCAGTCATTAGGGGAATTTTGACGTCTAAAATGGGCCTCCTAAGGAAATAATAAAATAATAGCTAAACCAATAAAATAATATTTATGAATTTTCAATTCACTTTTTGCATCACAATCCATGTAACCATAGTTAAATTCAATTCAAAAGTTGTACCAAAATAAAATTAATAAAAAAATTGTATTGATGTGACTATAAATAAGAATGAGTTTTTCAAGAAAAAGTTATTATCATTGAACAACTAATGCACTTGTCCTTTGTGCTTAAATAACTTAAAATAAAATATAAATATAAATTTATAAATTCTTAATTATATTATATGCTATTAATTAAAATTTATATTATTTAAATTGTATAATAACATGTAATTAATATATTATATAAAAATAATATAATATAATAAATGTATATGGATATGCATTGTTTCTTTCAAGAAATATGAAATGAAAATAGTATATTTTTATTCAAAAAGTGTGAAATGACATTTATTATGAGTACTTTACTTTGACTTTAAAAGTACTTAGAGCACTACCATGGTTAACCATGAGTTTTAATCCACCATTGAGAATGTGACAAGTAAGTACCTTTCACTCAAGCAATTCCACCTCAACCATTAGGAATGATGTTATCCCCTAAAATGTGATTGGTTTTCATAAAGTGAATTTTGATTGTAGATTTTCCTTAGGAGGCCCATTTTAAACCTCAAAATTCCCCTAATGGCACCGATAGATGAAATCAACATAATATGTCCTCATATAATATGAGGTGGTTGTATATGAACGAGAAACTAGAGAGGTTGTAAGTTCCTGGGAATGAATAATGTGCAGAAAGGAAGAGATCATGAAATGCAACCATGTTAGGAGGCAGTTATCATCCAGAAGCCAAGAAGATGTGACTAGGAGATCTCTTGGGAGGATATGTAGATTCCAGTCTGGTAAAGAAGAAGATCCTTGGAAAAACGTATCATTAGGAGATGATTCAATATGTATGAAGGATGTCGATGCCTACAGGAAGATGTCATGGTGAAAGATCATCACTAAGGTAAATTTTGTTCTAAAATTTAATATGAATATGTTTAACTGGATGAATTTGTGCAGGGCTGCTAATCATGAGAAAGGATGTATGATCATTGGAAATTATTCGAAGGAAAGCAGCATGGCATAACAATGGACCAGATAAAGGAAGTCTGATGAATCACTTCTGATAGCTGACATGACTCAGGATGGAAGTGATGGATGATCTGTGCCCTATGAAGCTAAAAATTGAAGATTCCTCAATATCGAAATCCATGACATCGCGGATAAGAATTCTTCATGAGAAGATAGGTGTCTCACCATTACTGCTGGAGGTCCCTGGTAATAAGTTTCTTACTTAGAAGAAACTTGGTGATTCCTAAGAATGAGCTTAGGTACATTCCTTGTATAGGAATGAGTAAATTCCCTTGTGGAATAGGTCATCCCTGGTTGAGAAGGAGAGATAGACACATCATTCTGGTCTTCACTTGGGAAGACAGAATGGAGGATTGTGTAATCATATGGCATTCGATACTCTTTGAGAATGTATCAGGGAATTCAAGATAAGAGTAGTCAGGGACTGATATTCTTTGAGGGCTAGCTACCCAAGAGAAGAATAGTCCAAGAAGGTCATACTTTGGGAACACCCGGGTGGAGTATGTACCTTGGAGATACAATGAGGATGGTTTCTATAAGTCATATGTCTCGCTATAATTGTAGTTCATTGTCTCGTTGAGAGATGGGGTTGTTAGTCAAGGCCTTTCACTAGGACAATGCTGGTTGATATGATGCTATACAGATGCGATTACCAATCCGAATTATTCTTATGAGATTCTTCAGTTTGAAAGTAACCATGTACCTCTATGAATACCTCCCTAGTTAAGAGGGAGTGTTGAAAGTGTAACTAGGTCGGTCTTCATGTTGACTATGTATTTATGTAAAGAAGAAGACAAAATGTAATTTTGTTGTACCTGCTTCATGGGTTTCATGAGTTTCATGAGAAAGATTTATTATAGGTCTCTAGACTTCTTATTGATGTCTAGTAGGGTTTTTCTTCTGTTTATAAATATATTCAGTGTCATGAAGAACCTAGTCGTCATTGAATTTTCCAAGACCTTGTCCGAAAATCTGTGGAAGAATGGATTGAAATAATCAATGCTGGAAATCTATGATGGAGTCGGTCACAGCTAAGTCGGCTTACAAGCTAGTGGGTGGTCGGCTTAAAAGCAAGAAGACTGCCTCTATATATAAGCTACCTCTGCAGTCAATTAGATACCAAGCAACAAAGCGGATCTCTCAGAAGTGACACAACAAAGTATGATGCAGTCAACTGAAATTATAATGTGGACTCTTTATTAATGAAATTTTGGTGATCTTTGAACCAATTATGTGATGGTCTCTATAATATGAATTGTGGATAATACATAAATATAACTGCGGTGATATCTAACAAGGTTTCGGTGATTATAGAGACAATATTTGTGGATATTCATAAATATAAAGTGTGGAGCATACATATGAAGAAGTAACGGACATCAAGAGATACGGATCAGTCTTGGAAACATTCCATCTATCCATATGTGAGTTAAATAGGAAACTACAGATGTTTTGTATATAAGCGAGTAAGATAAGTCAAGTGCGGATCTGTTTTGGAGAATTGTAATAACACAGAAAGATGCAGATAGCTCCAATGTATCACAACATGAGTATGCAGACTCATAATCAGAAAGGATTGTGATTATATATATACGGTGACAAATGTGGACTACTATGCGAATATAATTCTGAAGATAAATATGAATTCAATTATGGGCTCATGGACTAAAAAATTATGTGGATTGATGAGAGGAAGGGTCACTACTAGATAAGAAAAGAGAGGAAGGTAAATCTAGGATTTACCTTCCCTCTCATAGTTAATAAAAGTAATTTTGTGTCGTGTTTATTTGATAATTGACTTGATGAAATACTAAACAAGACAACGAAGAAAAATCATAAGTAATACAAGGAAGTTCACAAGTAATTATCAAGAAGAGAATTTTGTATTAACCTACAACCCTCCAAATTCTCAACATAGAACACATATGGTCACTTATGAATCAGTACTTGGTTACCTAATTCCTTGCAAATGGTCTCTCAGCTGAGAGACTCTCATGAGGAAGGATGCCATGTCCTCATCCTTCGATTTCTTCATTCTATGTACATTTTTCCGCAAAGAAAAATTTTGACATGTTGTATTTACAGAGTATAAATTGACTAGATTGTCATACATTGCCTTAGAAGTCTTCAAGTTTGTAATAAATAAAACAAGATAATCCTTGATTAATTTAATTATGATTCTTTGTGCCCTCATTTCCTTTTTTTACTTTTCTATTTCTCGTGTCCTTGCTTTGCTAGGTTTAGTAATTTTCCTAGTGACATATTCCATCACTTCTTGTTATGCCAGTATCAATTCAATAATCTTCTTCCATGTTAGATAGTTTAATTATTCCCTAATGAACTTATTTCTCTCCTTGCATAAAGTTGAAAATTTGTAAAATTGTAAAATTTTAATTGTAATTGTATGTAAAATTGTAAAATTGTAATTGTAATTGTATGCAAAATTGTAAAATTATAAAATTGTAATTGTAATTTAAATTGTAATTGTATGTAATATTGTAAAATTGTAATTTTAATTGTATGTAAAATATTTGTAAAATTGTAATTGTAATTGTAATTGTATTGTTAAATTGTTAAATTGTAATTGTAATTGTATGTATTGTCATGATTCAATTTTATTAAAATTGTAAAATTTGTAAATTTGTAAAATTGTAAAATTGTAAATTAATTGTCAATTTTAAACCATAACTACCGTAAGTAAAATGTATACTTTACATATTGTTAAATTACCATAATTGTAAAATTGTAAATTTGTAAATTTGTATGAATATAAATAATTGTAAAATGATAAATCTAGAATAATATGAATTTTTGTAACATAATAAAGTTTAGAAAATAATGCAAATAAATTCATGTTTAGAATTATCATTATTTTATTATGATCTTACATACCAAAAATAACAGTATACATTAATATATTTTTTAAAATTTTGAACATATCATTCATATATATATATAGGGTGAATTTATTTAAGTAATGATATAGTGAAAAACCATTTAAAGCAATCAAGTAGTTGTATTATTTTAGGAATTGACATAAAAAAAGAACTTGATACAGTGCATTGCTTTCAAAATCAACATAATTGCAAATTATCAAGTGAAATGATTTTAACATTAACATAATGCAAACCAGTTAATTCAAAATACATATTATAATGTTTGGAAAAAAATAATCTTATTTATAAGGTTGAGTCCTCTTCTTTATAAAAACCCATCTTAAATAGTATAAATGATGAAATAACACATGTACCATATCACTCTTATTTCTCATGAACACCCTCATTATCTTCCAACCTGTTTGGCATGATAACACTATTTTTCTCAAAAATATGTTTTGATCTAGGGTCATGTCTCAATACGAACCACCAATCCCTATCCAACACATCTAGGTAAAAAATCCCTTCTTACAGTGTTTGGGGAAAACATAAGGCTCCTTAGCTTCATCTCACATCTTTCTAGAGTTGAAACATATCAACCTAATATCGCGATCTTCCTTTACATTATTCCGATCAAAGGAAACCCACCACTTACACCTAAAAATAACACATTGGAAAGAAGAGAAGCCCACTTCAATGATCTCTTGTATCTTTCCGATGTAACCTAACGTCCCTCGTACTAGGTTTTGATCATGGTGGGTAGCTCGACTAGATTGATCGAACTCGACTTCCACTCCACAGTCTTGTGTCATGAGTCCATCGACATTTTCTGTGCGAAAATGGTGTCCATATTCCCACATAGATGGGAACAAATGCACTTATAAAAAATTTAAAAAATCATAGTGTCATGTGTCTAATAACCCAACTATTAAATTATAAAATATAGATGTTACATTTCAAAGGTACATTATTAAGTTTAAAATGAACATAAATAGATTATTATGGAGTTGTTGCACCCAATCCCTACATTTAGCACATCCTCTTCATCACGCGGGTAACGACCGGTTGGGCTGTATTTCTCTCTGACTTGGTCAGCAACCCAACTGTTGGGGCATATAATTGGCATATTTTCTTTTAAATGATCGGGATAAGGCACACTTCTGCCATTCAACCGTCTGAATTCTTTCCGAACACTATCCCATTTCATCCTTTTTTGTTAGTACAATGCGACCCACGGTTGTGTCACTTCGGAATTGTAAAGAACGAATTTATTGATTTCTTCAATTTATGCATTCGTTGATGAAATCAAACCAACATATAGTACATATGAGATCAAATATACATTATATCGAAGTTCAACGTGAATATTTACTTTGTGTAAATTTGAAAAATTATAAGTCACTTACTCTTTATCAAGCGCCTTTTTCCATTCGTTTGGAGAAGCTCTCCTTCTCTTTTGTCTTCATCCCTTTCATTGTCCCAAATCACTGCACCTTGTATGTTGTCAATCTGTTTGATGTACTCACTAGCATAATAGAAAGACTCATACGATATGTACCCCTCTTCCATAGACCCCTTGGGTTTTTCCCTTGGTCAAACAAAACCTTTCAATTTCTTCATGTACCTCTCTAAGAAGAACATCCAACGACAAGAAACCATGCCAACTAATTCAACCTCATCTACTAGGTGGATTAGAAGATGAACCTGCAAGTCCATGAAACTTGTCGGCAATTCCTTCTCAAACATACAAAAAATCTCAAATATCTCTTGACGCCACCATGGAATTCTAGTCACATGAATCTCCTTTGACGTGATCCAACGTACAAATGCAGATAATTTAGATATGGCACATCCTAGGTCTTGGGGGGAGTCATGTTTCACACACCCATGCACGAACAAAGGATAATGACACTACAAAGTTATAAACACATGCAATAATATACAAAATTAGTCATGTTTTATGATCCCATGGGATAAAATTTATTAATATGACAAATAATAAAATCATGCTTTTCAAATTATATGTACTCTTACGAGATTCAAATGGTGATGTGATTTCAACCCTGACAAATGGTCTTCCACGGTGAAGCAACGTCGTAGTGAATACCCATATGAAGATGGCACCCTCACACCCATTATAACTTCCTTTGCCAAAGAAAGATCATATTTTTTTTAAATCCATGGGACATCATCTTCTTTTAAATACCAATTAGAGGGACCAGCCTCTGATCCTGTACTTTCTAATTGTCTTGGAAAATGTTTCTTTTTAGTTTTTGAAGTAATAATATCTTTCCTAATAGCCAATGTGTCACTTTGTTTCGATGATATGTGCCTCCATAAATCAGATGAAACATTTTTAAATATATGCATGGGATCTAATAAGTGGGTAATCTTAAGATGCTCCCAATGTGGGAGGTTATAAAAGAGATTTCCTTTTCATTCCATAGGGCAATTTCTCAACATAGGTAACGAATAATTCTATATCATCGAACATAAGCTCCCCATTTGAATCGAACATTTCTATGAACTCCTTCTCCTTCTCTCTCTCATATGCTCTAAGCCATTTAGCTAGTGTTGTTATTGTAGGCCTTTAGGTTCTCTCTCGATTACCATTGAAAGTGGATGTTGCTCTTCTATAAGGGTGTTCTTCTGGGAGGAATGCCCTGGAGCAATCATACATGGGCTTTCGTAGGCCGTTGGAACATCTAGCTTTCATAGAAGGTTCACAACATTTACATCCATAATACCCTTTTGTTACAAGACCTGCGAAATTATTGTATACAATATGCATGGCACGTTACATAATATCATGAAGATCAGAATAATTACCACGAATTAAATAATTAATATGTGAAAGAATATTTTTACGTATATAAACAAATCAATAAACATGTAATTTACCAGAGAAAACTCCTAAGCCTGGATAATCATGTGTCATGTAGGCACATATGCCATACAATGTAAAACTCCTCTCTGCTGCGATGGGTCTTGATACATCGTATACATTTATCCGATCTCATAATTCCTTTAATTCATCTACTAGTGGTTGTAAGTAGACATCCATATTCTTCACTTTTATTCTACAAAGGACTATGAGAGCCAACATAAGATGTTCATTCTTCACGGACAACCATGGGAGGATATTTTTATTGATCACTACTATAGGCCAAACATAATAGTTGGTGTTCTGGAGGAAATATGGGTTGACGCCATCCATGGCTATTCTAAGTCATAGACTTCGTACTTCATCCTTGAATTTTCCAGGCCATGTATCCTCTATATGCTTCATGGCTATTGAATATGTTGGGATTCGCATAACTCCCAACTCACTTCTGTGTGAGGCATGTCATCCTTGTAACATAGCTAATTATTTGCAACAAAACAGTGTTTGAATCCTTGGGATTATAAGCATGTGCATCAATATCTTAAAAGGAGGACCATGTGATTTACCCTTCTTTTTTTATTTATCATACCTGTCATGCCCACATTTCGGACATATATCTTTATCTACATATTCTCCTCTATATAGAATACAATCATTTGGACATGCATGATATGATATGTACTCAACACCCAACATTTTCAACAATTTCTTTGCCCCTTCGCAGCTACTAGGCAAGACATTATCACTCGGAAGAACCTTATCTTTGAATAACCTGTAGTTGGTCATGGGAAATATTAAATGTACAATGCAAATAATTATTAACTTTCATAAAATTTCCCATTTGCAATTTTGATTGTGTGACAAGACTTCTCAAAATATAAGGGACTTGATGGTCAATTACCTCAAAATTTCCGAGAAACATGCATTCGAAAAGCCAAAATTTGCTTTCAAGTTGTACAGCAACATCGTTGTCCCCAACTGGGTAGACTTTAACTGACCGCTAGGTCCAAAAAGAGGGGTGGTGGAAGCAAATTTAAGGCTTTCGAAAAAGGTATCAGCGATATGAGCATCATCCCCTAGGTGATCATCGTTCTGGAATGCATCTAACAACATTGTCTCCATGGCAGTCATACCCTTAAGTAATCGTCCATAACAACCACTATTTGATTGCCTCCATTGCCAACTTGTGAAGAACTAGTATTGTTGTAGTCATTCCTAATTGGTGAATCTAGACATAGTGGGAATTGAATAGGTGGTTGATTCAACCATTCTTGATATCGTTCCTCTTCGAGTTTTCCTCTTAATTCATCCTTCTCTCGATTTTACATTGTCGTGGGGTGCAGCGGAAGATGGTAGGTAGGTCGCTCATCATCACTAGAATCCTAATAATTTCAAAAAATATATTTGAACATGATTAGTACAAAATCGATGATATCAATTAGTAAGCATGTCAATGCATGATTAATTGGTTTGACGTTGAAATAAGTACATCATACCAAAAAAATTTACCATCATTGTCCCAGGATTGTGGCTAGATGAGGCATGTTACCATTGGCAGGGTGAAGCAGCTGTCCATTTTCATCTACCAACCGTGCCTTGCAGTATGTTGCTCCTGATAAGAGGTTCCGACACTTTGGAACTGTTTGAATATATTGTGCATTTGAACTCGATTTTGAATTTGCATGAACCTAGAAATTTGTATACATTAATTTTACTCAGTTGATTGACATGGATAAAATAAATAAATTCAATTAGATAATGAAAATATAAATAAAATCTGAATTAATTATGTATGGAGATGGGTAGGGAGAACTTCATGATGGACTTTGAGAAATATTATGGAACGAGCTGGATTTTGAAGAATTGTCCATTTGATATAATTGTAATATTTTCTCCCTGCATTTGAGCAAAATCAACAATAAATTTTGGTGTACATACCTAAAAGTAATTCTAGTGCCCTAAAAAAGGAGTTATTGTTATCGGTGCTAATGCATTGTTAATCGAACCAGTGCGGTTTATTACCGGACGCATCGGTGCTGTTAGTTAACAAATGCATCGAATATCAGAAGAAGAAAAAAAGTGCAACTTTATTTTTTTGAAATGAAAAAAAAGAGGTAAACTAAAAAATGAGCGGAAAATGATTTTCAGAAATATAATTTCATAAAACAATTCTTTAAATTATAAAAGATATTCATTATTTCATTATTTTTGCAAAAAAATTCAGGAATGGATTTGCACGAGCGACATACCTGGAGCAAGAGAGAATAAGATCACTGTGGAGCAGCAAAATACTTTCGAATAGTAGCAGTATTCAGAGAATCGAAATTTGAAACATCTGGTGATTCACACAAAAACCCTGTAGTATAGTAAAATTGTTAAATATTACTGTAATAATTGTTTTTTTTATAGTTTATGTTAGATTTACATGCATAGTAAAAATTTTAAATTTTAATGTGCATTTTACTAATAAAATATTTTACAATCTCTATTCCTATTCACATTTAATTAAAATTCAGAAAAAAACAAAAAAAAACAAAACAAAACAAAACAAAAAACAAAAAAATCCATTCTAAACCCTTGCTTTTTCTTTATGTGACTTCACAATTAAGGCTTTTCATTTTAGATTTATAGGGTTTGTATTACTAAGGGTTTGTGTGTGTGTGTGTATATATATATATATATATATGCGTATGAAATCTAACCCATGGGACCACTTGTAGAGTTGGATCCCAATCCCTGCAAGCCCTTGCACGATTTTTTTAAAAACAACTTTTTTTAATCAGTGTGCACTATTTAAAATAGCGCACCGATGTGTGATTGTAGTATAGAGTATCAGGCGTGTATTGACAAAAAACATTGTTTGATAAAAAAAAAAAATTGTTATCAATTTATGTTTATGTTTTTTTTTCTAAATTAGGCTACTTATATTATATCATATAGGTCCAAAAGTTACATTTCTCGTCCTACGGAGTTGGCAAGCCAATTCCAGAGGGAATTTGTAGAAGCAAAAAATCGAAAAAGACACTGCTCCAAACGGGGAAGCCAGCCCGAGAGAAGAGTTGATAATGAGTTGCTCATAGCAAGAAACCAGCCTGACGAGTTATAAGTTTAGGACAAAACCATAACAGTGGACAGAACGAGAACATTAGAAAACTAGAAATAGCTAAAATATAACTGGAAAAAGAGATGAGCACCCAGCCATAAGTTGAAGGAGAGTTATCATTATTTTATGGAGGGAGGGGTGGCTCTTCCACAATCCTGCATGCATAGTCTGACTCGTCCTCCTCCTTCTTGGACATGTAGGACGTTGATGTTGGGAGAAGTAGCACTTGGGCATTGAGCGAAATGAAGGAGGTCGCTTGCGTGTTGGTGACCGCATCAGTTCCTTCCTCTTCCGAGCTTGAACCTGCATCGTTGCTTGAATACTCTCCGCTGCTTGAAGCGCTCTGCACCGATAAGGCTTTCATTTTGCGAGGAGATAAGGCTGGAGCAAACGGAATGGTAGATTTAAGATGTCTTTTTCTGGGGCGGAGGCCAGATCTAGAGGGTTCAAAGGGAAGGCTCAGATGATGGAGGGACAAATGGGCAGTAAGGTTGACGAGGTCGAGGACATCCGGCTGCACCCAATCCACAGTGAAATTCACCGCCCTACCTGTAGAGGACAAGGTGGGAGGCTTGAAAGAGAGGCTCCACCCTCCTACTCTTCGGCAACGCATCCTATGTCTTCTGGGCATGGCAGAGGCAAGGGACTGAGAGTAATTCTAAGGAGAAGGAGCATCCTTAGGTGCAACCGGGGTGCCGAATTTCAAAGAGAGGCGGCCTCGGGGGAGGGGGACAGAACAAAGGAACCAAGGCACGGAAGAGAAACCAGAGGCATCTGCACAGAGTTGAAGGGAGAGGCGTAAGGTGGAAGACCGAGCAGGTGTGGCGGATTTAAGGGCCATGGGAGGTGGCCAAGGCAGGATGGACAGAATTAAAGAGCAGCAGTCGGAGGTAAATGTAGAGGATGATGATGGGAGGCTGGCTGGGGTGGCAAATAAATGCCCCATGCTCCGGCATTTAAAATACAAAGGGCGAGCATGTGAAGGCGTGTGGGGTGGACAGGTGCCCTACCACCTAGCATCCAAGTGGCGCCCTCTCTCCTCACAAATCACCCACATCCGGGAAATTTATGTTTATGTTAATCGGTGCTCTGGTATTAATATAATGCACCGTATCTCCTATTGACAAAGAGCACCATAGGATGTTTCTACTGTATTGGTGGTGTGTTTATAAGAACCTACTACACCGTTTGTAGTGCGTAAGTTGCGAAATTCGCATCGTTTTCTAGATATATATATATATATTTTTACCTGAAAAGTATATTTATAAAATATATTAATGAATGGTACAGGTTTTATATTGATAAAGAAATGGTTGAGAAGAGTTCATGTAACAAAAATACTGATAGGACATCCAAAAAAGCATAAAATTCAATTTCTTTGTAAATTCTTTACAAAAATTAATATTTTTGAACTATATGTAAGTTTAACTAATATGTATTTTTTAGTGTGTATCATGCGGAGCCACAAAATGATGGATCTTGATAAGATTCTTTCCGATCTATGATCAGAAAAGTGTAAAATCTTAATGAAAAAATTGCAGTAGGATGAATCGGGTGAATAAAAAAATACTATCTATCCAATATGAGTTTCTTTTTTGAATTTTTACTAATAATATACTTAAAAATATTAGATAACATGTTACAAAAAATCTATTAATTGATATGTTTAATTTTCTACAGGGACCAACAGCGAAGAAAAAGAATTTTGTTCTAAGAAAATAAAAAAATAGAACATGCAAATGAAAATGAATTGCTCCTTAGCTCATCTGGAGTGGTGCTGGAGGTTAACGAAAAGGGGGAAAACATTTACAATACTTTGAGGGATTTAGTGGAATGAATGTATAGACGTTATTTCCACTTATAATACAAAAATCAATCCAATGATTCCAAGAACCAACTTTTATTTAAACTACAGGAAGAGTTTCCAAATAATTGGTCAATGAGACATGTCAGACTTTTAATAGCAAAAACGTACAACAACAACAAAAAGGATTGAAAAAGTAATATTCCTTTAAATGTTTTTCTAGAATTATATGTATATATTACTACAAAGCAATCATTTATAGATATAAATTTTGTTATATTTAGTTTTCATATATCAATATAAAAATTAAATAGTTTATTGTCATGTTACTTTTTCAGGAAGATTATGAAAATCTCAAAGGATGAACAAGCTGATATCAGAAATATTCCAGTAGGAATGTCCAAAAAGGTGTACAAGGAGATGGTCAAAGAAATTGACATAATTACATCTCACAAGGAGCCATATCAACAAAAATGTGCTTCAAATGTAATATGTAATCATTGAATTTTTCGATTAGGTACAATAAATAAATAATTTAGCATTAAATATTAATTTTAAAGTATTTTCTTGCAGAAAATAAAAGAAAATAGAACACATTTAGCACATAAAACAAGACAACAAGGAAGAAAAGGGTTGATATCTATGTTTGTGAGTAATTGTTACTTCCTTATAACAACTTAACTATATTTCATTTTTGTATATTTTAAGTTGTTTTACAGCAATCATCATTGAATGTCTTCAAATATGAGCTAACATACAAAGAAGAACCATCAGAAGAATTGGTTGACATTGGGTTAAATATGGGTTGTCAGTATACGCTTGCATATCATAAATTAATTATGGAATTTGTAAGCATCTATCTTGTTTTACTTAGCTCCATCTATAATTAATAGAACAAAAAAAAAGTATATTAAATCTATGATTTTTTATGGCGTATTAAACTTGCAGGAAACAAAGTATGGAACTGCGCCAACAAATGAATTGTTGAAAGATGGCATGAAATTTGGTTTTGAAATAATGTGTATAGTTCATGAGTCAATTATTGCTATGGTACATTTATTTTCGATTTACATTGATGTATATTATTTAATATTTCAATTTTAATTATTCTCACCAATGTATATACACTCATTACACTTTATTTTTATGTTTTTAGGTGGAACTTGTAGAAAGAGAAAACAATCAACACAATGAAAAAAGCATTCCTCCAAATAACCCAAGTCATGGAAGTAGCTCAAGCAGTGACAGTGATTCTAGCGAAGAATGATGATCAATATGTTTGGATATCAAAGCAAGGCATTGTATTTTTTGAAATATTTGTCTGTGAAAGCAGACATTTTGTTAAATGTAATGGACATAGTGTCCCAATTGAGAGACAAAGGGATACCAATAATTGTCCCATTTTGTATGACAAAGAGTGTCTTCTTCATATATATATAATAAAATATGTTTTAATTTATTCTATTATGTTCTCCATTGTCGCTGTGAAATTTTACACCACTGATTAAATATATGGATGATTAAATATTATAATGAAGAGATGTGAAATATGATGATATGATATAATAAATTCATCCAAACATAACATTAAAATGCACTAATAAAAATTTAATTGATATGAATATTTTTATAAGATATGTGTCGACTTATGATGAATAATGAATTTTTTAAAATCACAATAATTGCACTGTCACAGGTTGATGTTTCTAAAAAATAGAAAATGAACACATGTGCATGTGTATGATATTGTGCACTGGTGTGTTTCTACGACCTATGAGAACCGCACCAAATATTAATACCAATTGTAACGCATGGTGTGCTTTATCGACGACTATGACCCGGGAAGATAGGAATTGCATGCACCGGTATGGTTTTCCTTTAACCCGCTAGTGCATTTTTATAACTTAACTTCCCGGTGCTTTTTAACACCTTAACAGCCCGGTGCGTTTTTACACTTTAACGGTGACGGTGCATGCACCTTATATCGTCCCAGTGTGTATTTGTGGGTAACACACACCGAGATGTTGCTAAACGTCTTGGGGCTTCCGAAGTTATTTTTTCATCCTGATTCTTGGTATGTTTACAGTACCGGTGCATACAGGTTAAAATGCACAGGTGTGTTCACACATGATGCACGTAACAATGAGAAAAACATCTATAAAAACCTCTGGATTCCTAGTTTTTTTAGTTGTGTTGAAGTTTCGTTAGAAGCTCCGTCAAAACCTCTATTACCAAAAACGGATGTTGTAGAAAATGTTTTTTTGACAATTTTGGCCAAATTTATAACACTAAAACCTCCTTTACAACCTCTGCTAGAGGCTCTTTTCCTTGTAGTGATTGAGGCCATATAATTCCTTCTTCAATCTTCAAACACATGCCTTTATATCTTTAACTTCAAACCCCAAAGGTTGCTCTATATAGACTTCCTCATCAATGGTGACATTCAGGAATGCAGTGTTGACATCCATTTGGTGGATGTTCTATCCCATCGACGCTGCCAAAGAAACCAAGGAACGAATAGTTGTATACCTTGTTGTTGGAGAAAATATCTCTTCATAGTCGATGTCTTCTTGTTGAGAGAAGACCCTAGCCACAAATCTTGCCTTATATTTATCAATGCTTCCATCTGTCACATGTTTTACCTTGTAGATCCACTTGGAAGTTACCACATATTTGTCTTCATACCTAGGTATGATCTCCAAAACTCCATTATTCATTATATATTGATATTCTTCATTCATGGCATCCTTCCATTCTTTGTGATTAACAACTTCTTAAAAGTGGATGGATTTTCTTCTATTATTTTTTTCATGTAGTATGCATATCCAGAATATCGTTTGGGATGTGTGCTTTCCCTTAATGTACCTTGCGTTTATCCATGACCTTATGCATCTAGAAGTGTATACTTCAACCAATTAGGTATTTTTCTAGATTCGGGGATAGCCACAGGTTGTATAGGTTCACTAGGACCTTCATCTTCATTATTTGATTCTTCTTCTTCCTTAGTAACTTCTTATTTGAATACAGGAATTTCTTCATCATTAGAGTCCATAGGGAGATCCTTTGATTTCTTGAATGCAATACTTTCATCAAATATCACATCTCGGTTGACTTTTATTCGATGTCCATATTTTATGTAGATCTTATAGGCATTAGAAGAGTTTTTGTAGCCAAAAAATGTTCCCTTCATGCCTGATGGATCCAACTTCTTTCTCTTGTCCTTAGGTATATGAATATAGACAGGACTACCAAAAATTCATAGATCATACACAGTTGGTTTCTTCCTAGTGGACACTTCTTTGGGAGTTTTGTTATCTAGTGACTTGTGGTGACTTCAATTTTGTATGTATGCAGTTGTCTTTATAGCTTCACCCCACAGAAATTTCGGTATATCTTGATCATGTAACATTTATTTTACACTTTCTTCAATGGACTACTTCTTCCGTTCTGCAACTCCATTTTGTTCACAATTATATGGCACTATCAGCTCCCTCTTAATCCCACGCTCCTTACAGAAAGTAATGATTTCCTTAGATGTCCTCCATTATTGGATCTCAATATCTTGATTCTTCTTTCTGTAAGGTTCTCTACTTCAGCTTTGAATTCTTGAAATTTGGTAAATACTTCATCCTTGGATTTCATTAAGTGAACCCAAGTTTTCCTTGAATGGTCATCTATCAATGTTACATAATATGGATGACCTCCAAGTGATTTAGGATACATAGGACCACAAATATCAGAATGAATAAGATCTAATATTTATTTTTATCACGAAGAAATGGTTCCAAATGGTCTCTTGGTGTTCTTATCCAATGAACAACCCTTGCATACACCTTCGTGATCATCTTTCAATTAGGGGATTCCATTTATTGTTTTATTTAGGGTTGGAAGGATTTTGAAATAAAGATGACTGAATATTCTATGCCAAATTTCACATGGGTTGATTTCAATGTGAAATATATCTTGAGCAAGGGGAGATAGAAACATTAAAACCTTCCTTCATGAATTCCAATCACTCTAGCATTTTCTATACTTGATTTTTTACCCCATACTGCAACTTTTCCATTAATGAAGACCACTCTATCACCTTGTCTTCTAGACTTGAAATAGAAATTAAGTTCTTATGAAAACCCAGAACAAATAGGATGTTGTTGAGATGAACATTGCCTTCATTCTCCAAATATATCGAGGTTGATCCAATTCCTGTCACGGGATAACTCTCATTATCACCAAGTTCTACAAAGTATGAAGGATTTCCTTTTGATAATGTTTTTAGTTGCTTTTGATGACTAGTCATGTGTCTTGATTCTCCACTATCGATCACCCAAATACTCTCATCTTGAAATGTGTCAGTGAGTGCTGAGAAGAGTCATTCATCCTTTGTCTTGGTCACTTCCTTCTTTGGAGGAAATGGGAGATTTCGTACTTCTTTTATACCCTTCTTGAGATGACTTGCCACCTTTTAACACTTCTTGAGATACTTCTTAAATGTAGTAGAGATATTCATAATGCCCTCAACCAACCTTATCTCTGATATCATGTTGAGAAATCTATAGGGAAATTATTACATTGATTTATATTTCTTTGATAACTGCTTGTGATGTATTTTTACTTACCTAATTAGCTTCTCTTATTATTATTATTTTTGTGTATCATAAAATAGCTACCAAAAACAAGAAGAACAAGATCACAAAATATAGGTTGCAAGTCAGGGCCAAAACCTCTCCACTTGAGAGGAAAATCTGCAAATCTCTTCACTTCATAATAAATTCTTCAATTGATGAATTCCAAGAACTTAAACCAATACCAATACCCTCCAAGACCAAGCCCAACCTTTCTAGATGATGTGCTTTCCTTGTCCAAGTCAAACCCATTCAAATCTCTTCTGGTAGCACAATTTTGATCTCAAACTGCATAATTTGTTCCTCCACTACAGACCTGTAATTTTCAGCCCTCCTGGAGTTGTTGATGTCACACGTGTGAGATTATTTTAGCCTCCCATGGCTTTCTAAGTCCCTCTCTTGGATTTATATGATTTCTGAAGCTTGAGGATAGCTTCTTGTGACCTTCGCTTGACTGTATATCCTTCTTTTATTCAATATCGAACTTGTAGAGGAAAACCCTAGATCTGTTGCTAAAACCATAGCCTTCCTTCACATCTGTGAGAGATAAATAGCCCAAAACTAAGTCTTCTTCATCCTCTTCCTTCTTCGTTGACTTCTTCCTCTTCCTCCTTAACTTGGATGAGTGAGAGATGAATGTGCTTCAAGGAGGTCGAGTTTCCTCCTATATATAGGCTTCTCAAAGGTGGACCTAGCTCCTAAAATTAGGTTGACTTGCCAGCTGCTAGGCCAACCTGATCTTGGAGTGTATTTTAACACTTTTAAGGAAAAAAATAATTTTCTTTACAAAGTATAATGTGCCTGAAGGGGTCTTCAAATTATGACAATGACACTTTTGACTTCTTGACCAAGGAAAAAATGTAGAAGCACTTAATGGGTGCTTGACCTATAAAATAAAAGACTTTGATCATGAATCCCATGCTCCAAAAATAATAATAATAATTTTCTTTCATTTTAAAATTTACAAGAATTAAAAGTACATTTCATATTTATGAAGGTCGAACCTAGTTACACATTTTTCAACATCCTGTAGCACTTTCTCTTGATCATGTAACATATATGTTCCTGTTGAAAAGTAACTAGGTTTGGTCTTTATAATGACATGTGTAATTATGATTTTATGTAATTGATGAAAATAAAGAAAAACAATTTATTGTAATTCTTGTCCCATTAGTTTCATGTGCAAGGAATTTTATTTTAGTGATGCCTCCCATTGTGAGCCTTTAGGATTGAGTCATCTAGTCGTAAAAGTAAAATTGAGTCTATGTCATGTAAGAAGGACCCTTATTGCGCATGTTATATTTTGTATGAGTCATTAGATAAGTTTAAATATCCCTCCAGGACCAAGCAAAGTCTCCTCATGAAAGTTGGCTTCAATATGAATTAAATGATCTCCTCAAGTGACATGTCAAATCACACCCAAGTCAAGTCGGATTATATTGATAGGAAATAACTATAAATAAGAGTGTTCGGCATCATTTTAGGGGCATATTTTTGGTGAATTTTTCTGTGATGGTATGCGGTGAACTGAAGCATGAGAAAGGAGATAGAAGCCTCTAATAACCAACGAATTAAGGATGGGAAGAGAGAGGTTCTTAGGGTACTTTGACGTGGGACTGTTTTAAGGACAAAAATAACCTATCCGTACTAAAATTATGTTACAGCAATAAGGACGAAAATAAATATATTTCAGAAGTGAACATCGAGGAAAGGAGAAGTTTGTTGCATCAGTGATGTAGTTCTCCTAAAGAGTTAAAGTGGAAGAATTTCTGAAAGTTAATATATTGCAGCAATGAAGGTCGAGGAGAGGAGAATTTTGTTGCAGCAGTTGTGCAGTCCTCCTAGGGAGTTGAAATGGAATAAGGATGAAAATCTAAAGCAAGCAAAGTTTTAAGAAGAAGATGAGAAGGAGGAAAGAGAAGAAGGTTGACTATCGTTGACAAAGGAGCTTTGTGTTTTGGTCTTAGAGAGGAAAATAGGGCAAGGGCCTTGGTCTTGGTATTCGTCAATTGGAATCTCTATAAGAAGAAGAATTTGTTTGGAAATTCCTCTCAAAGAGTGAGAGGTGTTGGCCTTGGCTGATAGCCTATATTTTGTGTCTCTTGTCTCCTTATGGTTTATGCATTGGTAGTTTTTTTATGAAGAAGAACACTAATAACCTAAGTAAAAGAAGATCCTAATATAAAGAAGTAAAAACCACTCACCAGAAGTTACTAATAGAAGAGAAATTACATAATTACTATGCCCTAGATTTCTCAACATGGTTTCATAGCTAAGGACCTAACTAAGTCAAGGGAGGGTATCTTAATAAGGGACACTCAAGGATTAAATCTCAAGGAAGGCATCAAAGTGAAGATCATCTTGAATTCGAAAGAATCATCATATCCCTAGATCAAATAAGTGTACAAAGAAGTATTAGGATCATCATCAAGAGGGAGAAGGCCAAAACCCTATATATACTCAAGTTAAAGTGTTTTGAATATTGTTCATCCAAAGGAAGCTAGATCAAAAGGCAGTGTCATCTCACTCTCTATGGGATCAAGGATCATTCTTGAAGAAAACTACCTTCATCAAGGAGAAGTTTTATATCCTCTATATCATCATCAACATCAAGAATCAATAAGAAGAATGAGCATATTATCAAGTAAGTATATTTATGTCCACATATGAATTTGTCAAAATGTCTTTTTACAAGGAAAGGAAAAAAATTGTTTGGGGATTCAAACTATCTTGCATGGAAGAAAAAGACAAATCTGAATTTTTTTGAAAATGAGGTGATGGAACATGTCAAAGGATCTATCACAAAACCAGTAGAGGAATATTCTCAATCTCTTTCCAAGTATATGAAAGGGGAATTTGTGGCTCAAATGATTCTCATAGAATCCATCAAGGATCACCTCATCCCATATCTATCTAAACTCAAAACTTCAAAAGAAATCTACGACAAAATAGCAAACTCTGTATTCTGTAAGCACTGCTGGAGAATTCATCTCATTAAGGCAAGAAATCTACAAGCTGAATATGTCTAGGGAAGATGGAATATCCTCATACTTTATGAGGAAATCTGAGATCCAGGATCAACTACAAGATCTGGGAGAAGTCATGTATGATAGTGAAATGACTACAGTTGTATTAAATGCACTTCCAGAGGAGTGGGGTAACTTTACTTCAATTTATGGGAAGAAAGAAGTTACTCCATTCTAGGATCTATGGTCACTATGCAAGATTGAAGAATCTATACTAAAGGTCAAATATGATGTGGGAGCATGTGAGAAAAGTCAATCTTATGCTACAATGACAAAAATAAAAGGAAAATTTGGAAAGTCTGGTTCTTAGAAAAATAAAAGGGAGATATCTAAGATTCAATGTTATGGGAGTCAAGAATATGGGCACTACAAAAGAGATTGTCCTAAGGTCAAGAAGGACAATTGTTTTATGGATAAATCCCTCTTATGTACAAGAGTGATATCCCTAGTATCCCAAGAGATAACTAGAAACAAACAACCATTTGAATACCTCTTTCTCTAAACTATTAGTATTCAAATTATTATAACTTTGAAATGATGAGGTTATTCTCCTACCTTTCAACGAGATGTTTGATGTAGACCTTTTCCTTTTGCTCCAAAGAAACCCTTCAATGCTAAGAAGAACCTGAAATCAAAAACATGCAAAGGATCAAAGCACCTGCAGTATATACTAATCAAAAACACTAGTTCAACTTAATGATCAAGGAGTTAAGTATTGACATTGTTTCAATGAGTCTAAAAACAATGCAATGAGAAAAATAGATCCATATGTATTATCAAGAATCAAAAAGAGAAATCTTACAACCTGAGCCTTGATGTTGTACAAATTTCTCCCGTATGTCTTCGTAATCGTGCTCCTTGGTTTGACAAGCCTTCTCTCTAGAATGACCAACATAGATTTATCTTCAATGAACTCTTGTGTACAAAGGTGTGATCTTCAATGTACAGTTATATGTGAACCCTTAAACTTAAATCTTTAGCTCAATTTATAGAGAGATTGAGGAGGTTTTAGATCCATCAAGAGAGGGATGAGATCCTCTAATGAAGGGATTAAGGTTCCTTTATCCAAGGGGATAAGCTCCATGAGGGGAGGGATATAGCTTGAACTGGCGTGACTCAATATTCTTTTAGTTGGAAGAATATTTTCCCAACTAGGCTTCTATAAGTTACATTTTCATGTTTACTTCCTTTTACGGGGGTGTGCAGTTTTTATTGGTGAACAGAGTGGCGATCGTCGTAGCTAATAGAAGAAGTGTCGACGCATGCGTGGGAAATGACCACAAAAATCTCGCAGGAAACCTTTTAAGGGTTTTAAAGAGCTTTTCTCAGTTTCCAGGACTTTGTTCAAGAACATGAATGTTTTTGACTTCTAAGGAATCATGAGTATGGATGGTGATAGATCCATATTGACAGTCAAATGTCATGGTGACAAAGTGACGTGTAACAGATTGCCCCCTAAAGTGTGAATTCTGAGAAATTTTCTCGAGGGAGTGAGGTGCTTTATCATTCCAAGGATTGGATTGGAGACACCGGTCGAAAACTTGTAAGAAACATTCAATGCAAATATATATATATAATCATCACTGAGGTAGGGATTCCCATACTCAAAGCAAAAATAACTAAATTTTTTGGTACAGATATGACTTTAGCATTACATCAAAAGTAGACACAGTATGGGCGCAACCATCTATTATGAATAAGTCTATTGTATCATGAATACATAACTCCTCGCAGCCTGGATGGTTGAAACTAGATCCAGGGTCTTGATTTCTTCTTCTAGAACTAGTACGAATATATCCATGCGATTGATTGTTTCGAAGTCGAACATGGTAGAAACCACTTGATTACCGGTCAATGATGAAAATCGTTAACAAATGTGAGAGAAACCACCAGTAATAACAATGGATCTCAAAGTATTTCAATACAATCTATGAAGTGTGAATGAATGATTTGCAGTCGAACACTCATAGAGTCATTCGATTGAAGGCCAATGATGAAAACATGTCGTCGAAGCGAGAAACCTGCCATTAGAGCATGAAAATTCCAAGGTACTTATAATATTTCTAAATTAATTTTCTAGATAATTAGTTGATGTCGATAGAAAGTGATCCATCGCAGGAGGGCCCATGAAACGAAACCATTATGTCAAGTCTTGAAGAAATGTTTTGCAAGGATTAACTCAGGGATTTTCAACGCGAATGGAGACAAATGTTTGCAATGAATAGTGAATTTGAAGTTTTACTTTCTCTTGAACACATAACGACACTGTAAATTACTTGGCATCATTTCACTTAAAGGTAATACCCAAAACTGGCTGAATACTTTCAATGAGGTTTGATTAAATGTAAGCCAAAAGGATTACCCAGCACAGACATGAGTGCAACAAAGTGTCGTGTTCAAGAGCGACATGCTGCTTTTTAAAAACAAGTATAAAAGATGGATTATTTTTCTCACTTTTTCCCCCACCATTACTAGCAAGTACCTCTTTATTTTTGTCAAGCTTAAGGAGGATAACATCTGCTACTTGTGTAAGCTCATCCTTTAGAAAAGTCCATCTCAGTATTTTTAATTAACCCTAAGAAGGAGTAGTTCGATCCTGTTGTAATCGACAGGTCCTGCACTGTTTAGTTTTAACGAGTCCAGCATAGGATCAACTCAGTGTTTTTCAGTTTTAGGGAGTCAGAAGAAAAACATAAGTAAACTTCATAGTGTTTTTTTCGTAATTTTATTCTCTCGAACCTGAAAAAGGATAAAATAATGTAAGAGAGAACTCTATTGACCATGCTTATTAAACATATACATTTTTCGTAATTAGTCTAGTTCAATCCGGAAAAGGGGTAAACTTATACTGAATAGATGATTGTTTATTTATTTTAACGAGTTCGAATAGTCAAGTTCTTGGTGATCCTTTCATGTTTAGAGAGACTGAAAAGGGCTTAAAAGAGGACTCCATGGTTTTGCTTTTTCATATTTTTTGAGAGCCAAAAAAAGTGATAAAATTTTACTCATTGTCAAAATGATCGTTTTCAGACACAACCTGTTCCCTGCACAAAAACTCAAAAAATTATAATCATCTGGTCTCAATCATGGTAAAAACATTCAAAATTTAACTTCTAAAGGTAAAAACAAACAAAATAATATTATTTTATTCATGAAAACCTATAAAAAGTGGTCAAAACAAATCATTTTTACCTTTTGATTTCGAGAGCACTGAAAAGTAGTTTTTACCATAAACCTTCTTGAGCGGATATCAGGAGAACTAGCCAACCATTTTGCAAACCGTCAGTTCTAGGTATTTCATCTCTTAATTATCTTGATTTTCATTCATTCACTTTTTCAATTTAAGTTTGTAGGTCATTTTCTTGGAGGAAAAACGGTTTTAGAATCCACCCTCGAGGGTGCGCAGGTTTTTGTGGCAAAAACTGCGCACCTCGATGATTTTTTAATATAAAAAATCATCGGTCCACCACAGTTTTTATACATAAATCGTGCACAAAAATGCACTGTGTGTGAATAAAAATTGCACAAGTGACGTGGGGTTTTCAAAAACTAATTTTTTTTCCATAAAAATTGCTCCAAATTATCCCACAAGTTTTCTAATATTCCCAAATGATTGTTTGCAAGCAACCAATCATGCTTGAGTGGAGAGAAAGAGAGCATCAATTTCATGATAATTAATCCATGGATAGCCCAACAACACTTCGTGTGCTAAAGAATTGTGGTTTATATAAATTTTGTGCAATACAAGGAATGAAAGCACAAGTGAAACACAAGACCTAGTTGTTCAATGTCTGGGATGTCCAATAACAGTGCTTCATCATCGAGGATCACAGGCTTGTGATCAAGACAGAGGATATTTATTTCCTCACCAATTTACCCCAAAGAGGAAGAGACATTTCCTTATTCGGGACATGACTAGGGGGATTGCCTACTGCTTCTTATATGGTGTAGTATTGCACATAGGATTCACAACTAAAGGATCGTTGTATAGACATAAAAACCATCGAACGACTAGACCTTAAAAGAATTTCTTTCAGAGTTACCCGATTGTGTGGTAGTGCATCTCCACGTGTCGCTGCCAAAGCACAAATGCAGACTGTTGTTGAGTGTTCCGGGGGAAAAAATTTCAACTGGTGTGAAGGAGTGTTGGTCAACATGAAAGGCCAAATCACGAGAGAAAAGAATGGGAAGCTGAAGAACTTCGGCTATGGATCCATTCTCATATCTTTCTCTTTGGAGAGGATTCCACTCTTGGTACCTCAGCAGTCACCAGTGGATCCGACGGGACCGAGGGAACCACTCATGTTGCGATGGGTTTCATTGATGACTCGCCATGGTAGCGATGGTGGTCATGATGTTCAATATACTCCTCAATTTTTTGTATGTCTCAAGAGCCAAATATTCATGATTGAGTATTTTCCTTACGCAAGGGTTGATTTCAAGGGTGACCCTGACAGATCACTCCCATTGGGAACATAGTGGGATGCATCAGGAAAAATATATCATTTTGAGTTTTTATGTTATCTAATTTTTATTTGATTGTTTTATCATCCAATACTGATAAAAACATTAAAGTGCAGATGTTGGCCCAACACGACCAACAGTGCTTCGTCATTTTGACAGATGAGAAGCACAACCTATAGCAGCATCTCCACCACTGATTGATGCAACAGAGGCCCTTGCAGAGTTAGAACACAACCTGGAGAGGTTGACCATTGACATCCCAGAGACTAGGACGGATGATCTTCCTCTTAGGTACTAGAGGCATGTGACTCGGGTTCCCGGTCCATTCAGGCGATATCTGTGCAGAGTGGCGCGTGTTATACTCTACTACCATGATCATCATCATGGATAGCTGATGGTCGATCTAGATTGGAATTTTGTTTTCTTTTGTATCAGTATCTTTAGATCATAAGGTGTTTGAAACCTATGATCACAGATAATGTAATATTTTTTCACACACATTTTAACCTAATGATACTACTACTTTCGATCTCTGAGTATCTTGTTCAATATGGATTGAATATTGTTTTGTTTTACTTTTAATGTTGCAAATTTATATTTAAAACTTGATTATCCAATGTGTTTAAATTTCTTGAAATTTGTTTATATTCAATGTAATCAAATTGTATTTCCAAGAGACGAACCCTTCAAAAAATTCTTAACAAAGACGAATTTTTTATAGCATAAACATCGTTCAAAAGTAATACAATGAGTTGTGAATCTAACCTAACAATCAAACGTCGAATGCCAAATGCAATGGCATCATATAATAGCTCAATGACTGCGCTATATTCTACAATATTGTCTGTTGTTTGACCAAGGAAAATCCCATGAATAGAAACTAACTCATCAGTGGGTGAATAGATAACCCGAGCAGCGGAAGATATGTTTTGTGTACTACGACAGGCGCTGTCAACAAAGCCAATGTAAGTCTGAAGGAATGACGACATCTGCAGTATCAAGAGTAATCGAGATAAGCAACAAAAGTAGCAAAAACGTGTCAAGCAAAATAACTAATCTAAGGCACATTGTTCTAAAATGTAACTAATGTACAAAAAGATATTCACACGAAAAATCATGCATAATATATCTTGAGATAAAGGCCATTTTTGGGCTTATCTAAATAGACGTCATCATAATCAACTAATTCATAGGCCCCTTTTGCAAGCACATGCTTAACAATATAAGGACCATGCCACATTGGTTCAAATTTACCAGCGCATATTTTATCGTAAGCTTGATCGTATACTAAAACTAGGTCACCCTCCGAATAGATACAAGGGTTAACACTTTGATCATATTGAGTCTTAACATGTTTTTTATGAGATTTCGCAGCTAATGCATCGGTGCAACGAGTCTCATATAACTATGCTAAGTATAATAAGTGTTTTTCCTCTTCAGAGGTAGCAATAATAATTCAATGGCTTGTTTGAGTGACGGGATTTCATATTCAATGGGTAAAACAGCTTCTAAATCGTAAACAAGTTGAAAAGGAGTAAACCATGTGGATGTTTTTGCAGAGGTACGATATGCCAACAATGCATAAAAAAGCATGGTATCCCAATTCATTTTATGACTTCCTACAATTTATTTAATCATGTTGGTTAAAACCTTGTTAACAACCTCAACTTGGTCATTGGCCTGTGGGTAATATGGTGTAGAATTATCATAGCATAGGCTAAGTTGAGCGGAAATTTCGGTCATCATAATGTTTTGAAAGTGGCTACCATGGTCCGTACAGATAGCTTGAGGGACACTAAACCTATCAATCACGTGATTGAATATGAAAGTAGATGCAGTTTTGTTGTTATCCATGAATGTAGGCATCGCCTCGACCCATTTGGTAAAGTAATCTACAGCGATAATAATATATGCATGACCCCCGGTCGAGTGAGGGTTACATGTAACAAAATCGATGCCCATTTTGCGAATGGACTGACAGTTATGATTGGGTGAAGAGGAGTTGGAGGTGAACACATATTTTGATCAAAAATTTGGGAATTGTGGCATTTTCTAACCACAAGGATACAATCTTTGAATAGTGACGGCCAGAAATAGCCAACGTTCAATATATTTTGGGTTGTGGAAAACCCATACATATGACCACCACACGCTCCAGAATGGAAATCATTTAAGACCCTTTAGGCTTGTTTATGAGTTATACAATGTCAAAAAAAAGAATTGGCACCACGACGATATAGAGTGTCGCCAACAATATTGTATTGTTGAGATTGGTATAGGATTCTACATCGATAATATCATGAAAGGTTTGGATGAAAGTTTTGGGTTTGAAGATATATAATGATATCTCCAAACCAAGGATCTAATGTATTGATTAGAAACAAAGATTCATTGGAAATATGGTCCTATACCGCTTTTTCCAATTCAGTATAGGAAAAGTCACACATAAGTTCAGCGAAAACGAGTGATTTCTTAGACTTGGATTTCTCAAACTCCAAATCAAACTCTTGTAGGATAACTATCCATTTAGAGTATTTTCCCTCGAGAAATTGTTTCATAAAAATGCACATAATAGGGTTGCAATTAGATATCATTGTGGTTTTACATAACAGTATGTAATGACGGAATCGTTGGACAACTTGAATAGCTGCCAAGGCTAATTTCTCCACATGTGAATACTTGATCTTTGTCGGGGTGAGATTCTGACTTAGGTAATAAATCACATGTTCATTGTTGGATTCATCCTCTTGAACTAAAACCATTCCATTTGTGGAATCAAACGTAAATAAATACAAAAAATAATCTCAGTTATAATCATGTGGATGCAAAACGGTGCATGGGTCAATGCGTGTTTGAGTGCATCAAAAGCTTTATCGACAAGCTCATGCTAAATGAATGGAATATCATGTTTTAATAACCGAGTGAAACCTTTAGTTAACTCCACATAGTTCAGGATAAAACGATGTAGAAATTTTTATTTCCCTTGCAAACTCTAGAGTTGGCGAAGAGTGGCAGGAGGAGGTAAATTTACAGTGGCATCAACCTTCAATGGGTCGACACGAATGCCTTCTTTTGAAACAATGAAACCAAGTAAGCGTCCTTATTGTACACAAAATACACATTTTTTTGGATTCAAACGAATGTTGTAATTCGTATATCGCATAAAGATAGCACGTAAATGTGTAGGATGATCTTGTATGTGTAAATAATGAGTAGGTAAGTCATCCAAGTAGGGATGCACAATGTGTTTAATATCGTGAAATGCGTAAGACATAGCTCTTTGAAAATTTGCGCCAACATTTTTCAATCCAAAAGGTAATTTACAATATGCAAATGTTCCCCATGGACATATAAGCATTGTCTTGGGCTGATCGGTAGGGAGCATGTTTAATTGATTGTAACCAGAAAATCTATGCATAAATGAAAATATTTCATTTCCGACACAATCATCAACAATTTGGTCGATGTAAGGGGTAGGATAATTGTCTTTGGGACAAGCCTTATTAATATCCCTATAATCAACACATACTCTAATAGTCCCTTGTTTCTTGGTCACTAGAACTATATTAGATACCCAATTCATCAAAGGAATAGGATAAATAAATCCCGCACAAAGTAGTTTTTCAACTTCAACTTTAACAGCAGCATATTTTCGCGGATATATCGGACATAATCTTTGTCTAATAGGTTTAGCATCCGGGTATGTCTTAATTTCGTGAATCACAATCTCAGGATCAATACCTAACATTTATTCATCAAAACACGCAAAAATGTCTCGGAATTCCTAAAATAGGGCTTTGTACATATTGATCTCTTCAATTGAGCAAGAAGCACCTATATAAATGTTTTTAGGTATCCCTGGTTTGATTGCTATTTCAATGGGAATTGTCATAGAAATATTTCCTAAATTTGTCTCATAATCCGAATGAATAATGGACATAGGATTTTGAGGTTCCTCGACATAATCAATCAAAAAGATGGATGAAAATTCATTTTCGACTCTATCAAGGTCATGTAAAAAGGAAGATCGATGGTGAAGATTGTTCCATGGTAATTCATCCAATGACACGGTTTCTGGGATATTTTCATCAATTGAAAACATTTCTTGAAAAGGATTAGAAAATGATGTCATCGTTGAGCTTGATAAAGAAGAAAACTCTTCACTAACCACATTCATTTGATCAGTATTAGTTGATGAAATGTCAGAAAATGATTATACCACTACATATGTCAATTCATATGGACTTAACGGCATCTCGTCACCATAATAGTCCAATTCATATTCTAAAGGCACATTCCATGTGTCATCAAATGGCATTGTGGTTGATGTAATCATATTGATATTGGCAATAGTTCGAGGTACGTTAGGAGGAGGTATAGAAAAAGTTCCCATAAGACTAGAATCTTTAACTAGTCCTACCTCAACACTTTCATAAGGGATAACCGTATTTTTGACATGTTGGATACTATACGTAGAGGTAGGGTCAGAAGCAAAGTAAGACAACTGATCGATTTTAACAATATTTCCTTTATGAGGAAACATGATCATTCGAAAGACTGATGAAACCACAACGGTCATAATATAAGACCAACTTCAACCTAATAGAAGGTTGTATTCAAGAGGGGCATCAAAAACTTCCACCTCAAGCATTATGGTTTTTCCTTCTACCTCTATAAGTATATCCTAGAGTATTCCAAATGGACGAAAACCTCTTCCATCAAAGACTTTAAGAATCATGGGTAACTGATTGATTGGTGGAGAACCAAGAGTTTTTCAACAAGCTAAGGACATAATGCACGTATATGCTCCCTCGTCAAATATTGTGCAAAAAACTCACCTATATTTGACTAAAACATGAAATTGAAAATCCATTTGAAGCGGGAGTCTAGGTACAAAATTCTCGAGATCAAAGACAATGAGATTATAATATTGAGGATCAATCATTCCAATAGCTTATAATAGTAATTTCCTTTGAGCTAGAAAAGATTGCAGCACCTCGAGGGCTAACATTACTGAAGGGGATATGCCCAAATCTTCAACAATATTGCAATTCTCAGTGGCTCTCGCATATGGATTGAAAGTCGATTTTCGAAGTACATCTTTGGCAGGCGGTTTAATTACCAAACCATGATTAGGTTTCTCGAAGTGTAATGGTTCAGATTCAGGAGGATTTGATAGTGGAGGTTGATTGGATGATTCAGTTTCCTTTCCGGTTACAGGACTCTTAGATCCATAGTCTTGAGATCGTGTTGCAACCATAACCTGGGACATCATCAGGATATCCACCGATGAATTGGAAGAAGATCTGATTTTTACAGGAAAAATGACCTCCTCATCAGCTCAGAGGAGAAGGAAACATGGAAGGAAGAAAATGACCCAGACAGAGACCCATTTTTCCAAGGTAACACACCCCAAAGACAGCTAGGTCAAGTTATAACACATCCTAGCCATTCAAAGGAAGCGTTAGTGCCTAGGTTAACACTTTGTCTTGCCTAAGGGGCAGCGTTACCAGTGTTTTCATTAAGAAAGGGACAAATCCCGTGGAAACTAACTGTAATTTCCTGCTTTTTCTCAGAATGAGTTAGTTCAAAAGCAACAAACGGTGGTACAAACCTCTTATTGGATGTTGCCAAACACAATTGAACACCTATAGAGGGAAAAATAAAGGAAAGGCAAGGAAACATCAATATTTTTCCCCATTCAAACTGATTGAAAGGATTGGCAAGGTCTGTCCTCCCCAATTCCTATAAATTGGAGGCTTGGTCTCTTGGTCAAGGGTCGAAGGTTTGATCGTGTGTAGAGTAGAACTTCATTGTTGAGTGTGAGGCTTAAGGATTGGCAAGGTTCGTTGAGAACTCTTAGCCCAATTATCATTACACTCGGAGATAAAGGAGAGAGAGAGAGGAGTTGGGAGACTGAGGAAGGCTTGGTTCAACCAACGGTTGTAATCTTCCTCCTTATATATTAATAGAACTGTATCTATTTTTTCCATTTGATGTTTCAGTGTCACATTTTTTGTATGATTTGTCTATGAAGCATGATATAAATGGCTCATATTTTCATAGTTTAATGTTGATTATATACTTGTTTAATTGTTAATAAGTGATACCACTGTGAAGAATACATGTGTGCTTTGTTTGTTTGCAGGATTTAGACTTGGAGCCGGTGAGGAAGGACTTCAGCCATGCCGCTTAGTGCTCTCTAAAGGATCTACTACTCACAAAGAGGTAATCCTTCAATATCTCACTTTGTCTATTATGCATTAGTATGAACATGTGTGCATTGTCTTTGTAACTATACAGCTAATCTGACTATCTTCCTCGGGCACTGGGAAGCCCTGAGAGGGATATACATCAACTGCCACCCAAGCATTTTACCCCTTAGCAAAATTGGAGACTCCGCTTGGGATTTAATCCCAAGTTCCTGGATTGTGTGTTTTTGAGCCTTTGACTCTTTCCCTCTGTCATTTCCCACTCTTCTCACATCCCCTTCTGACCAGTTTATATGCTCTGTAACCATCTCAATAGCTCACAGTGTCCAGAATAGACCATGCCTAGCCATTTTTGCAACTTTACCTTAAGTAACGCACCCCCTAAGTGTGTTCCAGTGTGTTATAACATTGCTAATGCTCAGATACAGTGTGTTAGTCCTATCATTAATGCTCTGTAGCCTCTGCTAGCCAGCGTTACCAAGTCAAAATTTGTTGTTTACACCCTTGCTTTGTTTCCATTGGTTGTGGAGTTGTTGGCTTCCAGATTAGCTTATGTTTTTTGGATCCTTGTGCTTGATTTCCTGCTAGCATTTTCAATTTTCTTGTTTAAAAAGTTAGTGTTATTCGCATTTAATTTTTGATGAAGAAAAAAAAATAGTTTTTCTGAACATTGATGAATTCATTCTGAATTTTTTGGTTAAAAAGTTGTTACAGAGGATAGATAGATGTCTGAATATTTTTAGGCTGAACTGCATTATTTGAAAGTTTTCTGCTGCATGGATGTTTGAAATATCTCTCCCTATAGAATAAAATCTTCATAGAATTGAATATTAAGATCATTTTCTGCATGGTTTTGAGTTAGAGACTCATTACATTTCGTACGTCCACTCCCCCTCCGAAGACTAATAATCAAGTACACTAAAAAATCAAGCGCTAATAAAATTAATCACATAACTCTTTTTCTGAGCTCACACCAACGGTAGTTCAGGCTAAGATCTTGGGATAGGAGAAGTGAGAAAACTGCCCAAGACCACAAAACTTGAAACTAGAGTCATTAAAGAGGGAAAAATCCTGTTGCACTCATACTATCGGGACCGCTCCACTACTACCAGAGTAAAGCGCGAGACAACACTAGGGTGCATGAGAAAGTAGCCCGCCTTCGAGTGCATAACAGTGGGCATTCTATATATTGGGGTTCCCCACGGGGATGTCGAAACTAGATCGGGGATCTAGCTGTTCTGCCCATATAGCGTGTTTTCTACAACCGTGACCCCCCTGATAGTATCTGTTATTTGAGGTATCTTTAGTTGCCATACTCTTAGGGAATTACACAAGGTGACTAGGGCAGGCTTCCCTAGTACCTAACATAGACGAACCTACTCTGTCTTCGGTCTTTGGGAGGGTACTCGTCTTCACGAGAGTGCTTGCACCCACGTCTGAGGTTCGGGCGAAGCTCTAGAGTAATCGTAACTATACACTTGACTAGCTCTCTTTGTATGCTATTGTGATGCTTGGTTTCATCTCCAGCAAATGGTAGAATTCAGACAGGGTCTTACCCCTTCTGGCTACTTGATTGATTGATTTTAGAGGTTATTTTTCTTTTTTAGGTGTGTGGTTACTATCACTGAGACTTCACAATACATCACAATAAAATTTGATAAAATTAACAGGTCATCGTGGCATCCTTCGACCCTTGTCGTCTTTCTAGATAGAAGCAAGGTCTCCCTCCATTGACACTAGGGGAGGAGTCGAGTCTCGGTGACCCCGTGCCTTCTCCGGAAGAGTAGTCTCTAGTGACAACCCATGAATTTAATATAGCTCCCTATCACATGGAGCTTCCAAAGGATCCTTTCACTGAAAGAGTCGTACCTCCTTACCATCCTCCTCTCACTCACCCGTTGGGGCCATTGTTAGTTCAGTTTACACTAGTGGCAGTCATGTCTTCGGTTGCACCTACATCCATTTCACAACCTGCGACCATAGGGTCGGTGTCATTGGTGGACAACTCAGTTCCACCACCATCTTCCATGCCAGTTGTCAGTTCTATGCAACTGATTATCAACCCCAGTAGCCAGCCTATACCCGACCCTAGTAATCTTGTCATCACAACTGCAAGCGGACCTCTGAACCCTTCAGGATCTGCTCCTATAGTGACTACACCTGGACCCACGGTTTCCTCTCCCGCTAGCGAGGCTACTTTGGTTCCTTTTAGCAACCCTTTTGGTTGGAACCCATTGCTGAGTTCAAACCCCTTGGTTACTATGCCAGGGGGCAGTGTCACTAATACATATGTGCCAGGGGGAAGTGTCACCAATACATATATGCCAAGGGGCACTTTGGTACCCCTACATTCAATAGGAAAAGCAAGACCGTCAATTGTTAACGCCATCCCTTCAAGTGGTCAAAATTTCGGTGTAGGGTCTATGCCGATGGTCAACTATGCGAATAGCAGTATGCCACAAGCTAACTCTATCGCGTCCATATGGGCGGCCCTTCCCAAAAACCAATTGGGGTAAGAGGGAAACTATTACACTGGGGGAAACCAGCAGTTTTCCCCCTAGTACAACATCCCCTACGGGCAGCAACCATACATCCCTACACCCCCAATCACTGGAAACTTTTATCAACAAATTCCTATTTATCCCATTGGTAACACATTGATGGGCAGACCCTACGGTCTGAATGGTCAGCCAACACATCCTTGGCTAGACTCGGGGGCAACCACTCAATTTCCATTTCTGGCAGCGTAGACATCCCCGACCTCTACAAATTGACCAATGATCCTATCAACCACAACCTGCTCTAGCCTCCAATACCACACAAGATTTTGTTTGACATCCATAAGTTCGAAGGGAAACAAGGGGAGGATCCGGCTACGCACATCACCACCTTTCATCTATGGTTTGTTTCTAACTCCATGGTGGATGATAGTATCCGGCTCTGACTTTTCCCCCGTACTCTCACATGCAACGCTGCCAAATGGTACATTGAGTTACCACGTGCTGAAGTCAATACTTTTGGTGCCTTATCAACGAAATTTCTCAAGAACTTCCAATTACTTATCCAATACGAAACCGAAACTGAGCTCTTAACCTCGTTGCGCCAAGATACCACCACCCATATCTCCGATCACATTCATGAATGGAGACATAGGCAGAGGTTAGTCAAAGTGCCAATCCCGGATCATTTGTTATCGAACAGGTTTTGTAAGTCACTCTTACCGCCCCTTGCTAAAGTCGTTTGCTTGTCTGGTGAGTCGCGAAAGACCAATCCATCCATCGTGCACAACATCTAGATCTCATCTATTCGTAGTCTGGAACGTTGTATGAGTTACTCTCCCATGCCCCCGGCAACCCGAATCCTCCCGCTACTCAGTTACCTGGAGCACACGCTAACGACCTCATTGGCACAACTTCTGGTGTAGTTGTAAAGTAGCTCAGCGGGCAAGCTTCCCAGCCATCTTCGGCTGCCACCGCCCCTACCCAATCGGCTACTCTTCCCACCGCTGAGGTACACTCTGTGTAGTCTACACAAAAACCTAGTGGCAAGAACAAGAAGAATAAGAAAAATACCGCTCCTTCTGAAGAGCAACCCCATACTCTGAATAATCCCAATCAGAGAAAATCTACTAAAAACGACAAAGGAAAGGAAAAACCATTGAGATTCCCTTGCAAAATTTTTGCAGAAGACCACTTGACATATAAATTTCCTCGGCTGCAGGAATGCACAGATTTTATTACGCAAAAGGACTCTGGAAGGACACTTGTTGTCCTTCACAATCCCTTCCCTAATCCACAGCAGCAACAGCAACACATGGTTGCAAACCTGCCACAACCCCCCAAAGGGGCAACGATGGTACTCATCCTTTTGGTGAAGGATCATCTACCATTTATGGCATGGAGACTGTTGAACTCAAAACCCAAGCTAAAATCTATGGAAATCTAGTCATTGAGGCTCAAGAACCTGGTTCAAGTTCGAATCCACCGTCGCCTAACAATTTTCATATCGAAAGGCCTGCTTCTGACCCTATCATTCATCCCCCCAAAGGGACCCTTTGACACATGACTCATAACACCTCTGCACGTGCTGCCCAAAACTAAAACATTGTAGAATATTTGGCACAAGAACCGTCAGTTATGTCTGCACTCGAAGTGTTGCAAATCTGCCCAGCGCAAAGGAAATATCTTCTTTCAGCCATTGGTGGAATTGACCCCCAGGATTCTATGCTAGCCATCTTCGACATGGAAAAATGCAAACCTCGCCTTTCACACCAGCTTGCTTTCCAAGTTCAAGTTGTGTCGAAAGGGAGACCAATCCATCGCACTGTCGTAGATGAAAGTGCTTCGACCTGCGTAATGTCAACTACATGCTGGCTCGCTTTGGGTTCTCCCACTTTGTCTCCATCGTCAAATTCCCTCAAAGCTTTCGATGGCCACACATTCCTCCCAAAAGGCTACCTTGCTAGCTACCCCATTACACTTAGTGGGAAAACGATAATTGTGGACATAGAGGTCGTCGATCATCATCTCAACTATAATCTTTTGTTGGGTCGCAGTTGGTCTTACACGATGACTGCCATTGTCTCTTCGGTTTTTCGACTCATCCTTTTTCCATTAGATGGGAAGATAGTTACAGTCTACCATCTATCCTTTTTCACCCCTGATTATTCCTCATTACCTAGCATCACAGTACCCTTATTAGGAGGCATTCGTGACTCTTAGGTCAGCGTTAGTACCGGTCTTCTGAAGGCATCTTCCCTTATGGGTTTTTTTCCTCTCCTGTCGCTTGAGGTTCCACACATGATTTCAATGATATCCACCATCTCGGATGGCTCTATCGATCCTTGGATCCTACCAGCACCTTCATAAATTGATTCCTACGGAGATCATATGCCACTATCACCGACTAAGTTGGCTTATCAAGCCATCCAAGCAACATCTGAACCCTCCACTACTCTAGTTTTTACCAATGGTACCACCCTCTTTCCCATCACAGTTCCTTCTAAGGATCTCCTCGATGAAGTCCTACCTACGGATGAAGCTATCTGAGAGATCATGTCTCTAGAGGAATGACCTTGGGAAGAGTTTCATCATTGCACTTCGATGTCTAATTTGAGCGCGACCACTATCCAAACCCAGTCTTTCGACCCACCTAAGATCATCCCCTCCGCTTACACAATTGTTCAAACTATCGACATGGAAGGGAACATGGGAAATATTTCCAATACTATGCTCATAGATATCTCGATCAAAACGGGTATCGTGGAAAATATACATATTGGAGCCAATTGCAGTCCCAAAGAAATTGCACACTTCACATCCCTTTTCAAGGATTTCCGCGATTTTTTGCTTGGTCTTACGACAATATGCTCGGCATAGATCCTTCTGTAGTCAAGCAAGAAATCAATATTTATGAAAATTCCAAGCCTGTCTAACAAAGGATCTGACTTGTCCACCCTCGCAAAGTAGCAGCTATCAAGACTGAAGTCAAAAAACTCTTACACGTTGGTTTCATCTATCCCGTTCCTCTGATGGAATGGGTATCCAATGCGGTTCCCGTAGATAAAAAAAAGGCACCATCTGAGTCTGTGTTGATTATCGTGATCTGAACATTGCTTGTCCAAAAGACAATTATCCTACTCCGTTCATAGATCAAATTCTCGACAATTCCTCCGAATACGAATCTTTCTCCTTTATGGATGGATTTTCGGGATATAACCAGATAGTGATTAAAAAGGATGACCAGCATAAAACCGCCTTCATTTGTCCTCGAGGCACATTTGTGTATCGTAAACTCCCATTCGGTCTGAAGAATGTAGGAGAAACTTTTCAAAGGGCCATGGACTATGCATTTCACGATATCAGACACATTGTACAAGCTTACTTGGATGACCTTCCGACTCACTCCAAGAAAAGAGCCCATCACCTTGCACATCTTAAAGAAATCTTTGCTCGATGTAGGTTCTACAATATACGTCTCAATCCACACAAGTGCCTATTTTTTGTCGAGTCTAGATGTCTTCTTGGCTTCATTGTTTCCAAGCACGGGATTAGGGTTGATTCTGATAAGGTTAAGGCGATCATTGAATTACCTGCGCTACAATCCATCCTACAACTCCAACATTTGCAAGGGAAGGAAAACTTCTTACGTCGTTTCATTGTAAACTATGTCGAGATGATGAATGGCTTCATGCGCTTGCTCAAGAAAGGGGTACCATATCTGTGGGATGATCAAGCTCAACTGTCGTTTGACGCCTTGAAATGAGCACTTGTTTCCGCCCCACTTCTTAGTGCCCCAAACTATTCACGCGACTTTCTCCTCTACCTGGCATCCTCACCATCCTCGCTAGGCATGGTTTTCGTTCAAGTCCACGATGAAAATAGTGAGCATGTGATATATCATATGTCGAAGGGTCTCATCGGACCTTAATTACGATATTCATATGTGGAGAAATTATCTCTCGCGGTGGTCTTCACTCTCACCTACCTCTGACACTATATATTGCTACAGCAGACTACCGTAATTACTTTGGAAAATCCCATGTGACACATCTTGTCTCGTCAGATAATTGGAGGAAAATATTCCAAATGGATTTTGATCCTCCAACAGTTTGATATGGTTTTCGCTGCTGCCAAAGCAAATAAATATCTAGTCTTCGCCGAATTACTGTCAGATCTTCCCAGAATTGACCCAGAAGAAGTAGCTTATGATCCATTTCCTGATGAATTTGTCTATCTGGTCGATTCTTCTGATCCTTGGTATGGAGACATTCTGGTCTACCTCCAAAGTCAACAGTTCCACCCAACTCTCACGCCAGACGACCGTCGTCGCATTCGTCATCAAGTGAAACACTATCTCGTGTTGAACGATACTTTATATCGTCGTGTTGTCGATACAGTTCTTCGATGTTGTCTCACTCTTAATGAGGCAGAACACATTTTAAATGAGTGCCACGCTGGGGCGTGTGGCAGTCATCTTTATGGCATAGCTACTGCCCATAAAATATTGTGTGCAGGATACTATTGGCCCCCTTTGTTTAAATACTGCATCACAGGAGTCCAGAAATGCCATCCGTGTCATATTTTCAGGAAGAAAATCTGCGCCCATCCTGCCCCTCTTCATCTAGTTATCTTTGTTGGTCCTTTTCCTAAATTTGGAATATACTTCGTCACATGCAATCCCACTTCTGTGAATGGACACAACTACATCATAGTTGTGGTCGATTACTTCACAAAATGGGCAGAATCCATTCCCACTTTTCGCACCAATGGAGAAACCGTTGTTCTCTTCCTATTCAATCAGGTCATATGTCGTTCGATGTACCCCGCTCAATCATCACAAATCAAGGTTCACACTTTCCGAACCAAATGATGACGGAGTAAACTTCCATGCTAGGTTTTCGACAAGATCAGTCTTCGTCCTACTATCCGCAAGCTAATGATCAAGTTGAAGCCATAAATGGCATCCTAAATACCATGATTCGTTGATTAGTTGGAAATCATAAAATCACATGGCATCGGAAACTATACTTCATGTTATGGGCATATCTAACGTCAGTGAAAACTGCTACAGGCTTCATGCCATTCCAACTAGCATTCGGTCTAGAAGCAGTCCTTCCAATCGAGTGTGAGATTCCATCACTTAAGCAAGTTGTTGAACTCCTACCCGGTACCACTGTTGAAGAAGAGCGCTTGCTCTCGCTCAATCAACTGGACGAAACTCATAGAGATGCCACACTGGCACTCGAAGCTCATAAGCGTCGAGTAAAATCTCAATACGACAAATCTGTCAAGCCTCGTTCTTTCCAAAAGGGCGACCTTGTTCTACTCTACGATCAAAGGCAAGACCTCTTAAGGGCGGCAACACTTCAGCCATTATGGCTTGGTCCTTACGTCGTCATGAAATTCCTTTTGAAAGGAGCTTATGAACTTCAGGACTGTAATGGGATTCCACTCGCTGAGACCTGCAATGGGCTCTATCTGAAAAGGTATTTTTCCTAGTGTTCCACTAGGCATATGCTTTGTAATTTTATGTATATAATTTTTGTCATTTTTTGGTGTGTATGGATATTTTGGGTTTTTGAGTGTTTTTTCTCATCAAGGCTCTCTTCTTTTACGTAGATGTCTTCGTCATCCTTACCATACGTTCAATATTTGGATGGTGACAGTCGTCACACAGAGCACAATGCATCAGCTTCTTGGGTCCTCTATACACCTGAGTTAGAACTACTTGGTTCTGGGGGAATATTTCTTGGCAATGCCACCAACAATATTGTTGAGTACATGTCGGTGATACAACTCATGGAAGCTACATCCCACAGCATCTCCAATCTGGTGGTCAGGTTAGATTCCCAACTAGTCATTATGCATTTGAACAATTGTTATCTCATCCTTCATCCAGTCTTATTACGTTATTACTTAAGGGTACGACTTCTAGAACGTCAATTTAAATTCATTAATTTTGAGCACATTCCTAGAGAATCTAATACATTAGCTGATTCATTGGTGAATTATGTGTTAGATTGGCATTTGTCACATTTATTATAGAAAGATTCATGCATGAGTGTATATTTTTCCATCATAAAAAATACATAAAAATTAAAAAACACAAAGATCAAAATCGCCAAAATATGTATATGTATATATATATGTCGTGTCCAGTCAAGTTACATCAAAAAACTCTTCAAAACTTGGGTGTTTTACAAAAATTGGCTTTTCTAAGCCTCACTCTGACATCTATACATCTGTCAACAAATCATCCTAAGCCTGCTGCTCAAGGTAAAAGATAACTGCTCTGGCTAACCTCCTAAGAGGCACCAAGAACCTCTCTGGCACACCCACTGTGTGTCGCTGCAGGTGAATAGGGATCTCCCTCATGGGAAGAGGCAGCACACCCATGCTCAATCATTCGAGGTTCCTAGCAACCTCGTGCAAACTGCGTGCATCATCAACCTCTTCAGCGGCTGTCGCGGCCTCTTTTGTTGCTCTAGCCCCAGGTAGTTGCATTCCTCACTATGCATAGCGAGGGGCTCCGGTTGGACGGATGGGTGCCACATCTGTGTCAAGCAATAAGCTTCATGTCAAAATATTTTCACCCATTAAAAAAAAATTTGCATGAACATTCAAAAGACAAAATTACTTAAAACTGATTGTTTTCCTTCTTACCATCTGAACTGCACTGAGTGCTTGGTGGCAATATCAACTCCATATCTCCTATGTAGTTAATCCCTGCATAGGGATAATCTTCGATCATTAGGATCTGGCTATCTAGCCACTCGAAAAATGCATCATCAAAAAAGTGACGGATTAGAGCCTCTCCAGTCCGTGGCATCCAAGTAGACCAGCGACCTTGTCTAGGCTCTCGTGATCCTATCGCATATGTGATCATCCTCGGCCTCATGACGGGCACCTGCTCTAGTATGAAGGAAACTATCATTGTGCCAAACCCAAACTCTCGTTGGGACCGGGTCTTATATGTTGTCAATTCTTCTCGAACCTAGTGGACAACACCTTCACACTAGTCAAAAATCTGTGGTTGCATACAATCCAGCACCAATAATACTTGGGTCTTGGTGGCAACATGCTGACTCTTGGCTCCTGCCAAGTGAACTATCATCTACAAAAGAGACCTCATCGGTCTCGATACCACCCGTGCTATAGGAACCCAGTTGCTTACTAGCGTAGTGTTTTTCATGTAGTGAGCCTAGATCAAATCCACAGTAGTACGGGGATTAGCTCTTGAACCTGTTAGATTGGGCCTCGGTCCTCTTCATGACAGGCCAGTCAGAAAGTATATGTCGTATTTCTCAATCGAGAGTTCATGACCCCCAATGTGAAATACATGTTGTTGATCATCCCATTGTTGGATTATCCACTTCAGAAGGTCTTCCTACCCCCTCATCATCTCTAATCGGGCATACTTCAGTAAACTGTATCTTCGGAGAACAAGCAAAGTAGCCAAATCAGTGACCATTTCACGTTCTTCCTGTTCGTGCTCTCTCTCACGCCAAATACTCATGGTAACAGCTTCACACCTACACAAATCAAGTTTCCAGTGGATCAGTTTCAGGCAGAAACACTTCAGGATTGGGCAAACCATGTTTAAAATACGTTTGGGCCGTCTAACGCGGGCCCTAATGCAAAACAGAGTGTGCTAATGCACTATCCCTTAACGGGCAGTGCGTGTAACGTGACCCGAACACTGGGCATCTGCGTTACCTGCTTAAAATTTTTAGGGCCTGCTAAAACTCCATTTTTCAGCCGTTTAAAACAACTAAAATTCCAATGGAAGGCTAGATTAAGGCTTAAGCTCTTACCTGAAACTCACGGAATCGAAAATCGTTGCCTGGATCGTCCATAATCGACAAAATAAGTTTCACCTCTTTTTTCCCTCCAAAGCTCTTTCACAGCACTCGAACAGTGAAAATGAAGGTTTGTTGCCTTCTTATAGACATTATGGATGTATGACTCACTTAGCTAGTCTGTTAAAATTGGTAAATTTCTGCTATTTTTTGTCGCAACTATTGGTTTTTCAAAGTCACCGATGCTCTGATGAGTTGTTAGTGTTCATGTGCAGATTTGACCGTGTTCGACCCGGAACGAGCCTTCTTTTTAGGGACTTTTTCTAGCTCGTAAAACTAAAAAAGCCCCGAGTTTCCTTCGTCGCACTCATTAAACTTCCATGATGAAGAACTATGAGCCATTAATTTCCATCTTTTTCTAGCTCGTTAAAAAACCAAAAAGTTAACCGAGTTTTTCTCCATCAAACTCATTAAAATTTCACAAAGAGCATCGAGTTTTTCTTCGCCTGACTCGTTAAAACTTCACGAAGAATATTGATTTTACTCTGTCTCCTCGTGCTCATAAAAAAATGACGCAGATGTCCATTGAACATAGTTTTATCACTTTATCCGGATTCAATGGACTAACTTATGGAAAAAGAACTGTGTTGGGCTTACTATTCTCCCTTTCTCGCACCCGGTTATCAAACATGACAAAGGTACACACCTGGGTTTGTCTTTTACGATGTTTTTCAGACTCCCTAAATATGAAAATATCACTGAGTTTACCCGTGTGGACTCGTTAAACTTAATTAGATGCGGAAAATTTTGGACAAAGTGGATATTTATTTTGTTATGCTTTGAAAGTTGATTTGGCAGCAAAAAATCTTGAACATGGCACTTCCCAGAAAATTCACTCCCAATTAGCCGAATCCTACCAATCTATGATTTTAGCCTTCGTATACCGATGCCCCTGCATTGGTGAATCCTGACACTCTTTGGTGTTCATAAGCCTAAGCTGCCTGGTACCTTGTTACTGTGTCTTCTATTATTCAAGAATATCTTGCTATCTACTGCTTCCTGTATCAGCCAAGCCATCATATGCAAAAAATCATTTGTTGTCGTCAGATACTCCCATTTTCTCTTGACTATCTTCAAAAAAAGATAATATTTTCATATTTCGTGTCGACTGATGTAGGACGTCTCAGTGCCTACCTTTCGACAGATCTCTTCCTATCGACTTCAACATCTTATCTAGGAAGTTGATCAAGAAACACGTCAGTACCCGGGCACTTGCAGACCTTAATGGAAGGTTACCTTGTGTTTGATTGGGGGTTCTCATTATTGGCTCCCAGTCAAATGATTCTACGAGTGTTCAACATCAACACCTTTTATTCACACTCGCTAGATTGTACTATGCATCTTGGGGACCATCATCCTTATCGATGGGCACCCTCGTGTCTATTAACAGTTTTCATCATTGATTGGTAATCAGACAATTTCCCACATGTTCGACTACAATTCCTTCATTCACATGTGCGGAAATATGTAGTTTAGTGAAGCGGCAACCAAGACCTTGGTTTGAGGCTTACATCATTTCAGTTGTGTTTCCTCTCCCAAGCTACGATATTGTTTTCGAAGACATCTTATCAGATTGATCCTGTCATGACACAAGGTTCCACATTGTGCTTAACGGTGGACATATTGGTCATATATCTTTCTAGAGAAATGATTTTGATAAAGCTATTGAGCATGGGAATGCCTGACTCGGGACAAATACTTATATTTCTGACATATGTTGTTGTTTCAGGTTTTCCTCAGTCCTCAAACTCCTCTCGCTCTACTACATATATTATAAATTATTTCAGCCATCGTCTTCGCCTCTGACCTCACACTTTAAGGGGCATCTGTTACAGGACAAATGACCTCCTCATCAGCTCAGAGGAGAAGGAAACATAGAAGGAAGAAAATGACCCAGACAGAGACCCATTTTTCCAAGGTAACGCACCCCAGAGACAACTAGGTCGAGTTATAACACATCCCAGCCATTCAAAGGAAGCGTTAGTGCCTAGGTTAATGCTCTGTCTTGAATAAGGGGTAGTGTTACCTGTGTTTTAATGAAGAAAGGGACAAATCTCGCAGAAACTGACTGGCATTTCCTGCTTTTTCTCAGAATGATTCAGTTCAAAAGAAGCAACCTGCAGTACAAACCTCTTATTGGATGTTTCCAAACACAACTGAACACCTATAGAGGGAAAAAGCAAGGAAAGGCAAGGAAACATCAAGATTTTTCCCCATTCAAACTGATTGAAAGGATTGGCAATGTCTATCCTCCCCAATTCCTATAAATTGGAGGCTTGGGCTCTTGGTCAAGGGTCAAAGGCTTGATCGTGTGTAGAGCATAACTTCATTGTTGGGTGTGAGGCTTAAGGATTGGCAAGGTTCATTGAGAACTCTTAGCCCAAGTATCATTACACTCGGAGATCGAGGAGAGAGAGAGAGGAGTCGAGAGACTGAGGAAGGCTTGGTTCCACCAACGACTGTAATTTTCCTCCTTATATATTAATAGAACTGTATATGTTTTGTCCATTTGATGTTTCAGTGTCACATTTATTGTTTATTTTTCTATGAAGCATGATATAAATGGCTCAGTTTTTCATAGTTTAATGTTGATTATATACTTGTTCAATTGTTAATAAGTGATACCACTGTGAAGATTACACGTGTGCTTTGTTTGTTTGCGGGATCTAGACTTGGAGCCGGTGAGGAAGGACTTCAACCACATCACTTAGCGCTCTCCAAAGGATTTTTTGTTCACAAAGAGGTAATCCTTAAATATCTCATTTTGTCGATTATGCATTAGTATGAACATGTGTGCAATGTCTTTGTAACTATACAGCTAATCTGGTTGTCTGCCTTGGGCACCGGGAAGCGTTGAGAGGGATATACATCAACTACCACCCAATCATTTTACCCCTTAGCACTGATCATTTGGTTGTCTTGAGATGGAAAAGGATCTTTAAGGACAGCGAGTGTGGGTGAACCTTTGAAAATTTTGGATACCTTGGCCTGATGTGGGCACTCTTTGGTGCAGTGATCATCGTCACAAATAAGACAAGGATAACAAGGTTTCCATTTTTCATCTAATGGTTCGGTTTTTTCTGCTTTCTCTTTTGGAGAATTGTTTTGTTTATTTTTACTCTTCCCTTTCTTCTTATTGCTGGATGATTTAGCTTTGGTGGTAGATGAGTCTATGACATGAATTTCAGCAGAAGTTTCTAGGGAAGAGTCTCCTTTAGGTGAATCAGGTAGAGTTATGATTGGAGTAGTAGAATTAAATGATTTATTCTTACTCTTTAATGTATTAACTGTATCGATTACACCGTCTACGGCATGAGAACCAGAAGGAGTTGTAGTAAGTTGACCTGGGCGAGGTAAATCAGAATTTTTTTCATACAAAGTACTAGACTGTGTGTAGACAAGGTTCAGATACTTGGATTGAGTGATGACCTGATCTTTTGCTACAACGCCTCCTTTAGCTACATCTTCAGTAGTCTTAGCAAGTAATGATTTGATGAACCATTCAGCGAGAATTTGATCTATAATGAAAACTTTGACGAAGTTGCATTTACATTGTCATTCGTGGATGTGATCTGAAATGTACGTAGACGTACTTTGTTTAAGTGAAGTCAAAATTTTCGTGCCATTATCATAATGGACTGGAAACTGAAAATGAGTAAGGAAAGTTGTTGCTAAATCATTGAAATTGTTGAAAGAGCCTCGTGGTAATTCAATGTACCACTTTGCGGATAATCTGATCAAAATTATTTGAAAAAGTATTAAACGGATAAAATCATCGATCAAATAATTGGATGAACACCATAGACGATAAGTCATCACATGATTCGAGGGGTATTCTCCTAATTTTCCTTCAAACTTTGGAATTTCACTGGGCAACTTAGTAGGCATTGCTCGCCAAAACGAAAGATAGTAAATTGGATCATTCGTTAGTTGAGACAAGTCCAGTAAATCTAAAGTTGAAATGAAAGGTAGCTGCCTATCAGGGTCTTGTTGCGCGAACTGATAACCTTGAGGGACAATCCCAGTATCCGGAGGAGAATATACAGGAAAACCTAGGATAGCTTGAGCATTTGGAATCGATATACCTCCAGGGAAACGAAGGGTAGCCATACCAAGTTGAGATTGAGCTGGTATTTGATATGTATAACTAGGGTACGATTAGCTCTGAAAAACTAGATTTTGTCCCACTTGTCCATATTGTAATTTCCCTTGAAATGGTTGACTTTGAACAAATTGACCTTGAAAAGGTTGACTTGTCGAGGGTTGTCCCTGAATAGTTGGTCCTGTAAAACGTTTCCCTTGAACAGCTTGACCTACAAAGGGTTGTCCTTGAAAATTTTGACCTGTAAAAGGTTGACTTGAATAGCTTGACCTACAAAGGGTTGTCCTTGAAAAGTTTGACCTATAAAAGGTTGACTTGTTTGTATAGTTGTTGCACTAGGTTGTCCCACAGAGGTCTGAGTAATTGAGTAGATTGTAGGTCCAATTTGATGGGTAGTAGTGTGAGGAATAGCCTGTGTAACAGTTGGCGTTGACATTTGAAGGGTCATAACAATAGGGATTTGAGAAACTCTTGGGATAGGTGTACTTGGTTGTTGAATAGAATTTTGCACAGCAGATTGGATAGGAGTACTTGCAATGTAGGTTGTAAATAATGTTGAGTAAACAAAGCGTTCCACATAGTATTTATCCCTGTTTAAGGAGTTCCCATTGAAGGTTGTGATGCATAGGGTTTACCATAACCAGTTTGAGGCATTGGAACATAAGTTTGATAATTACTATAAATATTTTTCCCTACAACCGTGGGATAACTTCCAATAAAAGGTTGACCTCCATGAAAAGATTGTTGCCCTTGAAGAGCTTGTTGCCCTTGAACAGGTTGTTTCCCTTGGAGAGTTTGTTGTCCTTGGATAGGCCACTGCCCCCCAGGCGCTATATAGCCACCTTATGAGCTAGCTTGAGGGACATTCCCGGAAAACATATAGACATATTCTGTTGTCAAAGGTTGGGTGGTAGACTCAAATAGACCAATTGACATAGTAGAGGTTTCGGAGAACAGAGATGCTCCTGAGAAAGTGCCAGAAAGTGACTAGTACCCAACAGGAACAGAAGGATCGTCATACAAAAAAATTTCTTGTGAAGAAGGAAAGATAGATGACTTAGTATACATGCTTTCAGAAACCATGTTACTATTTATGGGTAAAGAGTAGAATTGGATTCGGCGTAGTGACTGACTATAACCAAAACTATGTAGAAAATCGGTAAATCGGTTATACCAAGGATCCGGTCGAAAAGGAATGAAAGGGTATATTGGTTCACTAAACCTTAGATCTACAGATTCTTGACAAGAGGGAAGTGTAATCTCTTCTTCTACGTCAGATGTTTCTTCAATGCTAATAAGGCCGGAAGGAATATTCTTACTGATGAGAAGCTTTACTCGAGGTGAACGAGGACGCCCAGGAGTCTAAGCTATAAGATCCGAAGGTGACTCAGATGAAGTGGAATCAGACTTAGGCTTAGATATTTCAAGTTCAGTGAGTTGTGTATCTGATAACTCGCCAGTAACAGATTCAACTGTAATTAATTCGGAAATTTCTGGTTGATCTTGTTCTTTTTCAGTTATTTTAGGTTGATTAACTTGGAAATCATGATGTATTACGATGGATGTTTCTCCATGTTCAATAGACCCGATTCCTGATGATTGAACCCTTTCAGTTTTGATTTTTTCCAATTTACTGGATGTATATTCAGGGGGTTTCCCCTGCATTCTACGTGAATGTCTCGGTAATTCATCCATGGTTAATTTCTTTAACACATGAAATCAAAAAAATTCAAAAGAATCACACCTAAGGCCTCTAAAAATCAAACAAATGAACACGCACCTACAAAATCTAAGAAACAATCCACACACAAACAGTATGTTTCCATAATAAAATCACTAGTTAGTGATGAAATCCAACGTTGTAGATATTAATGTGGAAAATTGGCAGTTGGAACAATTACCCTGACAACCTTCTTAATGAAACAGTTTGGTGCAAGTAACTTCAATATGCCATCTCGCAATGAAGAGTACCCTCTGCAAAGTCCAAGTGATTCTAGTCAACATCTGCTCTAGGTACAGTGGGACCTTCCCTCCACCATCACCTTGGGAATAATCCTAAATATTATGGCCACTAAGGTCACCAAATGAGACAATTGAACCTAGGGGAATATTTTGTGGCCTGATATACACGCAAGGGCAGAGTATCAAAGCTCAATCCCCTTGAAATCTCCTCGACATGGTAAATATGAGGTTTACTAACAAGTGATCCCAGGCTCCTCGACAATGGTTAATCTGAGGTTTACCATTTGTATTACGTGCACATCTTCTATCTTCGCCAATGAAGTAGGAATGATTACTTCACTAGGTCTGACATGACCTCATGCTTGACTCTTTTAAGAAGAGCTTCCCATAGCACAATTGCAACAGTTGGGTTTTTCCCTACCGCAAGATGCTACTTGTTTGTTTATTTGCTTTGGAAATTTAATTACAACCTATTCCAAAGTACTAGTCCTGAGCTGAATTGGTGGAATGACCCCTAGAAAGTGTAAAAAATATCTAGATCAATTTTACTAAGCTCTGTATTAATTTGGATGTTGTTTACGCAAAGGGGTATGGAGATGAAACTTAATGATATTGTGACCGACTCAAAAAAAATACTTTATATGCACCAATATGAAAATGCAATTATTTATTTCAATGAATTTATATTTAAGAGAAAGTAGGACTTTTGGACTCAAAAAATACAAACTTCCTAAAACATCCCATAAGAGTTATTTTCCATCAAGAAAAAAATTCCATTTTCAAACATGACCAATCTCTCTTTGTGATGAAAATGTTTGTTGATTACAAAGCCAAAAAAATACAATTTTATTAACAAACAATTTTCAAAAGAAAAATCAACTATAAAAACCCTAAAAAGTATCAAAACTTCAAAAAAATCAAATCTCTTAACGAAAAATCCTAACTAAGATACCTATGAGTGTCTTTTCATGATTTATTTTAGTTAAAAGCAAACTAAATTGTTTTTTCGCTTTTACTAGCAAAAACAAAAGCATAAAAGACTACTTTGAGACAAATCACACTTCGGTAATCTAGAAGTTTTCCTTTTGCAAATGAGCTAGAAACAAACACTCAAACAAGAAAGACTGACAAGACTCCTGGTGGCTCAAGAAGGAACTAACAGAAAACCAGTGATCTAGGCAGTGAATCTATTTTTCCCAAAAGAGAAATTCATCAAACCAGGGCAAACCCTACCTGAATATGCAAAAAGGATGATTTATCAAAAAATACTCTAAGGTGATTAGGAAGAGTTCACAGCCAGACTCTGAGAGTTGTTATAGATCAGGTTAAACCTTAATAAATTGGTTATCTGACTCTTAGAAAGAAAATATTAATTTTTTCAAAATTTCCCAGGGCGTGCGCAGGTTTTCAGTACAAACCAGTGTGCATGCGCATTGAACTAAATTGCAACCTTGCACAAGTTTGCACTCTATTTACCACAGAAAACAGCATAGGGTAGAGAAATGTTTGAAAAAAAAAACTCAAGGCTTTCTAATTCATAGAATCTAAAATGTTATATACCCAACCACACTCAGAAAATTCAAACTAGAAAAGATGGAATGTCAAATCAAACAAAATCAAGGGAAAACTAAGCTTGTATTCCCCAGTGGAGTCGCCAATTTGTTTTCTGGATAAATCCCTCTTGTGGATAAGAAGGATCTCCCTAGTATCCCAACATATAACTAGAAACAAACAACCATTTGAATACCTCGTTCTCTATACTATTAGAATTCAAATTATTATAACTTAGAAATGAGGAGGTTATGCTCCTACCTTTCAACGAGACATTTGATGTAGACCTTTGCCTTTTGCTCCAAAGAAATCGTTCAATGCTGAGAAGAACCTGAAATCACAAACATGCAAAGGATCAAAGCACCTGCAGTATATAATAATCAAAAACACCAATTAAACTTAATGATCAAGGATATTAAGTATTAGCATTGTTTCAATGAATCTAAGAAAAAGAGATCCATATGTATTATCAAGAATCAAAAAGAGAAATCTTACAACCTGAGCCTTGATGTTGTACATATTTCTCCTGTATGTCTTCGCAATCGTGCTCCTTGGTTTGACAAGCCTTCCTCTCTAGAATGACCAACATAGATTTATCTTCAATGACCTCTCGTGTACAAAGGTGTGATCTTCAATGTACAGTTATATGTTAACCCTTAAACCTGAAGCTTCAGCTCAATTTATAGAGAGATTGAGGAGGTTTCAGATCCATCAAGAGAGGTATGAGATCCTCTAATGAATGGATTAAGGTTCATTTATCCAAGGGGATAAGCTCCATGAGTGGAGGGATATAGCTCGAACTAGCGTGACTCAAGAGGCTTTTAGTTGGAAGAATATTTGCCCAACTAGGCTTCTAGAAGTTGGTTTTTTGTGTTTACTTCCTTTTATGAGGGTGTGCAGTTTTTATTAGTAAAAAGAGCGGAGATCACCACGGCTAATAGAAGAAGTATCAGTGCATGCGCGGGAAATGACCACAAAAAGCATGTAGGTAACCTTTCAAGCGTTTTAAAGAGATTTTTTCAGTTTCCAAGACTTGGTTCAAGAACATGAATGTTTTTTACTTCTAAGGAAGCATGAGTGTGGATGGTGATAGATCCATATTGACAGTCAAATGTCATGGTGACAAAATGACGTGTAACAACAATAAAATAGGAAGAGAAGAAGCCCATATCGCCAAAGAAGTAGCGGAAGTTGAAAAGAAGAAGTCCAAGAAAGATGAAGTAAGAGATCTCTACTATGCCTGAGATAGTCTTCCTCACCTTTATTTTCAAGTTCCTAAGTCTTTTGTTGTAAGATATGGCTATCATGATTCACTAAATGGGATGCATCAAGGCATCATAGAAGCATTGGAAGCAAGATCTTGGGACATCATCATAGAAAATCATGAAAGATGTTTAGAATCTATGGAATTCAAGGATATAGCTCTTGGGAATCTCATTGGAAACATAAGTGGCAAGGTCATCTAGTTCAAGGCTCATCATACATCTGTCAAAAGGAAACATCTGTTGATGGGGATATTTTAGATCCTCAAGATTCAGTGACGGAATCTTCATTGAAAGGTTCACCGATCATGAGGGGAAGCAGGTGTTTCATCAAGAATTCCAAACTTTTGGAATTCATGGGATGATGGTATGACGATATAAAAGTGAAGTGGTTCAAGGGATTGAAGCTCTTTCAATCAAGGAAGTTGTTGCAAGAAGTCTGGATGACCCAAAGGAAAAATGAGGTATGTATGCTTACATTTTATATTATGGAAGTCATGTCATATGGTTGAAGACATCATGAACCAATGCTCTATCTTAATATCATGATCAAAAGAAAGGATCTCCTCCCTACAGGGAATGCAAGAATGTATGGGTCACACATTCACTAGATGAAATCAACATAATATGTCCTCATATGAAGTATGAGATGGTTGAATTCAATTGAGGAACTCTAATTGGAAGCTCCTAGGAATGAATTGTGTGAAGGAAGAGATCATGGAATATGCAACGATGGTAAAGGAAATCAACATCTAATAGACCAAGAATATTTGACTAGGATATCTCCATGGAAGATATGACGACTTTGATGGAGTCTGAAAAAGAAAAAGACCCTTGAAAATATATATCTATGGGATACGTGTCAATATGTATCAAGGATGTTGATGCGAACTTGTAGATGTCATGATGTAAGACCATCACAAAGGTAATGTTGATTTTAATGTTCATTCCTAACATAGTTACCGATCATACGGGAAAATTACCTAGTACCCATTTTTTTGAGGTAGCAAAAAAAGCACCTGATTTGAAAAGTGGTGATGCAGAATCACCCTTCTTATTTTTTAGCATAGTTTTGGCACTTTAAATTTTGTTATAGTTTTTTTTTTAATGTCATGATTTTCATGTCGATTTTGAAAAGTGGTGATGTAGAATAACCTTTTTTTTTTAAGCATATTTTTGGAATTTTAAATTTTCTTTGATTTTTTTTTAAATGTCATGTCGATTTAGAAAAATAGTGATTTTTTTTATTTATCAAGTATGAACATTTATTTTAAAATGTTAGTGATTTTCATGCTAATTTTGAAAAGTGTTGATGCAACATCAATCATTTTTTTTTTTAGAGTGGTGATTTTCATCTTGGTAATAAAATATAAAAACAAAATAAAATAAAAAACGTGACAAAAAAAAAATCCAATATAAAAAATATGAAAAAGAAAAACTAATAAAAGTGTAAAAAAATACAACAATAACTTGTAAAAATAAAAATAAAAAAATTAACAAAAATAAATTAAAAATAAATAATTAAATAAACAAAAAATTTCAAAAAATAAATAAAAAAGGGGGAAATTTTAAATATATATATATATATCGTAATTTAAAGAAAAAAATAAAAATTAACCTAAAAAAAACAACAACAACAAAATTAAAGAAAATGATAAAATTAAAAATTAAAAATTAATTAAAACAATAAAAATAAATAAAATGATGATGATGATGATGCTTACCGTCCATTAAGACCAATGCGATCTATCAGACCTTAAGAGAAGAGAAACAATCTAAGATTGATTCTTCAAAACCTTGTTTCTATGGTCAAAGAGAAGGGAAATAAGTCAAGAAGATTGGAAGTGTGGCAAATGGTAGGGAATTGAGAGCGAATATGTGTAAGAGTCGAGCAATCTAAAAGGAAGTGTTTTTCATCTGCTGCCAGATTAGAATCGCAAATCTGACAAATTCTATCATTTCAAGGGGTCTTGGGAATAATTAAAATTCAGAAATTTATTAAAAATAAATAAATAATAACAATAATAATAAGAACATTAAAATAAAGATTGTTTAACTCAATTTTTGCAAAGTCGGGAAGTTGTGCTGCTGCTGCGCGCTGCCTGCAACCCTGAGCGACTGCGCACACTCGATATAGGGCTTTCTCCGCACCCATGGAGGCTCTAGGCTCTGCCCAGGTTCCTCCTCCTCCTCCTCCTCCGTCCGATGCAGACGCATTCAACAGGCTGTTGGCCTCGATGTCGAAGAAGAAAAACTCTGAAGCAGCAAAGTTTGTGAAAAAACTAGATGATATTCCAGAAATTTCCCTCCCTCCTAAGGGGACGATCCAAGTAGCCTTGTCCCTGGCGAATCGCGCTCTCGTGGGTCAGTTCACCGGTCTCTGGCCCTCCCCAAAAACAACGGAGAACTGGGTTGTCAAGAACTGGGCGCCACTGATCAAGAACTGCGTTACCTTGTATTTCTTGGGGAGAGGTTATTTTCTGTTTGAATTCACCAATAAGGAGGATAAAGATCTGATTTTTCGGAACGGACCCTATTTCATGGGTCCTCAGGGTCTGTACCTCAACAAGTGGACGCCAGACTTTGACCCATCAGTAGATGTTCCAACAGTTGTTCCTCTGTGGGTTAGGCTGTCGAATCTCCCAGTACACTGTTGGAACTGGGAATCGTTGAAGCACATAGGTAATGCCCTGGGCAAATTTATTGACCGAGAAAATAACAAAGACCAATATGACTGTGCCAGAATATGTGTTGAGGTTGATCTGGAGGTGAGTCTACCTGAGGCAATAAAATTTAATGTCGGCAGTTGGACCCATGTGCAAAAGCTGGATTATGAGCAGCTTCCCTTCAAATGCCGGAAATGCCATGTTTATGGCCACTTCGCCAAGGGTTGCCCTAGTAATAGTGAAGTGGAGAAAGGGAAGGAGGAGGGATGGAATCAGGTCAAGAGAACCAAAACCGCCCACAAAGCCCCCAGATCTGGAGCCCCAAATGGTAAAGGTCCCCAAACGGCCCCTATTCTTCAAACCCCTCCCTCGAATGGCCAAGAAAACAAGTTCGGGCCTCTAAGCTCAGCAATAGAAGACACCCAAGAAGTCGAGATGCACAAGGATGATCCCCCACACAAAGGGACCCCCTCAGGCTCGAAACAAGGAGAAAGTGTTGCAAACAGATCGAAAGAAAAAAACACAGAAGCTAATGAGGAAGTACAAGTCTCGAATGACTCAGAGGAGGAAGGAGAAATAGGGGACTCGCAATCCTTGGCTAGAATATCAACGAGAGGCCGAAAGTCCACCCACGAAAAAAGAGAACAGGAAACCTATAAAGATAAACTCCAGGGCAGCCAACCAACTCTCGAGAAACTCTTGGAAAAAACGCTGAAGATGACCAGAAATCAGACCTAGAGCTCCAAGGGAGCTCATACCCAAAAAAGTAAGTGATGAAGGTTGTCTCCTGGAACGGTAGGGGTATGGGGAGAAGAGTAAAAGAAGAAGCCATAAGAAGTCTACTAACGACAAAAACCCCCGACATACTTCTCATTCAGGAGACTAAAATGGAGGACCAAGATTTCCTTCATATAAGTAAGAAATTTTGGAATAAAAGTGAAGGACAGACAGTCTCTGCCCGAGGTGCCTCAAGCAGTCTGGGCACTCTTTGCAATTTAAACAAATTTTCAAAGATCAACGAGGTCCTTATCATTCACTGGCTGTTAACAAAACTTCAACATATTGACACAAAAGAGATCATATGCCTCATCAATGTGTACATTCTAGTAAATGTAGGGGACAAAAAGGACTGCTGGGACTCCATCAGAAACCTGGCAGGATCAGACAACATGGAAAATATTATCATTGCTAGTGACCTTAACCTCACCTTGTTGTTGTCAGAGAAGCGAGGAGGCATCATAGTAAGGGACCCTGCACGGGAATGGGTGGAGGACCTCATGCAAGACTAGGATTTGCTCGACATCAAGCCATCTACTAGTAAGTACACTTGGTCAAACAAAAGAGTCGGTCCGGGGCATATTGCTGCAAGGTTAGATAGATTTCTTGTTCAAAGTTCTTTTCTCCTTCTAAGATTAGAGGCTAGAATGCATATTCTTCTGTGCGGTGTTTCTAACCATAAGCCTATCAAACTTGAGCTTCTGGCCCATTTTGATCAAGGCCCTACCCCATTTAAATTCAGCCCTCTATGGGTCAAGGAACCGGACTTTATGCAAGTGGTCAAGGAAAGTTGGAATCATCCAATCAAGGGTTCTGCCTTCTATGTTTGGGAGGAAAAACTTAGAAGAGTGAAAGCTACTCTGAAAAATTAGGAAAAATTCCTCCCCAACCCTGCAACGGAAAGGAAAAAGCTCCAAGGAAGCCTAGAGCTTCACCATCTGCTCTCGGAAAATGTTGAGATCACAAAAGAAGTCCTATACATGGAGGCTGATTTGCAACAGCAGCTGCACAAGGCAAGCTTGGCAGAGGAAGAGTATTGGAGACTTAAATCTCGGAGCCTTTGGCTAAAAGCGGGAGATAGGAACTCCTCCTTCCACAAGCAATCCCAAGCACGGAAATGCTTCAACTCCATCACAGAAATCAAGGCAGAGACCATCAAGCATAAGGATATCATTAGTATTAAAAGAGCAGCTTTCTTACATTTCAAAAATATGTATAGTGAAGAAGAGAGGTTGGGCCATAATTCTAAACTTCTTGATGAGGTGCCATCTCTGATCTCCCCCAGAATGAACCAGCTTTTGGAAGCAGAAGTCTCTAAAAAGGAAATAAAGGCTGGACTCTTTGAAATGGAGCCCGACAAGGCCCCAGGCCTAGATGGTTTTACAGCCAGGTTTCTTCAACCCCGTTGGCAGATTGTGGAAAGAGACTTGTGCAAAATGGCACTGAAACCCCAAGCCTACCAAAAAATCAGGGGAAGCACTAACTCTGCTTTCCTTGCCCTCGTCCCCAAGGAGAAAGGAGCCAACTCCTTCAACAAATTTCATCCTATCTCTCTTTGCAACATAGGCTACAAACTGATAACCAAAGTGATAGCAAACAGATTGAAAAGCATTCTTCCAGCCATCATCCTAGAAAACCAAGGTGGCTTCGTTCAAGGAAGGCAGATTGTGGACAACTTCATCTTAGTTCAAGAGGCGATCCATTCAAGCCTGCACCGAAAAGAGAAAGGTATGGTTGTCAAACTTGATCTAGCAAATGCCTTTGACCGTGTGAGACACAGATTTCTTCTGGATGTTATGCATAAGTTTGGGTTTGGGACCAATTTCATTAATTGGATCTGGCCTTGTATTTCTGTGCCCTGGATAGCCTCATTGGTGAATGGGAGGGCAGCTGAATTTTTTAAAGCCACGAGAGGACTTAGGCAAGGGTGCCCCCTATCACCCCTTCTATTTGTTCTCCAAGCTTCTGTTCTCAGCTTTCACTTGAATAAGAAGCAGTGAGACCAAGAGATAATGGGACTGAATATTGCAAGAGGTGTCAAAAATATAGATCATGCACTCTTTGTAGATGATTCTCTCTTGCTAGGCGCAGCCACAGTTCTATCGGCTACAAGGTTTAAAGGTGTTTTGGATGAATTTTGTGAAGAAACAGGAAGCAAAATTAACAATGTAAAATGCCATATTTTCTGTTGGAACACTCCTGCCAACACTCTCAATTCCATCTCCAGATGCTTTGGTTTCGCTACCTCCTCATCCTGATCTTCTTTCAAGTATTTGGGGCTCCATATCTTCCTCAAGGGTGCCTACAGCAGAGATTGGCTTCCTTTGCTTGAGAAATTCAAACTCAAGATTCATGCCTGGGGATTCTCTTGGCTCAATCTGGCAGGTAAATCTGTGCTCATAAAGGTTGTGCTAAACAGTGTCCCTATCTATCAATTTGCTGTTATGCTGGCTCCTATTTGGATTCTTAGAAAAATGGAGGATCACATTAGAAAAAAAAATTGGAAAGGAGGCAAATTGAACAAGAAAAAAATCCCATTAATCAGTTGGGATAAAATCTCCAAGCCTCTGTTGGAAGGTGGATTGAACTTCAAGAACATCTGTACTCAAAACGTGGCTATGGGAGAAAAATTTCTTTGGAGGATAATCGCTCCCAAACCTGGTTGGGCACAAGTGGCGTTATGGAAAAAATACTTTAGAGGACAAAGGTCTCGTTGTTTAGATAAACCTCTACCCAAATCTGGTTCGCTCTTCCACAAGCTCTGCGCTAAAACAATCTCTCTAATAAACCACCATGCGTTCTAGATACCTGGGAATGGTAAACGCATTAAAATATGGGATGATCGAATTATGAATTGTGACCCCCTTGCTGAAGATCACTCTCTACCAGCGTTGCGTGCTTAGATGACCAACGCTGGCTATGCAACATTGTGGGACTTCTCACGCTAGGAGGACTGCGCTTGGTAGAGTTGGAAGAACCTGCAGATGCCTTTGGAACTTCAGAAAGAATGCGCAGTCTTTTTCGCCCTCCTGAAAGGCAAGGCGCCAATCAACAAGAGGAAATCCGACTCTCGTGGCTGGGGCTCGACTTCTGGCCATTACTCTGTTGTGCAGGGTTACAAGAAACTGTTGGAACAGCCCCACGTTCCTCCAAATCTTGAGCCCTGGAAGGGGATTTGGAACCATGTCTCCATCCCCAAAATTGACATTTTATGCTGGCTTTTGTGTCATAAAAGAATATTGACAGAAGACAGATTGCAGAAAAGGGGCTATTACGGGCCTTCCAGATGCATTATGTGTGGTGAAAATGAAGAAAGTGTCTCCCATCTAGTGCTGGAATGTAAATATGTTGTAGAGATATGGCAAGAGCTCACTGGCCCATGGAGAAACAACTTTATCCTCCCCAACTCCATTTCTGATTTGTTTACAAAATGGTTGCTCAAGTATCCAGGAGACTCTCCTAAAAACAAACACATCAAGGTTGCCTGGCTCTCTCTCCCTAAAATCATCTGTTAGAAAATCTGGCTAGAAAGGAACCAGAGGATATTTAGAGATTCAGCACAGGATATCAATATTTTCATCATTAAGATAAAATGTCAGTTGAAAGAAATCTTGGGAGACCAATTAGAGGGTGAAAATCTAAGTAAGCAGGATATCGAATGGGGAGCCATTTTCGACCTTCAATTTCAAGATACAGTAAGGCCATCCATCCCTCACAAAGATTGGCAAATTAGAGTCAATGAGAAATAATTGTTATATTTGATTACAAAGAAGTCTAGATACTCCCTTTTCTTTGATGGGGCTGCCAAAGGAAATCCTGGGAAAGCTGGAGCGGGTGGAGTCATAAAAAATTCTGATGCTAGAATTGAGCTCAGATTTGCCTAGGGCTTGGGTCACAATACCAGCATCCAAGCTGAAGCGCTGGCTCTCTTCCAAGGCCTCAAGCAACTCAAAGGACTGGGCATCAAAGAGGCAAATGTTTTTGGTGATTCTCAATCCATAATTGAAACTATTGTGGACAAATCTACCCCTTCAGATCTTAGATTCACAAGGCTGATGGCTAGAATCAAATTCCTGGCTAAATCTCTTCAAAGCATGAACTTCTTCCATGTGAAGAGAGAGAACAACAAGGATGTCGACTCTGAAGCCAACAAAGCTTCTCTCCTCTCTCTTGGTGCTCTCCTAAGAGATAGAGACGAAGATTGGGATCCCATCCCTTAAAATCTTAGTTAGTATGTTTTATTGCCTTTTATTGAAGCAGTTCGTTTGTATCAATAAGTTTGGGAAAATTACGAAAATTGACTTCATTGTTGCATGTAAGAAGCACTGGCTTATAAGTGTTTGTGCAATATTGTTCTTGGTAGGAGATAAAATCTGGGCATTGCCCTTGCATCTTGTAACCCGAATAGAGGCATTCAAGCCACGATCTTAATATATTCCAATACCCGTTTCTGTTTTAAAAAAAAAAAAAGCATTAAAATAAAATTTTTAAAACAATAAAAATTAAAATAAATAAATAAAAACCCAAAAAATACAACATTTCCAAAGAATTTAAAAATAAAAATAAAAAATAAAAATAAAAATAAAATAAAATAAAAAAACATAATTCATTTTTTTTAATTTAAAAAAAAAATAGAAATATAAAATAAATTTATAAAAAATAAATTAATTAATTAATTAATTAATTAAAAAAAAAGGGCTTAAAAAAATTAATAATAATGAATAATAATAATAATTTAAAGAATCAGAAATTAATTGTGGAATTTGAAACAAAGGATACGATGACTCCTACGGTTTGCGCCGACCAAGCCTTCGATTCTTCTGCCGCAACCGTGTTTCAGTCGACCATGGACCTCGCCTCAAGCTCTTCTGCAGCCGCTACCGAGTTACAGTCGCCCCTGGATGCCCTTGGCGGTCTCAACTATCCGGCTTCAGGGCTCCTTCGTGGGCTTTTTCTGGGAAACGAAGGGCTGAACAGCGATGGCGCATCGGATCTCCTCCGGTTTTCAAACCTGCCGCTGCCTCCCCTTCTTACCTCGGCCCTCCCGACAGTGGATATCAAAGCCCTCCTCCGGACCATGTTGCGCGTGCTCGCCCAAATGGCTGGCTCAGGGCTGCCTCCTCAGAGCCTTGCGATTCGACCGCTCATAAGCGGACTCTACAGCAGCGATCCAAGATCTCAGAGCTACAGCCGGTCTTCGACCCTATTCGGCCCTCCGCCTCCACCTCTGTTTCTTCCCTCAGCATTTTCTTTCCTGGGCGACAATAGGATGCCTCCTCCCTCCGCGTGTAAGGAGTACCCCTTGTTGAGCCGCGAGCCCTCTGTTCAGGCTCTATCTTTCTGCTCTGATTTCAAGGAAAACCCTTCCCCTCCGTCATAGGCTTTTCAGATTCAGGTCGTTCTCCTCACGGGAAAAACCCTGCTTCTTTGGGTCCATTCCGCGAGCCTGGTGATTCATCTCTCAAAGGACCTTGAACTTAAGATGGGGATCCCTTCATCTTCTCTCCGGCTCATTTATGCAGGTAAGCAGCTCGATGTCTGTCTCCCTCTCTCATTTTACGAAATAAGAAGGAATGCTACAGTGAATCTTTCCCTCCATCTGAGGGGATGGGCAGTAGGACAATCCTCTGCTCCCAAGGGTTTCTCTTACAAAGAAGCGGTCAATGCTCAGCCTGCCAAGCATTCTGCTCCTCCCCCGGAGGCTCCCAAGCCTTTCTTGGTAGACAAAATGGAGGAGGTCCCCTCTGTTGAAATCTCCCACCCAGCTCTGGTTGATAACCTCCAATTCTTTTCAGAATTTTCCCTCATTTGCAGGTTCAATGGACTCTGGCCCCGCACAGAAGATTTATACAGATGGATTCACTCCACCTGGACCAAACACTGCAAGGTCTTTCTCTGCTCCAAGGGATTCTTCATCGTTATCTTCGCAGACAGCAAGGAATACCAAACTACCCTTACAGGTGGTCCTTGGTTCTGGGGAAACGTCGGGCTTTTCCTAACCCCCTGGTTCCCTGACTTTGATCCTTCCACAGCAGTCATCACCAAACTTCTGATCTGGGTCAGGCTTCCCAACCTGCCCGCTCACCTTTGGCACGGTGAGGTCTTCCAAGCCATAGGAAATTCTCTGGGTCACTTTCTCGCTGTTGATCCATCGAGAGGCTTGTTGGGTCTCTACACCTACGGAAGAATATGTGCCGAGATTGATATTAGCAAAGGCTTACCTGACCAAATCATTATCAAAGTCGAGGATTTCACTTGGTCACAGACTTTAGACTTTGAAAATATTACGTTCCGCTGTAGGCATTGCCATCAAATGGGACATCTTCAGAATTCTTGCACTCTATTTCTATCCCAACAGAAAAGCAACACTCGCAAAACGAAAAATAAAAGTTGGAAATCCTTTGTTCCACCTCCCATGGAGGACATTGAGTCCTCCAACTCAGACATAGAAGAATGTAATTCAGATGAGGAGATTGATACTCAGCAGCAACCGCTCTCCCCGATTGTCCCAGAGAGGCCCCCTGCCTCCTCGCCTCTTCAGAAACGTTCGCATGAGTCCAACACCTCTGATTCGGATAAAGGATCTCCTCCATTGACCTGCAACAATCTTCAGGTGGTTTCAATCCACCCACCCCTTGAAGGCTGGGTTAAAGTCACAAAAAAGAAAGGGAAGAAAATTTGTATCGCGGACTCTAACCTCTCTGGCTAGAGCCTTTTCTGTCTTCTTGGCTTCTCTTGTTCCTCCTCTGCTTCTCTTGACAGCAACGTGAAACCGTGGTGGTTTGATGATTCCTTCATGCTCCCCCGATTTCCTGCTTCTCATGATTGTAACTCCATTTGTACTATGAGCTTTTTAATAGAACAGTGCCGCCCAATTTACAAAAAATTAAAATTAAAAACAGGTTTTAACGGCCACAGCGCTCGTCCTTTGGTCGGCTCGTCCCCCGCCAATCGAGCCCCGCGACTCAGGTTGGCGACCATACTGATTTTTTTTTTATTTTTTTTTTTATTTATTTTATTATTATTATTTTATTTTTTTTATTCTATTTTTTATTTTTTTATTTTTTTCTATTTATTTCATATTTTAATTTTTTGTTTTTTTTTTCTTTCTTTTTTTTTCTTTTTTTTTAATTTTATATTTAAAAATGTTTTTAATTTTTATTATCTAAAAAAAATCAACTTTTTTTAATTTAAAATAAATTATTTTTATTATTTTTATTATTTTTTTAATCTAAAATTGTATTTTTCAATATTTATATACTTTTTTTTAATTTAAATTTTCTTTTTAAATTTTTTTTTTTAAATTTAAATTTTTATTATTTTAATCTTTTTTTTCTTTTTAAATTAATTTTTTTAATTTAAATTTGTAAATTTTATTTATTTTTTATTTTAATATTTTATTTTTTTTATTTTAACTAATTTTATTTTTTTATTTTAATTATTTTATTTTATCTTTTTTTTAATTATGTCGTTTATTATTATTTTATAACTTAAAAAAATAAAATTTGTTTTTGTTTTCTTTGTTTGGAGTTTATTTTTATTTTTTTCTTTTAATTGTGTGTGTTTTTTTTATTTTTCCCTTTTTTAATTTATTTTTGAATTTTTTTGTTTTTTTTTTATTATTTTTTATTTTTATTTTCTACAAGTGATATTTTATCTTTAATACAATGCCTAAAAATCATTGGAATTTTATTTTCATAAACGTGATATTTTATCTTTAATGTCATCCTTGGATTTTTAAGGCTTTTTAGAGACATAATTGATACCATGCTTAAAAATCGTTGGAATTTTAAGACTTGATATTTGATCTTTAATGTCATGTTTATCGTTGAAATTTTAAGGTTTTTCAGAGTCATGATATTTTATCTTTAATGTCATTATTAAAAATTGTTGACAATTTACCCGAAAAGAAAAAGATGTTATTCCAACATTAACACTCTTCATTTTCAAGGTGTTTTTTGCACACAAAATTGACGACGTTATTCCACCATCAACACTTTTTGTTTCGAGGGTGTTTTTTCAATCCTTTTTTCAAGAAAAAAATTGGCTTTTAGCATAATTTTAAAAAATGTTGAAATTTGACCCTAAAAATAAATGCGTTCTGGAAGACACTTTTCGTTTTTGGGTTGTTTTTTCATGTTTTTTGAGTTTTTTGGGGTTAGAGTTCTCGTTTTGAGGTAATAGTTCCCATTTGATCGGTAACTATGTTTCCTTTATTTTTGAATATCTGGATGGGTTTATGCAAGGCTGCTGAGGGAAGATCTATGGATGTCTTCCACCACTGACGCAAATGTAGTAGGATGAAAGATCCTTAAGTAAACATGGCATGAAGGAAGGAAAAGTATGGACTGATGAATCACTTTCTGGTGATGACATGGCTAACTCGTGAATGAAGGTGATGGATGGTCGATGCCCTATGTAGAAGTCCCAAACATGAAGACTCCTGGATAACGAAAAGAAGTTCATGACATCGTGAAAAGGAGTTAATCAAGCAGCTCGGTGTCCCATCATCTCCACCTGAGGAGTTGTTGTAGGTCCCTAATTAAGAGGGAACCTGGAAACAATTTTCTTACTTGGAAGAAACTTCAAAATTCATAAGCCAAGAGGAAACTTAGGTACATTCCTTCCATAGGAATGATTACATTCCTTTATTGGAATAGATATGTCCTCCCTAATTAAGAGGGAGATATAGACACGCCATTCTTGTCTTCACTTGGGAACAAAGAATGGAGGATTGGGTAAACATCTAGCATTTGATGCTCTTTGAGGATGTATTAAGGCATTCAAGATAAGAGTAGTCGTTGAGGACCGATATTATTTGAGGACAGGGAATCCAAGATAAGAATATTCCTGGTGGAACACACCTTGAGAACCCAGGTGGGGTATATTCCGAGAGAGACAATGGTGAGGGTGTCTATACATTATTGGTCTCACTGGCATTGTGCTCAAATCTCGTGGAGAGATAGAGTTGTTATTCAAGGTCTTGCTATGTGACAATGTTGGTTGATTATACAAATGGGTTACCAATCTGACTCTTCTTATGATAAATTCTTCAGATTGAGAATGACCAAGTACCATTATGAATACCTCCCTAGATAAGAGGGAGTGTTAAAAAGTAACTAGGTTCGGTCTTCATAATGACGTGTAATTATGATTTTATGTAATTGATGGAAATAAAGAAAAAACAAAATTATTGTAATGCTCAGCTCATGGGTTTCATGAGCAAGGAATTTTATTTTAGTGATGGATCCAATTGTGAGCCTTTAGGATTGATTCCTCTAGCCATAAAAGTAAAATTGAGTTTATTTCATGTATGAAGAACCCTTCTTGGGCATTTTATATTTTGAATGCGTCATTTGATAAGTGTAAATAGTCCTCCAAGACCAAACAAAGTCTCCTCATGCAAGTCGGCTTCAAGATGAATTAAATGATCTCCTCAAGTGACATATAGACTCACACCCAAGTCAAGTCGGCTTATATTGACAGGAAACAACTATAAATAGGAGTGCTCGGCATCATTTCAAGGGAATATTTTCGGTGAAGTTTTTTGTGATGGTATGTGGTGAACAGAAGTGCGAGAAAGGAGATAGAAGCCTCTAATAACTAGCAAAATAAATGACAGGAAGAGTGAGGTTCTTAGGGTCCTTTGTGGGATTGTTTTAAGTGTAGAAAGCACCTATTCGTGCTAAAAGTTTGTTACAGCAGTAAGGACAAAAAGAAATATATTGCAACAGTGAAGGTCGAGGAAAGGAGAAGTTTGTTGCAACAATGGTTCGGTCCTCCTATAGAGCTGAAGTGGAAGGAGTTATGAAAGTTAATATATTGCAGTAGTGAAGGTCGAGAAGAGGAGAAGTCTATTGCAACAATGGTGCAGTCCTCCTAGGGAGTTGAAGTGGAAGAACGCTGAAAGTCTAAAGCAATCCAAGGTTGAAGAAGAAGTCGAGAAGGAGGAAAGAGCAGAAGGTTGACTATCATTGACAAAGGAGCTTTGTGTTTTGGTCTTGGAGAGGAATATAGGTTAAGGGTCTTGGTCTTGCTATTCATCAATTGGAATCTCTATAAGAAGAATAATTTGTTCGGGTTTTCCTCTCAAAGAGTGAGAGGTTTTGGTTGCAGCTTATAGCCTATATTTTGTGTATCTTGTCTCCTTATGGTTTATGCATCAATAGTTGTTTGATGAAGAACACTAATAACCTAAGTAAAAGAAGATCCTAATCTAAAAAGTAAAAATCACTCACAAGAAGTTACTAATAGAAGAGAAATTACATAATTACTATGCCCTAGATTTCTCAATAGTAGGCTTCATGTAGCATCCATGTCTCTTCCTATAGCTCCCATGTTTTCTCCTATAGCACCTTTGTTTCTTCCTATAGCTCTCATGTTTTCTCTTGTATTTCCTCTACCTTTTCCTGTAGTAGGGTAGCTTGTGCCTTGAGCTTCTTAGATGTGACTTATCTAATGGTGGGCCTCCATATGGGTGGTAAAGGTTGTTTACCCTTGGCTTTAGGGTAGTTGACCTTCTCAATTTTCCTTTCACCGGATCCCAATTATCCTTCTTGGTTGACTCATCAATTTTGATTGGGACTATTAAAGGAGGTTGAGGTTTCCCTTGCTTGATCCTGGTGCTCTTTCTCCTCTTAAAGTACAAGGGGCCCTGCTTGGGCTACCTTCTCTTGGGCTTGACAGGTGTGTTAAGTGTGGCCAAGATAGCAGCCACCTATTTTTCTATGTTCCCTGGTGAGAGGCTTATTTGCTTCCCCTTTTTTATTGTCTTTTGAGATATAGAGGGCTCCTTAGTGGTTTCTTCTTTTGCTTTATGTTCTCTTCCTTCTTCCTCCTTTGTCTTTTCTCCTCCCTCTTTCTCTTCTTCTTCCTCTTCTCCTTATTTCCTACCTCTGGCACTAGATTTTGGTGTCTCTTATTGTTGTGTTGAGGTTAAGGGTTTTTGTCTCAATGAAGGCCACCCTATCCATGTCAACAAAGTCATCCCACAACACAGGGCTTCTGAGGTGGCTTAAGGAATCCATCACAATGAGTCTGATGAGACCATGATGAGAAATGTATTGGTGTTTTCCTTCCCTGACTCTCTGGCTCATTTCAAATCTAGATTGGAGGAGGAAATGTGGAATACTAAGCCTGCTGAGAATGGGTAATTTTGCTTGGAAACTCAACTCATAGAGCAGCCTAAATTGATAGGCATATACAACACTCAACCTCCCTTCACGGGATATGTATTTAAGGATGTTATAGGCTACTTCATCTCAAGGGTAGGGAAGACTTTCTCTTCTTACTCCATTTTTGTCTTCAACGGGTTTCTCTTCAAGGAGGAATAAGTTTTTCTTGGTTGTGACAGCTATTGTCCTATTCTTTTTCCTCCATCGAGCCCCTGAGGGTATGGTGGTCACTCTGTTAATGAGATTTGTGTTCATATGGGTGGCAAGTCCCCTAACAACAGTGGTAGCATTTTCCTCTCCCGGAGAATTGAGGGCCATGTGAAACTCATGTGTTACCTCATCATCATACCCCTTCAATTGCTTAAAGAACCCCATACACTGGTGTCTCATAAAAATGTCTCTCAAAGGAGGATGTTGATTGATTCTATTGGTGTCATTGGGCTCTCTTCGATTGAAACCTCCTCCCATGGCTTCTACTGCTATTATCTGAAGGGAACTTTTCAATACTTTTCTCTGAGTAGTCTAGGGTGCAGAGGTAGCGATAGGGTGGTTGATGCCTTTTTTTTTGTCATAGAAGGATAAGAATGATACCCCATACCTCAATGAGAGATTTCCTCTTCTCTTGTCTTGCCTTTCTATATGAGAAAACAAATTCTTCAAAGGAATTTACCTCTACATGGGTTTGCTATAGGATGCTTGTAGCAGACAAAATTCACTTCACAATTGTATGGGAAGTGAGGAGAGAGGATTCCACTTACCCTTCTTAGGATGACTTCTTTATGTTCACGGGGATTTGGAGGAAATTTCTTGGTAGTTTGGAATCCTTTTCACCTCTCAGCCCAATCTTGTAGCACCTCCTCTACATTCTGGTAGCAATCATGGTATTCATGTAGCAATGGTGTTCGGTCATGTAGCACATGCAAACCATCTTTGTAGCTCTTTTGTAGCACCCTAGGAAGCCTCTGGTAACATCTAGGTTGACCTCTGATATCTTGATGGGCCTCTCTAACTGTTTTTGGGAATGAGCATTGGTACAAGTGGAATTGAGCCTTGTCTTTTTATTCCCTTTTGTCATAATGGGCTCGGTGTGCATGGTGACCTGGCTTATGCACGCATTTCCTTTTTTATTCGTTGTCCCCACTCCTCATAATTATCACTCCCCCTACTTTTACTTTTCCACATTGCATGGGTGGATGATTAGACTACAATTTACTAATCTAAGGTGTCCAAGTTTACTGGTCACCTCCAGCCCATAAAAACTCTATTCTCGCTCATTAAACACATTTTTTTACCATTATGTGCATAAGGAAGAGGTGAGGGGTGTCATACCTAAGCCTACATGTGATGTCGAGTTGTTGGAGATGCATGCATGTTACTTCTAAACTCAACGGTCGATCAACTGCTCTTTGAAGGTGTTATATTCCATTGTTTTTCTTATGCACGGGTCCTCTTTAAACAAAACAATATGATGATGTATTTGACTGATGAAATCTCTCTTCCATGTAGGTCTTTTCGAGTGTTTGATCTGTTGTTAATGGAGTGGATTGGTAACCTTGTAGCTACTCCTCAGGGATGGTATGACTTATATAAGCCTCAGGGATGGCCTCTTGATGCTTCAAGGTGGTCAACTCTTCATTCTGGAACTACAACAGTCCTTTGTCTATGGTTTCGTTGGATCTGTGCAGTCTGCTACAGGATTGATCTCCTTCCTGTAACAGTGACACAGTTCCTTCTCAAAACCTCATACTGCATTCAGGGACTTAGATAAATCATAGTAATCCTAGGGACAGGGACAGAGGCTTCTGATGGTGTTGAAAGTTTGTGAAAAAGTGTAATATTCCCAATTTTTGCAGCTCATGGGAATATTGCATTTTATTTTCAGTTTTCTTTATTCATGAATAAAAGTATGTGAAGGAGGTTTATTAAACTCCTAAGTTGAGAATAAATACATGCCCAATGTGAAAGGAGATAAATCTGGGCCATTATATTAAACACCCCTAAGTGTGAAAAGGGGGAATTCATTTGAATGGGTCAATCTTGGTCCCACCTACAACGCAGATTAGAGAGAAGCTTATCCATCAAGCACAACGTACTTCTAGAAGAGGATCCCTTGTGTGAAAGAGGATAAGTTGAAGAAGGTGGTTTAGGGTTTTGGCAAGCCCTCATGTTATAAAAAGAAGGAGAGGCAGCAAGCAAAGGTTGTGGAAGAATTTTAGAAGTTGTTGTAGCAACTCTAGTCTCTTGGTTGTTTAGCCTAAGGGAATAGGATTTCCTGTTTAGGAATCCTCTCTCCTTCCATGAAGTAGCTCTTTGGAGGAGATTGTGATGCATCTCTCCACTATCTGGCATTATGGCCAAGCTTCTTCTCTATAGCAGCGCTGGTCCTGTTGAGGGTTTTGCAGTTGCTTGTGAGTTGCAGCAAGTGGGTGAACTAGATCTGCAAGATCTAGTTGTTTAGAGGAGATCTCTCTCAGAGAGGGTGTCTTGTGACCACCCGGAAGAGGATCTCACTCTCATTTTGATTTCAGATCTGTAACTTTATCTGTTGTATTATTTCATTCAAGCTACTGCGCAGTCCCTTCCATGTAATGCGTTATTTTCATGTACTAGTTTCACTGCTATTTGGATTTCTCATTGTACTAGATCTCAGGTGATTGAGGCTTGCCTCTCATCTTGAGGATTTGTAAAGTAGCTTACTGATTTAATCTTATTCAAATCTGATATATAATGTAATGAAAGTCATCTTCAGAAATCCCTGAATTTTTCTGCAGTTCATTGTACAAGAAGCTAGATCTACACTTTATTACGCATTATTTTGATAAAACCCCAAGGGGATCTTGTTAAGAAGGCTGAGTAATTTCCAGATCTAGTATGGATCTGATTTTTTAGCCATTTATCAGTTGTAGATCTGAGTTTTAACCTACAGCAGCTGAAGCTCCTCATATAGGACGCTGTCAAGTCTTTCTACAGCTTTTCCATGAGTTACTGCTATAATCTCTGAAGGATTCTTGCTCTTACTTCATGTAAATTCAATGCTTCTACAAAGGAACTTCATTATGGATCTGATTTCTTGCTGCCATACTGTAATATGAGTTTATTGGCTGATTTCCAGTAACTCCCAGTAGAAACTGCGCAATTCCTGAAGGAAGGTTTCTCTATTAACTCAGCTCTCTCCTTTAGCTAATTTTCAGCTAGTGTTGATTGTGGGAGATCTGTTTAAGCCCTCTAATCCCATTTGCTTTTGCTGAAACTCTGCATGGAGGTCCCACACAGCCTAAACTAAGGGAACCCAGTCCTGGTCTGCATTATTTTTACACTAGCTTTCTTATACAGCGTCTACCTTGAGCCTATTGCAGATTTTCCTGAGAGTGGAATTTCCCTCTTCTTACTTGTTTGGTTTTTGCTTCTCTTTTGGATCCATTCTTTAGATCTATAGATCTAAGGCTCCCAGGGGCAGTAAACTCCAAGAGGAGTGTGTCATTCCCACACTTTCTGTGTTTCATCAGTCTTCTATAGACAGAGTCTGGAACGGGCCAGGAAGCCTCTAGTTTTCACCCTCTCTTTAGGGGTGATATAACCGGTAAATGCCCTACCAGTCTATCTCTGGTTTAGAATTACTGGTGTGTTTCCATACTGTTGTGAATCCATAGTGGAATATCTTAAGATATTCCCTACTGAGCCTATTTTTCCTATTTTGGAACATTACAAAAAGAGTGAAGGAAGAGTCATTTTTCTGTGTTTTTTCATGGTCAAAGGTGGAAGGATGGAATTAGCTAAATGGAGTGGATGAGAGGTGAAGGAAGTTGGATGGACCTCTTCTAACATTTACCAAGGAGAAATATGACTTCTGAACCCTTTTTCTAAGCGAATCTCAATCCTGTAACATTTATGGCCAATCTTGTAGCAGTTCAGGACAATCTTTTAGCAATTCAGGACAATCTTATAGCAGTTCGGGATTGAGGCAAAATTGGGTGCAGTTGCTTGCTAGGTGATGGAGATATGTAGGGAGATGGATAAATGATGATGGAAATGCAGTGGTTAGTTTGATGGAATGGGGAAATGGATTGTGGACTATGTTCCTTCAATTGTTGTCCCCTTGACTATCTGGAGTCCTGCAAAAGAAAAATGTTAGCAAAATTCATGTGAGGACTCCTCCTTGTGTTTTTATTTTTTTTCTTTTTTTGCCCTTTTTTTTTAGACATGTTGACTGCCTCTGGAGAGGTTTTCAATCTGCATGTTTGTCCCATGTGCCTCAGAGGAGGTTTTCGCCTAGGGACCTTTTCATCTTTTTTTTTCTTTCTTTTTTTCTCTTAGTTTGTCTCATAGAGGTTTTCAACCCTAAAGTTGGCCTTAGATGCCTCATGGAGGCTTTCACCTAGGGCCTTTGTTGTATTTTTTATTTTTTATTTTTGTTGGTCATAAGCTTGGTGAACTGAGGGTTGTGAGCCTCTCAATCACATTTATCTCCTTGCTAATTGAACTAATAAACTCCTCTTTGGAGAGAGGTATTTTGTATACTTTCAATCGATAACCATTGACAAGCAAGGTGATACCTTCCTCATCAAGTGTTTTGATTTGGATAGACCCATTCTCATGACATTTTTCCGCTAGAGAAGGGCCCAACCATCTTGTCATTAATTTTCCTTTGAAATCCTTGAATCTTGAATCATACAGCAGAGCCCAATCACCTTCTTGAAAATCTTTTTCCCTAATGTCCTTGTCATGCCAAATCTTCCTTTGTAGTTGGAATACCTCAGTGTGTACGAGAGATTGCAATCTGAATTCATCTAAACCATTGAGTTGGAGCAACCACTCTTATTGTGCTACAATAAGGTCTAAGTCTAACTGAGTTATCATCCTTAGGTTATTTTATTCATATTCAATGGACAACAAAGCCTTCTTTCCATATACTAATTCAAATGGGGTAAATCTAGTGGTGGTCTTCCAAGTGGTATTGTAGGTCCAAGTGGATTCTATAAGTCTTTCTGCCCAGTTATTTTTGTTGTTGCTAACAACCTTAGTCAAAATGTTCTTCAAGGTTTTGTTTGTGACCTCCACTTGCCCATTTTCCTAAGGCTGATAGGCAGTGGATGGCTTGTGCTTGATGTGGTGTTGCTTCATGATGTCTTCAATCATATTCGAGGTGAATTGTGTCCCTTGATCAGTGACCAACTCCCTTGGAAAACCAAACTTGTAGAAGATGTTCTCCCTAAGAAATTCAGCCACCTTTTTCTCAATTGTTGCATTTAGTGCCTTTGTTTCATCCCATTTAATCAGGTAATCAGTGCACACAATGACATATTTACTTTTTCCTTATGGGGGATTAATGGGCCCAATGAAGTCCATGCCCCATTTCTCAAATTGATCTAGAGTCACTTGAGGTTGTAGGGGCATTTCATCCTTAGGTGTTGGATTTCCCATCCTTTGGCACTAATCGCATATGGTGGTATACCTCCTTGCATCTTAATTTAGAGTGGACCAGTAGTAACCAACTTGTAGAACTTTGAAGGTTTTCCTCTTAGCAGTAAAGAGGCATCCACAAGGTCCATCATGACAGGCTGAAAGGGTGTCAAAGACATTCTCTTCCCTCACACATCCTCTCAAATTATGATCTGGACCCAACTTGAAAATATTTCCCCCAATCCAGGTGAATCAGGAACTCTTTGTAATTATCTTTCTCTTCTCCCTAGAGGATAGATTGGGGGAAAACCTCCCAACAACCAAGTAGTTTTCTATATTAGTGAACCAAGGAGATAGCATCGAGATGGAAAAGAGGTTTTCATCCGGGAGTTGATCATATACCATCTCCTCATTCCATGCAGGTGAGGTCATTCTTGACAAAAGATTTGCAACCACATTCTCTTTCCCTGGTTTGTCAACAATAGTTAAATCAAATTGTTGCAATAATAATAACCATCTAATTATCTTAACATTGACATCAGGCTTATTCACTAAATACTTAATAGTTGCATGATTAGTGTTGAAAAAAGTTTGATATCCAACGATGTAGTACCTAAATGTGTTCAAATAGTGTACCACAGCCAGCAGTTCTTTTTCAGTGACTGTATAATTTAGCTCAGCTTTAGAAAGGTTCTTAGTGATGAAATAGATAGCATAGGGCATTTTGTCTACCACTTGTCCTAAGGTTCTCCTACATCTTTATCTGATGCCTCTGTGTGGATATGGAAAGACAATGCCCAATTGGGACCCCTAACGATGGGTGCAGTGGTCAGCTTCTCCTTTAGCACTTCAAAGACCTCTTGACATTTATTTGTCCAATAGAAGTCTGAATATTTAGCTAATAGTCCAAACAAGGGTGAAATCAATTTACTGAAGTCCTTATAGTACCCAGCTAATCCAAGGAAGCTTCTAACATCTCTTTGTTTTTTAGGGATATGGACCCTTTTAATGATGGAAACTTTGTTGGGGTAAACCTATATCCCTTCCTTGGATATGGAATGGCCTAGGATAGTCCCTGCATTCATAAAAATTTCACATTTCTCGGGACTTAATGAAAGATTCATCTCAATGCATTTCTTTAAGAATTTACACATGTTAGAAAGAGCTTCTTGGAAGTCACAACCATAAGGGGTGAAGTCATCCATGTATATCTCGACAGTGCCATGGACAAGGTCAGAAAAGATACTCAGAACTGCCCTCTGGAAGGTAGTAGGGACATTGCACAAACCGAATGGAAGGACGCTATAGGAAAAGGTACCCCAAGGACATGGGAATGTGGTCTTGTTCTGGTCCTCAGGGTTGATCTGTATTTGGATGTACCAACTAAACCTATCTAGAAAGGAAAAGAATCTCTTCCCTGCAAGGCCATCCAAGACTTGTTCAATGAAAGGCAAAGGGCAGTGGTCCTTCTTTTATAGCCTTGTTAAGTTCTCGATAATCAACACAAATCCTTCACTCCCCACTTTTCTTGGGTACTATGATGAGAGGGAGCACCCACTCATTATCTGAAATGGGGCATATGAACCTTGCATCTAGTAGCTTTTGTAAATCCTCTTTCACAATGTCCTTAAGAGTTGGATGCATCCTTCTCTAGGATTGGCGCACAGGCTTGCATCCCGCTTTGTTGTAGATATGATGAGCACAAATTGAGGGATGCACACCTTTCATCTCCTTATAGTCCCAAGCAAAAGCATCCAGGTGTTGCCGCAGCACATTGCATAATTTTTCTTCCCGCTCAGCTAAGAGAGAGGGGTTGATCTTTAGAGTTTTGGATAGGCTAATCTCTACAACCTCGGAATGATCAAAATTAGGTTCAATAGGGAACATATCAGTTCATGGGTTACTCTCGGATTCTTGCATCAGTTCATCAGCTGGCATGGAAGTGGGATGTTGATTCTGTAAGATATGGTCAATAAGGTCATCTGCATCAAGATTCCTCCCTCCTACAGCGGTGTCTAGAGTACAGATTGAGTAGAGGGATGCCTAGTAAAATTATTCCTTATCATCATCCTCTAACCATAAGGGAAAGTCATGCTCAATAGAAGGTTGAGTAGGAGGATACAACACAAGTTGTTTTGATAAATTCCCATTCTTGATGGTCATCTTCCCAGGCCTGCAACTAATGTAGGCACCAGCAGTGGCCAACCAAGGTCTTCCTAGGGTGAGAAGGTAGCCATTAAACTTGGTTTTAGGCTAGAGGACAAAGAAATCAGTTGGGTACTCCTAGGATTCAATGGATACCATCACATCCTCAATAACTCCCTTAGGAGCTATTGTGGATCTATCTGTGAGCTACAGCACTGTAGTGGTATTCCTCAAGGCCCCATGGAGTTTGAGCTTGAGCATGGTCTCCTTCGTCATCACATTGATTGCAACCCCAAGGTCAATCAAGGTCTTAGGGACCATAATGCTATCTATGTGCACATTACCCTCCCAAGCATCAGATCAAACAGTTGTCCAACAACACTGATAGTGGGGATATCTCTTCTTCTTCTCCCATGCCTTTTAAAACACTCTTCCTTGGTAAGCTTGTTGTAAATGGGGACATCTCTGACGGCCTGGAGAATGGGTATTTTAACACACAAGTTCTTCAATTCTCCCAGAAGTTCAGCCTCTTCTGAGGTGTGTTGTTTAGGGTGGACCAACCTTTCAGGATAAGGAGGTGCATTGGCTTGAGGGGCACTTTATTCCTTCTCTTATTCAAGCTCTTCAGGTGGAGAAGGTGGGTGAGCATGTGGAAGTACCTTCCCATACCGAAGGTTGATCTCTTGGATTTCCATAGCATACGCAATATAGGATGTATCCTAACTGTAAACCTGTTGTGTCTGCTTATTGTTCAGTTTCAGATTGGGTTGGGAAAGCATTTGAGGTTGCTTAGGTAGGTTATGGTGAGAGAGTTGTGGTTGAGGTTGAGGGGAGGGGGGGGAGGGGGGGGAGGAGACATTAAAGTAGGAGGTTGGGTTGTTTGAGGCCTCCATCCTTGTGAGGAGTTGCCCCATTGAGGAGATTGAGGTGGATAGGGTTGGAAAGAAGGGTTGATAGGTTGAGGAGGATATTGAGGAGTATAAGTCCAAGGAGAGGGTATGGACCATGATGGATGAGTGGAAGGGTACCAAGGCTGGAAAGGTGCATTCTGATTTGGATTGTAAGGAGGATAATGTGCACCTTGCATGCCTTGTTGATATGGTCAAGGGCCTTGGGGCCTCCTTTGATTAATGAAGCAAAGTTACTCTGAAGCACCTTCTGCCCCTTGGCATACAGCTTTCAGGCCTGGTATAGAGGGACAATTGTATGTTGCATGGTTTTCCTCATAAACAAAGCAGACTTCTATGACATTCAGTGGGCACTCATTTCTAATATGTCTCTTAGTGCATCTAGGGAAAAATATAGCTAGTGCCCTTTATTCTTCCTCTTGCTTCATTTTAATCTGCATAGTGTCCATCTATAGGGAAAAGGTGTGCAACATTTCACTTTTGAAATACTCCAACATACTTCCTATCTCATGTTTGATGGTGCTAGGTGTGGCGCCTGATTATCTTCTTTATTTAGATGTATCTCCGTGTTGGACCCATGTCCTTAACGGGGCGACAACGCCTCCCGTCCTTTGATCGTCGTCAAGGGGGGTCCAGGGGTCATTTAATTTAGGGTTTTTTTCCTTAGAAGGAAACCCCTCTGTTGTATGAGGGGATTGTATTGCGGTTGTGTATGGTGTGTATTTTCTTAAGAGAGAAAAAGAAAGGGGGATTATGTGAGAGAGCAGATGATATTACAGCGGATCTGTTGTGGGTTGTGTCTCTTCATTTTGCTAGATAATAAAAAGGAAGGATTGGTTGTTTCCGTGGACGTAGCCCAAGTTGGGTGAACCACGTATATATGTGTCTCTCTTGTTTTATATGTTATTTATGTGTTGTGTTTCCGCATATTTTGTGTGTTCCATTGCTCTGTAATATACAATTTTCTAACAGATGGTTGATGCAGAGGGAGATGAATTGACCAGGTCCTTGCTAGACCTACCCTTTTTCCTAGCAGCTCTAGAATGATTCATGAATATTGTCTTGATGTCATCATAAGGAAATTGGTAATGTCTCCTCCAGACAGCATGTTGAGGGTCTCCATTACATCCTTCTTGATCCCTAGGAAAAGAACTAGCTTGAGTGACTCAAGGTGACTGGTATAGTTAACCCTCCTATAATTGAGTTGGAATCTGTCCTCGTAGTCCTCTAAATATTCATCTGGTCCTAGGGTCATTCTAATTATTTCTTCCTTTATTTCTTTAAACCTACAGTAATCCATGTATTTTTCATTAAAGGCTTGTTGCATTTGGGCCCAGGTAGTGATGTTGCCTCTAGGTAAGCCCATAAACCAACACAATGTTGCGTCTTTGAGGGTGGATGGAAACAACTTCAGCTTCTGTTCATCAGAGGTATAGTCAAAGGTCCTACAGACAACAACAAATTCAAACATGAAGGTGTCAGGGCCCTCAGAGGTTAGGCCATGGAAATATGAAAGGACAGCAGGGCTTATATTCTTCATTTTGACCTCCCCATTGGTTTCTCAAATAGGAAAGAGCTCATTTTGTTTGTTTTCGGCCATGGTTTTGGTAGGTGAGGTGGGCTCTAGTTCTCCTATGGGTTCCTAAAAAATTTCAGGTTCCTCACCTAGAGGGTTTTCTAACTACCATGTATTCAGAGAGGGAAGTTCACAGTCACCATAGAAGAATGATGGTTGGCCGCTTGAAGGGGTGGGGGGGGTTTGGTAGGAATTTCCCTTGACTATCCCTACTCCTACGAGACATGAAAGAACTAGCCCTGTTTTTTGAATTTTTCTCTTTTTTTTAAAGCTTTAAAATCAATAGTATTGATGCAAAACATAACGAAAAAAACAAGCAACTTCTAAGTAGAAACAACACCTACTTGGACACCTCCCCGGCAACAGCGTCAAAAAGTGATGAGCCCTAGTATTGCATCAAGGATCTTGCAACTCTCAAGACTCTCAACTTGAATTATCAACCCAAGGTTCAGACAAACTTAGAGGTGAGAGTGTTATCTGCAAAGTAGTTCAAGTTCTACTAATGTCACCATTAGTCATTGGATCATATTAAGGCATGTAGAGACCACTCCTTCAACTAACTACAAAGAGAATTTCTACGAAAAGACAAAAACATACCCTAAGTGCAAGGAAAGGAGCTTTAGCCTAATTGCAGAAATGTAAGTGCCATACATCAGATGTAGAGACTAATTGTAACTACAGAAAGGGGAAAGACTACACTAGTTGCATAAATAAACCATGTTACTCTACTTGCAAACCAATCAAATCAACTTTCTACTTGTAGAATGTAAATCATTAATCTAATTGCAAATTGTTTAGAAAGAAGAAATTCATTCTACAACACATAACTAGGAAATTCAAAAACTAAGTCTAATCTATTTGCATTGAAGAGTTTCCATTCATGTCACTAAGTGTAAGATGACTTTAGCCTTAACAACAGGGTCTTTAATCACTACATAAGAGAATACTCATTCTAATTCAAAGGTGAAAATCTGCTCCCCAACTCTATTTGTTGTCGAGTGCTTCTAGTGGATGAAGCATGGGTCTAGAGTGGCCCTTGAGTCTCCCCAATCATGGATTCAATGGTTGGGGGTAATTATTCAATCTTAAAATGCAAAAATCAATATCCTAGAGAAAATTTGGCTAGGTTTGGCTAGTGCTACAGGACTACTACAGGAAACCTTGTTTTGCTACAGGATTGGGTCCAAAAGCTTTCTGAGGGCAAGCCTAGGTGTTATGAAGGTACAGGAAGGTGGATGAGGGTGGATTAAGGATGTGTGAGGCCTTTTTCCAAGCTTAGCACCCCTCATAGGCCTATCTTGCACAAAAATTCATGTCCACGATGTCCTTTATTGACCCTGAAAAGATGATCTTGGTGGCAGAACTTGAGAGCGGTATTAGGCATCCAGGAGGAGGATGGTGATGACAAAGTGGAAGTGGATGAGTGTGCCAACCCCTGCAAGTCACTAGCAGCCCCTGCAGACTAACGATCAAGCACATACAGCTAATGATTAATATTGCAACAAAATTAATCAAAGTGGAAAGGATGAGTTCAATTTTATTTCTTCAAGGTCTATTATATCCTACAACATGCATCTAATCCATTTGCCAAATCATGATATTAACTTCTAAGGTGCAAAAACCAAGCATGCAAGAGAATTTCAATCCAAAGCCTCGTAATTTCCAAGGAAACATAAACACATATTTTTGGCTTGTTATTGTAGCCTCTTCAACTACACTTCCCACAAGAAAGGTGGTGATCAGCAACTAAAATTTTTGAAATCTAATTCCTACTTAAACAAGGAAAGAAAAACAACAACTTGAACAAGAACAAAGGAAAAATACATGAGAGGGAATATAGCATCTAGGTTGGGCCCTAACCCAAGGGTTTCAACCCTCCTAAGCTAACTCAGTTGTAGACCAACAAAAGACCTTTCATTGACATAAAATAGAGTGCAAATACATAATCTCAAAATGGAGATAGTAGTCTCAAGTACTTTGCCTTCAATAGCTCTTCCTAGCTCCAAGAGTTTGAATCCTAATGATCCCTTAGGCCTGATTATTTATACAAAAAGTGACTAAGGGGTAGCTCCCTTGAGAGGGGCACTGCTTCCCTCCAAAATCTCAAAATTGGTGGATCTAGTTCCCCTTAGATCTCCATATGCACTAGACTTCCTTGGCTACCAGTGGACTTCGAGTTGTTGATGAGGAATCTTGGGACTCATTTGGAGGGTTAATATAGTGGTCAAGCCTCATAAATTCTATCTAGATGCCTCCAACGTGCCCCTGCATAGTAAATGTCTCCAAAAATGCTTCTTTTGTCTGCATATTAACCACATTAGGCCATGAAATATGACAAGCACCCTTTAGTCTTCTTACTAAGCACATTATGGCTGAGAAATGTAAATTAATGTGAGAAAAAAATAATTTAAGGGTTAGAGAATAGCATAATGAGCCTCAAAATATACATATTGATGGGACCCATCAGCAGATAAAGAAGAAGATGCAATATAAATATGTTTCCATTAATAATTGTTGAAAAGTGTAACTAGGTTCGGTCTTCATAATGACATGTAATTATGACTTGTATAAATGATGTAATAAAATTATTTTTGTAAGTCTTGCTTCATGGGTTTCATGTGCAAGTGATTTTACAATTGGCTCTCATTTAAGAGCATTAGGATTTTTCATTGAGAGTCAAAGAATTAATGTCTTGAATGAAGAGCTATTCTTGAGCATATGTCATTGTATATGAGTCAATGTAAATGTCTAATTATCCCTCTAGAGACAAGCACATTCCTCCTCTTGGAAGTCGGCCTCCTATCTATCTGAAAGATCTTCATGTCGGCTCACATTAGCCCTCTAGAGACAAGCACATTCCTCCTCTTGGAAGTCAGCCTCCTATCTATCTGAAAGATCTTCATGTCGGCTCACATTATTGGGACACACCTATTCGATGATCATGTCGGCTCCTTTATAAAGCACCAACCACTATATATATGCGGCTAAGGTCACCACAGAAAGGCAGAAATTCGGACATCCTCCTCTGAGATTTTCGGTGATAAGACAGAAGTACAATTCGGATTCTCTGAGATTTTCGGGTGCCAATCACAGTTGGGTTGATCACAGTTTTGGTTCTACAAGAGTCTAAGGCTCGAACTTGATTGCAAGATCAGTGAAATTGTAGTAACATGGTATTTCAATGATATGATGGTATGTTGTCTTGTTTCAGTGCTATCTCGATATGCTACAAGGACTCAGTGTTGTCTTAAAGCTACTACAGCTAAGGTATTATCTATTTGGTGAAGATCTCGGTGCCAAATCAGTAATAAATATCTCAGTGTTAAGGCATATCTTGGTATCTAGAGAATGATGAAGATCTCGGTGGAAGAGGACTCAAGGAAAGAAGATTGCCAAAGAGAACATGTGTCTTGGTCTTGAAGTGGTTGCTAGTTCAAGGGCCTTGGTCTTGGTATTCGTCAATTGGAATCTCTATAAGAAGAATTTGTGTGGGTTTTCCTCTCAAAGAGTGAGAGGTTTTGGCCCTGGCTCATAGCCTACATGTTGTGTCTCTTGTCTATCTTATGTTCATGTATTGGTTACTGTTTGATGAAGAAGTACAATAATAATATAACAAGAAGAAGATCTTAATCTAAAGAAGTTAAAAGGCATTCACAAACAGTCACTAATAAAGATAAATCTCCTAATGCAAAAGCCCTAGATTTCTCAACATGGTATCAGAGTTATGGTGACAGTCAAAGAAGGGCATCTAAGAGACACATAAGGATTAGATCACATTCAATATTTCATCTAAGAGGCACTCAAGGAGGAGCTCGGCCAAGGCAACACATGATCTAGGTGATCACAATGCACTTTGGAACACATAAGGTTCAGGTACACCGCAATGACTTCTCAATGTCTCGGCACTATATCTCAGATCTCAGTACTAAAGGCACGTACAATGTTACAGTCACATGTTTTTGATGTTATATCTCAAATCTATCCCTTATATGATTCGGTGCTTCCCTCAATAAAAATGATTCTTGTATAGATCTCAGTAAAGACACTAAACATATCACTAAGTTTGGCTCCTTGCCACTTTTGGAAAGAAGATATGATATCAATAGTAAAAGATGATCTCGGTGTTTTGGCAATATGACAGCAAGGAGATCTAACCATAAAATGGAATCACAATACGATCTCAATTATAAGTCTAGAAGAGATCTACAAGGCAAGGCAGTCCAAAGTATAGAGAATCAAAATCACATCATCTTGGAGATCCTAGAAACATTTCTGATCTGCATTCATTCACTACAAAAGAATTTGAAGTATCTTGAAGGCAAGAAGGCATTATCATCTTCAAAAGCTATAAGCCAAGCTCCCTATGATTACAACAAGGATCTCATACTTATCCTTGAGGAAGATCATCCGAGGAAGCATCAATACATATTCAACCACCATCAAAGTAACAAAGAAGAAGATTTCATCTTCACTTGTCAAGTATCTTTCATTCTATAGCCAAATTTGGTTAAAATGACTTGGTGATTGCAAGGAGATCCATAAGTTGGTTGGGTCATCGAAACTCCTTGCATGGAAAAAGGAAGATAGACATGATCCTCAAAGAAAGCAAAGTCATTGATATCTATGTTAAAGTATCTGAAGGTCAAGTATTGTCTGAATACATGGAAAGGGATCAAAGGACTCAAAGGATTCTTATGAAATCAATCAAAGGTTCTTTCATCCCTATGTAGCAGGATTGGAGACATCAAAGAGGTATATGATAAACTGGAAAAACTACTCTCTAAAAATGCAGTAAAGAAGGTCATATCACTTACCTGATCTACATAAAAATTGAAGGGTTATCTTCATAGAATCTCAAATGTGAGATCAGGGAGAAATGATAAAAAGACGATCATCATTATTCTAACTGATAAGCAAGGTAACAAATGTCCATGGGATAAGAAAGTTACCTCGTCTAACAACTTGTGGCTTCTATGCTAGATAGAAGAAGACAAGTTGAGGGCAAAAGTGTTGAAAGTTAAAGGACTCGTACATTACAGAAAGGAAGCTCATATTACCAGAAAGATGGGGGAATTTGAAGAAAAGAAGCCCAAGGAAAGAGGGATCTCTACTATGATTGAGATAGTCTCCCTCACAAAAGGGCTTGTTATAGCTCCTAAGTCTTTTGTTATAGGATATGACTATGATAAATAATAAGATGTAGTGTGTCATTATGGAAGCATTAGAAACAAGAGCTCATGACATCACCATGGGAAATCATAAAGGATTGAAGGAACAAAAATCCATGGCAGTAAAATATGAAGAATATAGCTCTTGGGAACCTCATTGGATATTGAAGGAAAGAAAGAAGTCATCTAGGACAAGGCTCATCATACATCAAGTCAAAAAGAAAACATTTGCTTGATAGGGATATGAAAGATCCTCAAGATTCTCTGATGGAATCTTCATTGAAATATTCACCGACCCAGAGAGAAAGCAAGTGTTTCATCAAGAACTCCAACTTGAGGAATTCATGGGATGATGGTATGATGACATAAGAGATGAAGCAGGTCAAGGGGTTGAAGATCTTTTCAATCAAGGGAGTTTCTGGAAAAGGCCTAGATGACCTGAAGATAAATGAGGTATGTATGCGTGTATTTAATACTATACTGTCATGTCATATGATTGCAAGTAACATGGATCACTACCTCTATCTTGAGAAGCATGATCAAAGGAAAGGAATCTCCTCCTATGAAAGATTGTCGGAAAGGCATGATTCACACTAAATGAAATCAACATAATATGTCCTCATATGTAGTATGAGGTGGTTGACCACAATTAAGGAACTCTGACTGGAAGCTGCTGGGAATGAAAGATGTGAAGAAAGGAAGGAAGAGATCATGAAATATGCAACCATGGTAAAGGCAATCAACATCCATGAAGACCAAGAAGACTTGACTATCTCCCGAAAATATATGAAGACACTGATGAAAGTCTGAAAAAGATGGAGACCCTTGACAATAGATATCTTTGGGGGATATGTCAACATGTATGCGGGATGTTGATACCTACAAAGAGATGTCATGATGAAAGACCATCACAAAGGTAATTTTGATTTAAGTGTTCATTTTTATATTGAACTATATCTAGATGAGCTTATACAGGGTTGCCAAAGGGAAGTGTATGTACTCCGTCGTTGATAACCATGTGGTAGGATGAAATATCATTGAAGAAATATGGTATGAAGATAGCAGCATGACATGAAGCAAGGCTAGATAAAAGACTGATGGATCACTCTCCGATGAAAAGGAATGATGACATGACTCATGGATGAAAGTGATGGAAGGTTTGTGCCCTATGAAGAGGTCCCAAAAGATGAAGACTCCATAAAAAAGAAGAAATTCATAACATCGAAGAAAAAAGTTCTTCAAAGCAGCAGGTTGTCCCATTATTTTCACTTTAGGAGTTGTTGCAGGTCCATGATTAAGAGGGAGCCTAGAAACAAGTTTCTTAATTGGTATGAACTTGGAAATTCCTAAGCCAAGAGGAAGCTTAGGTACATTCCTTGTGTAGAAATGAGTACATTCCTTTATTGGAATGTGTCCTCCCTAATTGAGAGGGAGAGATAGACACGCCATTTTGGTCTTCACCTGGGAAGACAGAATGGAGGATTGGGTAATCATCTGGCATCTGATACTCTTTGAGGATGTAGTAGGGAATCCAAGATAAGAGGAGTGTGAAAGGAACGATATTGTTTGAGGACTGGAAATCCAAGATAAGAATAGTCCTTAACATACTCTGAGAGAACCTCGGTGGCGTATGTTCCGAGAGAGACAATGATGAGGTTGTCTATTAAATCATTGATCTCGCCAGCATTGAGCTCAAGATCTCATGGAGAGATGGAGTTGTTAGTCGAGGCCTTGCTATGTGAAAATGTTGGCTGATATGACGCTATACAGATGGGTTACCAATCTGATTCCTCTTATGAGAAATTCTTCAGATTGAGAATGACCAAGTACCATTATGAATACCTCCCTAGTTAAGAGGGAGTGTTGAAAAGTGTAACTAGGTTCGATCTTCATAATGACATGTAATTATGACTTGTATAAATGATGTAATAAAATTATTTTTGTAAGTCTTGCTTCATGGGTTTCATGAGCAAGTGATTTTATAGTTGGCTCTCATTTACGAGCATTAGGATATGTCATTTAGAGTCAGAATTAATGTCATGTATGAAGAGCTCTTCTTGAGCATGTGTCATTGTATATGAGTCAATGTAAATGTCTAATTCGCCCTCCAAAGACAAGCACAATCCTCCTCTTGGAAGACAACCTCCTATCTATATGAAAGATCTTCATGCCGGCTCACATTATTGGGACACACCTATTCAATGATCATGTCAGCTCATTTATAGAGCACCAACCACTATATATATGCAGCTAAGGTCACCACAAAAAGGCAGAAATTCGGACATCCTCCTCTGAGATTTTCAGTGACTTATCTTTGATATTTTCGGTGATAAGACAGAAGTACAGTTCGGATTGTCTGAGATATTCGGGTGCCAATCACAGTTGGGTTGATCACAGTTTTTGGTACCACAGGAGTATAAGGCTCAGACTTGATTGCAGGCTCGGTGAAACAGTAGTAACATAGTAGCCCAGTGATATGATGGTATGTTGCCTCATTTCAGTGTTATCTCGATATGGTACAAGGGCTCGATGTTGTCTTACTGCGACTACAACTAAGGTATTATGTCTATGGTGAAGATCTCGGTGTCAAACCAGTAATAAAGACCACAATGTTAAGGCAGATCTCGATATCCAGAGAATGATGAAGATCTAAGTGGAAGAGGATTCAAGGAAAGAAGACTGTCAAAGAGAACATGTGTCTTGGTCTTAGAGTGGCTGCTAGGTCAAGGGTCTTGGTCTTGGTATTCATCAATTGGAATCTCTATAAGAAGAATTTGTGTGGGTTTTCCTCTCAAAGAGAGAGAGGTTTTGACCCTAGCTCATAGCCTACATGTTGTGTCTCTTGTCTATCTTATGTTAATGTATTAGTTATTGTTTGATGAAGAAGAACACTAATAATCTAGCAAGAAGGAGATCCTAATCTAAAGAAGTTATAAGGCATTCACAAACAAATACTAATAAAGAGAAATATCCTAATGCAAAAGCCCTAGATTTCTCAACAATAATGTCCTCTGAAGTTCATAGTGTCTATAAAGATCACTAAGATTTCAACATCATAACAAAAAAGAAGCAATCAACAAGGATGCGTAATTTCTATAGTTTAGATAAAGAAACCCCTCCCAAGTTCAACATAATAGATGGCGATACAACCTACCTTAGTATAAAAAAACTTACAATAAGAAGTATTGTTTTGTTTAACCATGGTGAATCAATAATATGTTGGAATAATTTGGGTGAGGCCCGGGATCAAATATTCCTACTACCACTACAATACCAATAGTATGTCCAACAAGAGCACCTACTCTATGAGCCTTATAACAATGGCCCAACATGTCCCTCTATGTGAATCAATCCTGGGTGGAGGGGAAAACAAACCATTTTCTGAACTACTCAATCTATTGATGTGCATAAGATAAATTAAAGGATGAATAGCTAAGTAGCATTATCCTCAAAAAAATGGCTTTAATGGTGATGCCTTTAATGGAGGGATTACACTATCTAAAGGGCACATAAAACAAAGAAAACCTATGAAAAGGGAACAATAAATAACAAGGATAAGCAAGAAATAAAAAACATGGAAGGTAAAAGACCTGGCATGTAGAACTAAACACTTAATGAATGGTGTTTCAAGGAAAACACTGCCCAAGGGAAAGAAAATCAAGAAAGAATAAAAGGCAAGGACATGGAAGTGGAAAGAACTAGCATGCAAAACTAGCACCAAATGTTGCTTCAGGGTCAAAGCACATAAAGAGAGAGGGCACATTGTACCCTAAGGATTCCTCTATTTAATTAGGATTTATCAAGCCTAGCAACAGCTGACCACCTTGACTGGGATCTTCAATACAAGACAATGTAGTAATGTACTAAACAAGGGGACTTATGCTGCCCAAAATACCCTTCATCATCCCAAGGGTATAATGCTTGACTATTTTTATTTTTTATTTTTTTTAGCAAAGTTCGCGGGAAACCTGGGCATACTTCCCCAGAATTTCTGGATGGTACGCGGGGTAAACCGTTGGCACAATAACAGCACCTGACCCCAAGGACTCAAGGATCGAACCCGTGACCTCCCACAACAGAGAGGACCACGTATTGGCTCACTACCACTTGAGCTAACCCTTGGGGCTATAATGCTTGACTATTGGTTACCTGATCTAAGTAATTAGGTCATTTATACCTGAGCCTGATCACAGATTTTGGAATATTCCAAAAATATTTATAATTGACCAAGATTTGATAAATGACTGGCCATCCTTATGTTGATTGCAAATTCTGTTGAAATATTCCAAAAATATTTATAAATGACGTAGGCTGATAAATGACTGCCCATCTTTATGCTGATTGCAGATTCTGGAATATTCCAAAAATCTAATGAAACATGAGCAAAGTCAAACAGTTGACTTTTCACATGTCCATAAATTTCTGGAATATTCCATCATCAGCAGTCAACATAAAGATGGCCAGTCATTTATCAAGCCTAGTAATAGCTGACCACCTTCACTGGGATCTTAAATACAAGACAATGTATTAAACAAGGATTTATAATGCCCAAAATACCCTTCATTATCCCAAGGGCATAATGCTTGACTACTGGTTACCCAAGTTTTATAGACTACAAAATATACCTTTTCTTCCAATTGCAATGTCAAAATCATATATTTTAACGTAGTAAAATTTCGAACAATTCTTTTGAGTAGTCATGTGCTTTACTCCTTTATTAGTTTACCTCCCAAGAACAATGAAGGGACATATTGTCTTAATAATTGAACCACGTGATTTTTAGGGTATGTAAACTCCTCGTTGAATTTTAATGCCCAATCTACACTCCACCTGAGTCCTTGGAAATGGTAAACATCTACTGGTTAATACTAAAGGGTTTTTTCCTAATCCTCTCTGTTCTGTCTATCACTTATGGGTTTAAGGTAAGCCCCTCTCTACTTCTAGGGAAAGCAGTGTCCTCCCCGCTTCTGTTTTTTATGTACTTAAATTATTGTATTAGTAATAAGAGGGCTTATTTTGGTTATCCTTGTTTCTTACAAATTTTGGGGAATCTTCTCCTAGAATGTTTCTTACCATATTTTTACCGAAGAGCTACCCTAGTTGATGCTCTTAATTGGAAGAGTATACAACTTTACTAGGTGAAGATGAGAACATGGTCATACAGCATAATCAAACAGTAATTTCAATTGTTTTGCTGGCATTATACAAGGGAGTCAAATTCATTGAAAACTGAATCAAAATTTGAATAGCTAATAAATAGCTTCTCCCAACAGTTATCAGCAAGTTAATCATGTCAGGGAATACACAACTGTACCTTATATTTAATTTATTTTAAAGAATTGTACAAAAGACAAAGGGTGTACCCTGGGTACAATGTCAAATGCAAACATAGCCATGAACAGGATGGTTGCCAAGCAAACCAATGTGCATCTACATCAAGGTGTACTCCAATTTATGCAACAAAAAGGAAACGACATGTGCAAGCCGAAGGAAATAATTCCAGTAATAAAATGGTACAGATCTTCTTCATTTTTCTTAGTGTCTGTGTAGACAACCTAACACAATAGCATTTTGTAAATGCCACCTAATGAATGACAGATCGAAGAGGTGCAGAACATGCCAATTGCATCTATTTTCTGATGCACCAATTCAAGGACCTCTAGACTTCCCAAAGCACAAACATCCCTGAGATTGGTCAACAGGAATCATTCCTCCACCTTTACTGACATCGATTGCTTCTAACAACCTTACGACTTCATCCATTTCTGGTCTCTTATCACTATTTGCATCCCAGCACTTCTTCATCACATTTGCCAGGGAACTGGGGCAACACCTAGGGATTTCTGGGCGTAGATTCTGAAATTATGATGAAGAATATAATCAGTTTATCTATTTGACAGCAATAAATGCCTTAAAATATAGAACCACTAATAACCTCTAGTAGTGAATTTCAAGCCTGTAAACATTACCTGTCTAACAACTGCAGAAGTCAATTCTGCAAAACTGAGATCACCGTAGGGCATTTCACAGCAGTATATCTCCCATAAACAGATACCAAAACTGTAAACATCACACTTCCTGTTGTATGGCTTTCCATCAAGGACCTGCGACCATCAAGTTTTCATATTTAGTCATCTAAAAGTGGCTGGAACATGATACAAAATTGTTGTTATATTTTGATAAGACACTACTTTGTTACTGGAAATGATGCTTTATTGCTGACTTCAATAGCACAATACAACCAAGCGAAAATGCATACATTAGTACAGAATGCAGTTAACTCGGGTAGTTAGTGCAATCGAAAGGTCAAGAAATAGGGATCATACTATTGGTAAAAAATAAGGATTAATGTTGTAAGATTGCTATACATAACTATTAAGCCAAAAATTTAAATAGATAATATAAAAATTTAAAAAATAAAATAAAAAATAAAAAACATTTTAGAATTGAGAAAGCTTGAAATATAGCTTACGAATTGTGCTACAAGGCATTAATACCATGGCAATGAATATATCAAGCATCACAAGGATACTGATTCCAATTTCAGCAAGACCTCATTTATCTCGAGGCATACAGAGGTTAAGTCAGACTAATTGTTATTTCAGTTCATAGGGTGCAACCCACATTCACTTGCCCCAGTCTACCCAAGTCAAGAACGAACATAAAATATATACATTTATGTGAAATTATAGATAAAGTGCTTTACTAGGCAGAGTCTTCTAAAAGAACGTTGTGGAGAATTATAAAAACATGCACCAGGATATGAATACATCTAACAGTCTATTGGATGTAATTCTAGTGGTTGTGAGGAAAGTTGTGTTGGGAAATTTAGGGCAGAGAAAAGAGGTGATTTCTCTTTTGATGATTTAGCTTTGATTATTATAGTGTTATCTTCATCAAACAGCTATCAAAATATAAGCAACAATGAGACAAGGGACAGAAGATGTAGGTGATCAGCCAGGGCCAAAACCTCTCCAACTTGAGAGGAAAACCTAAACGAATTCTTCTTCTTATAGAATCTTCAAGTGATGAATTCCAGGACCAAGACCCTTGACTTACCAACCTCTCCAAGACCAAGTCACAAGGCTTCCTTGAAGTAATTCTTCTTCCTTGAGTCAACGCTAGTCAAACTGCTTGTTTCACCAAGAATCTTGGCTCCTTTTCAGATTTTAGCCTATAACCACAGGCCTGCAATTCTCGGCCTCTTTAGAAAAACCATAGTAGCAGCACTTGTAAGGGATAAACAATAATTTGATCCCTTGATTTCCTTCGCTTGGATAGTATGACCTTCTCCTGCAATTCTGCTCAATGGATGTCTTGTTTTCTTCCTTGATTCGGTCTTCTAGGATAGCTGTGATAACTCAGCTCCTTGAGAAGCAGATGGTACTACTCTTCTTGCACGTGTGGGAGGTATTAGCACAAAACAGACCCAAAACACTTTGGCTTCTTCTCCTCCTTTCTTCGCTGGATGAGAGCCTTCTTTCTCTCCCTTCTTCGCACTACTTGTTGTATTTCAGATGCTTGATCAATGCTATACAAGTGAGGTCGAGTCCTCCTATATATAGTAGTCTGTCCATGTAAAATAAGCCGACTTGAGCTTGTGACTAGGCTGACATCTCCTTCTAGAATAGTCTCTAGCTCCTTTGGAAGGCCGACTTGAACGAATGCTTGTGACAAGGTCTTGGAGGGTTAATGACTCAAACAAATTCGCTTTTTACAATATGTAACATGCCCAAATGGGTCTTCAATACATGACATTGACTCACTAGACTTTATGACTTAATGACCAAACCTAATAGCTCACAATGGGAGCTCGATCTACAAAACAAAATTCCTTGAGCATGAAACCCATGCCTCAAGTGTAATAAAATAATTTGTATTCTTCTTCTTTTCATTAATTACATAAAATCGTGATTTACAAGTCATTATGAAGACCGAACCAAGTTACATATTTCAACAGTCCCTCTTAACTAGGAAGGTATTCATAATCCATACAAGGTACTTGGACATTCTCAATCTGAAGAATTCTCATAAGAGTCGTCGGATTGGTAACCCATCTGTTTAGCATCATATCATCCAACATTGTCAAATATCAAGGCCTTGACTAACAACTCTATCTCTCCACAAGATCAGATCACAATGTTGGCAAGACCAATGATTTATAAACACCCTCTTCATTGTCTCTCTCGGAACATACCCTACCTGAGTTCTCTCAAAGTATGTTCCACTAGGGCTATTTTTATTTTGGATTCCCAGTCCTCAAAGAATATCGGTCCTCTACGACTGCTCTTATCTTGGATGCCCTACCACATCCTCAAAGAGTATTAGATGCCAGATGCTTACCCAATCCTCCATTCTATCTTCCCAAGTGAAGACAAGAATGATGTGTCTATCTCTCCCCTCTTAACTAGGGAGGACATACCCATTCCAATGAAGGAATGTACCCAAGCTCCCTCTTAATCAAGGACTTGACCAAGCTCCCTCTCGACCAGGGACTTGCTTTCAGCAACTCTTTAGGTGGAGATCATGGGACGAACAGCTGCTTGTAGTACTCCTCCTTTCGATGTCATAAATTTCTTCTTTGTTATGGAGTCTACATCCTTTTTGGAACTTCTTGTAGGGCACAAACCATCCATCACTTTCATTCATGAATTATGTCAGTCAAGTCATCCTTCTTGTCATCAGAAAGTGATCCATTTGTCCATATTTGGCCTTCCTTCATGCCTTGCTACCTTCTTCATGTCATGTTTTCTTAAGGACCTTTCATCCTACCACATGAGCATCACTTGTAGAAGACATATATAGCTCTTCCCTAGGCAACCCTACAATAGCCCATTCAGATATTGTTCAAAAATTAGAGAAATGGATCATTAAATCAAGATTACTTTTGTGATGGTCTTTCATCATGACATCTCCCTATTTGCATCAACATCCTGCATACATATTGACACATGTCCAAAAACATATACAATGTCAAGGGTCTCTTTCGATGTCAAGGTTCTCTTTCTTTTTCAAACTTCATCATAATCTTCATATCTTTCTCATGGAGATATCATAGTCAAAACTTTTAGTTCTTGGATGTTGATTTCCTTCTTCATAGTTGCATTTTTTCACGATCTTTCCTTACTTTCTTCCCATATTGCATCCTGGAACTTCCATCCATAGTTCTTTTGTCAACCACCTCATATTCCATTTGAGGACTTATTATGTTGATTTCATCTTAGACAATATGTGACCCATGCCTTCATGTATCCTTTCAAAGGAGGAGATCCTTTTCTTTTGATCATGCTCATAAGATAGAGCATTTATCCCTGCAACCATATGACATTATTCGACTATTATCCAAATATATGCATACATGCCTCATCTCTTCCTTTAAGTCATCCTTTAGCAGCTTTCTTGATTGAACGAACTTCAATCACCTTGACCTACTTCGCATCTTATGACATCTTACCTTTACTCCATGAATCTCATACAAGGTGGAATTCTCGGTGAAACACTTGCTCCTATCAATAGGTGAACCTTCCAGTGAAGATTCTAATGGAGGAGCTTTTATACTAGATGACTTCCTTCTTCCCATAAGTACTACTTATGCTTCTAATGAGGTTACCAAGAGCTACATCCTTCTATAGGTGGTTGCCATAGACTTCTATCTCAGCTATCTTTCATACTTCTTGATGATGATGTTACAAGCACTTGCTTTCAATCGTATGCTTCTATGATGCCATTTCCTAACTTGATGCATCCTATTATGTCTTTAATTATTCCTATGATAGTTATACTTTACAACTAAAAATTTGAAACAGAAGCTTAAAAAGAACTAAGTGAGGAAGACTATCTCAATCATTGTAGAGATCTTTTACTTCCTATTTCTTGGGTTTCTTCTTTTCAGCTTCTTCCACTTCTTCAATGATATGGGCTTCTTCCCTTCCTCTTTTGTTGTCAATCTTGAGCTTAGGACAATCCCTCTTATAGTGCCCATATTCTTGACATCCATAGCATTGAACCTTTGTCATATTCTTCTTTTGTTTTTGAGGATCAAATTTCCCAAACTTCCCTTTTCTCTTTGTCATAGCAGCATATGCTTGAGTTTGCTCATTTGATCCTACATCAGATTTTGCCTTCAACCTAGTTTCTTCAAATTTGCATAGCGACCATAGTTAACTGAATGGAGTAGCTTCCTTTTTCCCATAGATACTTGATGAGAAGTTGGCCCATTCTTCCGATAACGCATTGAGCACTATGGTAGTCATTTCTCTGTCAGACATTATTTCTCCCACTTCTTGTAGTTGATCTCTTATTTCAGATATCTCATAAAGTATGAGGTTATTCCTTAATTTGATATCTTCATCTTGTAGAGTTTTTGCCTTAACGAGATTACTTCACCTACAGTGCTTACAGAGAACAATTCTACAAGTTTGTTATATATTTCTTTTGATGTTTCTAATTTTGATACATAGGGAATGAGGGGATCCTTGATGGATTCTATAAGAATTCTTTGAGCCCTTACTTCCCCTTTCATATACCTTGCAAGTGCTTGAGCATCTTCTTTTGGAGGTTTGGTGATTGAGCCCTTAACATGTTCCATGACCTCATTTTCTATGAGGTTCAGATTTGTCCTTTTCTTCCATGCTAGAAAGTTTTAAGCCCCAACCAACTTGTTTCTTTCCTTGCAAAAAGACATTTTGACAGATTCAAATGTAGACATAAATGTACTTGTGAAAATGCTCCTTCAACCTGTTGCCTTCTCGAATATGATGATGATATAGCTAATAGAAAAACTTCTTGATGAAGATTGTATTTCTTCAAAAGTGATCCTTGACTCCAAAGAGAGGGAGATCACCTTAGATCTTTTGATGATGATGATAACCTTCTTGATCTTGCTTCTCTTGGATGAGTGGACTTCAAGACTCTTCAACTTGAGTAGAGGTAGGGTTTTGTGGTCTCTTTCCTTGATGATAACTTGAGTGAGGATCCCAAGAATGCTTCTAGTGTAGACTTCTTCTTTGATCGATCTAGGGTTTTTACGCTCCCTTCAAGAAGATGATGTAGACCTTAAGGTTGAGATTGTTGAGAATTCAATAGGGCAATGATTATGTTTAATTCTCTTTTACTTGATAATTGCTTGTGTTTCCTTTTACTTATTGGCTTTGTTCCTTATTATTATATGTGTGAAGCATCAAACAGCTACCAAAACAATAAGAACAATGACACAATATATAGGCTGCAAGCTAGAGCCAAAACCTCTCTTCTAGAGAGGAAAACCCTTAAATCTCTTCTCTTCCTTATAGATTCTTCAATTGACAAATTCCATGACCTTACGACTGTGACCAATACCCTCCAAGACCAAGACCAACTTCTTGACATGATGTGATAACTTTGATCTAGCCAAACCCAGACAAATATCTTCCAATAGCACCTCTTCGTCCTCCTGCTGCAAGATTCTCGGCCTCCTACTGCAGATCAAAATTTTTGCCTTATTGCAACTGCTACAACCACACGTGGGAACTTCAATCTTCTTCTAGAGCCCTCCTCTGACCTTCACTTGGCTTTCCCTGACTCTTGGAGCTTGAGAGAGACCCTTGGTGACATTCGCTTGACCTCTTTGCCTCCTTTTCTCCAAGATCAAACTTGTAGATGGTTGCCCTAGGTTTGCGCAAAAACCCTAGTCCTATTTAGCACGTGAGAGAGAGAATTAGCCCAAAAACAAATCTCCTTTGTCCTTCCTCTTCTTCACTGCCTTCTCCTTCCTCTTCTTCGCTAGAAGGAGTGATGAGTGTGAGTGCCAAATGGACGACAAGTTCTTCTCTATATTTTCTTTACAAGTTACAATGTGCCCAGTGGGGTCTTCAACTTATGACAATGACTCTTTGACTTCTTGGCCTAGGACAAACCCTAGAAGCACTCAATGGGTGCTTGACCTATAAAATAAAATAACTTGAGCATGAAACCCATGCTCCAAAATAATAATAATAATAATAATAACTTGATAGGATGCTTTTTTCTTCTTGTTGCTTCCTTGATGTTGATAATGATATAGAGAATAGAAAACTTCTCTTTGTTGAAGATAGTTTTCTTCAATAATGATCCTTGAACTCACAAAGAGGGAGATTCCTTTTGATGGTGAAGTCTTGTTGATGAGGATCAATGATGACTTTTTGATGAGGATCAATGATGACTTTTTGATGATGTCTTCAATGGGAGGAATCTAGGGTTTTGATGTTTTCTTGTAGATCTTGAATTCACTTTGATATCCTTCAAATTGTTCTAATGTCCTTCTCGAGATTTGATCCTTGAGTCTCCCTTTATAAGATGCCCTTCCTTGACTTTGTCACCTTCGCTCTGATACCATGTTGAGAAATCTAGGGCATCAAGATTAATTGATTTCTCTACTTATGAAAATTGTTTGTGAATGCTTTTTACTTTCTTAGATTAGGATCTTCTCTTTCTTAGATTATTAGTGTTCTTCTTCACCAAACAGCTACCAATGCATAAACCATAAAGAGACAAGAGAGACAGAATATAGGCGATCAGCCAGGGCCAAAACCTCTCCCACTTGAGAGGAGAACCCAAACAAATCCTTCTCCTTATAAACACTTCAATTGACGAAAACCAAGACGAAGTCCCTTGACCTATCTTCCACTCCAAGAACAAGACACAAGTATCCTTCTTTGTTGCTTCTCCTTCTTCCACAAGTCAACGCAAGTCAAACTTCTTCCTTCACTGCACTTCTCGGCTACCCTGAAACTTCCCCCTATTTTCCACAAATCTACAGTTCGTATTACTGCAATTTCACACGTGTGAGGAGTAGGAACAAGTTTGGAGGTTCTTCCCTTCTTCACTTTATTTGGAGGTTTCTTTAGATGAACTTGGCTAGCTGTAAAACTGACTTGGAGACCTATAGATAACCTTCTCTTGGACTGTTATGATACCACTACAGAAACCCTAGCTTTTCAGCCACACGTGTGAGGTAACTAGCCCAAAAATAGTGCCAAATACTTCGATCTTCCTCTTCCCTTCCTCGTTGCTTAGTAGGCTTCCTTGTTGTGGACTTCGCACTCCTTTTTCTACTTTAGACTTTGACCGAATTGCAAACTTGATGATGACTGAAATTCTTGCTCTAAAATAAGGCTGAGCTACCCTATTTATAGTGGTTGGAGCCTCATAATTAGCCGACTTGAAGGAGAGGTTTTGTGCTTGGCCTTGGAGGGCTTACATACTTATTTCATGACTCATACAAAATGTAACATGCCCAAGACATTGACTCATTTTGACTTTATGGCCAATCCTAAGGACTTAATGGGAATCACACTAAAAATAAAATTCCTTGCTCATGAAACCCATGAGACAAGCATTACAATAATAATTTTATTTTCCTTCTTTGCATCAATTACATAAAATCACAATTACACATGTCCTTATGAAGACCGAACCTAGTTACATTTTTCAACGCTCCCTCTTAACTAGGGAGGTATTCATAATGGTACTTGGTCATTCTCAATCTAAAGAATTCTCATAAGAAGAGTCGGATTGTTAACACATTTGTATAACATCATACCAACCAGCATTGTCACATAGCAAAGCCTTGACTAACAACTCTATCTCTCCACAAGATCAAAGCACAATGTTGGCGAGACCAATGATGTATAGACACCCTCATCATTGTCTCTCTCGAAACATAATCCACCCGAGTTCTCAAAATGTGTTCCACCAGGACTATTCTTATCTTGGATTCCTAGTCCTCAAAGAATATTGGTCCTCTACAACTACTCTTGTCTTGGATGCCCTAACACATCCTCAAAGAGCATCGGATGACAGATGTTTACCCAATCCTCCATTCTGTCTTCCCAAGTGAAGACAAGAATGATGTGTCTATCTCTCCCTCTTAATTAGGGAGGACATTTATATTCCAATAAAGGAATGTACTCATTCCTACGGAAGGAACGTACTTAAACTCCCTCTTGGCTTAGGAATTTTACTTCCGTGTTTCTACCAAGTAAGAAACTTGTTTCTGGACTCCCTCTTAATTAGGGACCTATGGCAGCTCCACAGGTGGAGATGATAGGACAACCAGTTGCTTGAAGAACTCCTCATGATGTCATGAACTTCTTTTCATTATTCAGGAGTCTTCATGGTTTTGGGACTTCTTCGTAGGACACAAACCATCCATCACTCTCATCATTGAGCCATGTCATCATTTCTTTCATCGGAAAGTGATCCATCAATACATATTTTGCCTTACTTCATGCCATGTTGCCTTCTTCATGCCATGGTTCCTTGAGGATCTTTCATCCTACTACATGGTCATCATCGGTGGAAGACATTCATATTTTTTCCCTTGGCAGCCCTGCATAAGCCCATCTAGATATCTTTCAAAAACATTAAATCAAAATTACATTTGTGATGGTCTTTCATCATGACATCTTCCATTTTGCATCAGCATCCTGCATACATATTGACACATCTGCAAAAGATATTTATTGTCAAGGGTCTCCATCTTTTTCAGACTTCCACTAGTGTCTTCATATATTTTACAGATATATCCTAGTCAAATCTTCTAGTCCTGGATGTTGATTGTCTTCCATAGTTGCACATTCCACGATCTCTTCCTTTCTTTCTTCACACATTATCTTCCAGGAACTTTTGCTCATAGCTCATAGTTCCTCCAATTTTGTCAACCACCTCATTTTTTAGATGAGAACATATTATGTTGATTTCATCTAGTCAATGTGTGACCCATGCCTTCTTGCATCGGTGAACCTTCCAATGAAGATTCCATCAAAGAATCTTGAGGATCTAAAGTATCCCCATCAGCAGATGTTTCCTTTTGACAGATGTATGATGAACCTTGTATTAAATGACCTTGCCACTTATGTTTTCAATGAGATTCCCAAGAGCTATATTCTTATCTCTCATGCTTCTCTATGATGATATCTTGAATTCTTGCTTTCAATGCTTCTATGATGCCTTGCATCCCATTATTTTACTTAGCGAATCATATATCTTACAACAAAAGACTTGGGAACTTGAAAAGAACTTATGTGAGGAAGACTATCTCAATAGTGGAGATCTATTACTTCCTCCTTGGGTTTCTTCCTTTTAGCTTCCTCCACTTCCTCGATGATGTGGACACTTTCACTTCCTCTTTTGTAATTGTCCTTCTAGAGCTTAGGACAACTCTCCTATAGTGCCCATATTCTTGACACCCATAGCATTGTATTTTAGCAATGTTGTTCTTTTTTTGAGGACCAAACCTTCCAAATTGTCCCTTTCTTTTTGTCATTGCAGCATATGCTTGATTTTGCTCACCTGCTGCCACATCAGATTTGGCCTTTAGTCTAGATTATTCAATCTTGCACAGTGACCACAGTTCATGGAATGGAGAAACTTCTTTCTTCCCATAAATACTTGAAGTAAAGTTACCCCACTCTTACGATAGTGCGTTTAATACAACCATAGTCATTTCCCTGTCAGCCATTACTTCTCCTAGATCTTGAAGTTGATCTCTGATCTCAGATATCCTCATAAATTATGAGGCTAATCCTTCTTCCTTTCACATCTTCAATTTGTAGAGTTCTTGCCTTAGAGAGATACCTTTCCCTGCAGTGCTTACGAAATACAACTCTGCCAATTTGTCATATATTTCTTTTGAAGTTTCGAGTTTTGATACATATGAACTGAGGGGATCCTTGATGGATTCTATGAGAATCCTTCGAGCCCTAACTTCCCCTTTCATATATTTGGCAAGACCTTGAGCATCTTCTTCTCCTGGTTTGGAGATAGATCCCTTGAAATGATCCATGACCTCATTTTCATTGAGATTCAGATTTGTCCTTTTCTTCCATACAAGATAGTTTGATGCCCCATCCAATTTGTTGCTTTCCTTGCAAAAAGACATTTTGACAGATTCAAATAATGTCATAGACTTACTTGATAGGATGTTCCTTTCATCTTGTTACTTCCTTGATGTTTATGATGATATAGAGAATAGAAAACTTCTCTTTGTTGAAGATAGTTTTCTTCAATAATGATCCTTGATCTCAGAGAGAGAGAGATTCCTTTTGATGGTAAAGTCTTGTTGATGAGGATCAATGATAACTTCTTGATGATGTCTTCAATGGGAAGAATCTAGGGTTTTGATGCTTTCTTGTAGATCTTGAATTCACTTCGATATCCTTCAAATTGTTCTGATGTCCTCAAGATTTGATCCTTGAGTGTCCCTTTATAATATGCCCTTCCTTAACTTTGTCACCTTCGCTCTGATACCATGTTGAGAAATCTAGGGCATCAAGGTTAATTGATTTCTCTACTTACGATAATTGTTTGTGAATGTTTTTACTATCTTAGATTAGGATCTTCTCTTTCTTATATTATTAGTGTTCTTCATCAAACAGCTACCAATGCATAACCATAAAGAGACAAGAGACACAGAATATAGGCAATCAGCCAAGGGCCAAAACATATCCCACTCGAGAGGAAAACCCAAACAAATTTGTCTTCTTATAGAGACTTCAATTGACGAATACCAAGACCAAGCCCCTTGACCTATTTGCCACTCCAAGACCAAGACACAAGTATCCTTCTTTGCCTCTTCTCCTTCTTCCACAAGTCAACGCAAGCCAAACTTCTTCTTTCACTGCACTTCTCAGCTACCTTGAAACTTCGGCCTCTTTTCCACAGATCTACAGTTCATATTACTGCAATTTCACACGTGTGAGGAATAGGAACAAGTTTGGAGGTGCTTCCCTTCTTCGCTCTATTTGGAGGTTTCTCTAGATGAACTCGGCCAGTTGTAAAACTGACTTGCAGACCTGTCGATAACCTTCTCTTGGAATGTTATGATACCACTGCAGAAACCCTAGCTTTTCAGTCACACGTGTGAGGTAACTAGCCCAAAAACAGTGCCAAATACTTCGATCTCCCTCTTCCCTTCCTCGCTGGTTATTAGGCTTCCTTCTTATGGACTTCGCACTCCTTTTTCTACTTCAAACTTTGACCGAATTGCAAACTTGAAGATGACTGAAATTCTTGCCCTGAAATAAGGCCGAGGCCGACTTGAGAGAGTGAACCAACATGTCTCTTTGAGTAGGTTATTTACTCCATTTTGTAGCCGACTGGAAGGAGAGGTTTTGTGCTTGGTCTTTGAGGGCATACATACTTATTTAATGACTCATACAAAATGTAACATGCCCAAGAAGGGTCCTTCATACATGACATTGACTCATTTTGACTTTATGACCAATCCTAAGGACTCGCAATGGGAGTCACACTAAAATAAAATTCCTTGCTCATGAAACCCATGAGGCAAGCATTACAATAATGATTTTATTTTTCTTCTTTGCATCAATTACATAAAATCACAATTACACGTCCTTATGAAGACCGAACCTAGTTACATTTTTCAACATTCTTCGCTAGAATGAGTGATAAGTGTGAGTGCCAAAAGGAGGACGAGTTCTTCTCTATATATAGGCTTCTTCAAAGGTGGGAGTGGCTCTTCATTTAGGTCGACTTGCCAGCTGCCAGGCTGAATTGGTCTTGGAGGGTATTCCCACACTTTTAAAGACAAAAATAATTTTATTTACAAGTTACAATGTGCCCAGTGGGGTCTTCAACTTATGACAATGACTCTTTTCACTTCTTGACCTAGGACAAACCTTAGAAGCACTCAATGGGTGCTTGACCTATAAAATAATAGAATTTGAGCATGAAATCCATGCTCCAAAATAATAATAATAATTTTCTTTTCATTTTATAATTTACAAGAATCAAAAATACACTTTCATACTTGTGAAGACCGAACCTAGCTACACATTTTTCAACAGAGATGATCTTCTAGATGCTTTGATGCCCTTCTAGAACTTCGGTCCTTGATGCTTGAGTGTCCCTTATGGAGCAACCCTTCCTTAACTTGTCACCTTAGCTATGATACCATGTTGGGAAATCTAGGGCAGAGAAAAGAGGTGATTTCTCTTTTGATGAAGACTGCTTGTGAATGTTTTTCACTTCTTTTGATTAGATTCTACTTTAGCTTTGATCATTATAGTGTTATCTTCATCAAACAACTATCAAAATATAAACGACAATGAGATAAGGGACACAAGATGTAGGAGATCAACCAGGGCCAAAACCTCTCCAAAAGAATTCTTCTTCTTATAGAATCTTCAAGTGATGAATTCCAAGACCAAGACCCTTGACTTGCCAACCTCTCCAAGACCAAGTCACAAGCTTCCTTTAAGTAATTCTTCTTCCTTGAGTCAAAGCTAGTCAAACTACTTGTCTCACCAAGAATCTCAGCTTCTTTTCAGATTTTGGCCGATAACCACAGGCTTGCAATTCTCGATCTCTTCAAAAAACCCCTAGTAGCAGCATGTGTAAGGGATAAACAATAATTTGATCCCTTGATTTCCTTCGCTTGGATAGTATGACCTTCTCCTGCAATTCGACTTGATGGATGTTTGTTTTCTCCCTTGATTTGGTCTTCTAGGATAGTTGTGATAACTCAGCTCCTTGAGCAGCAGATGGTACTACTCTTCTTCACATGTGTGGGAGGTATTAGCCCAAAACAAACACAAAACCATTCGGCTTCTTCTCCTCCTTTCTTCATTGAATGAGTGGCTTCTTTCTTTCCCTTCTTTGCACTACTTATTGTATTTCAGATGCTTGATCAATGCCATACAAGTGAGGCTACGTCCTCCTATATATAGTAGTTTGTCCATGTAAAATAAGTCGACTTGTGCTTGTGACTAGGCCGACATCTCCTTCTAGAATAGTCTCTAGCTCCTTTGGAAGGTCGACTTGAACAAATACTTGTGACAAGGTCTTGGATGGTTAATGACTCAAATAAATTCTCTTTTTACAATATGTAACATGCCCAAATGGATCTTCAATACATGACATTGACTAACTAGACTTTATGACTTAATGACCAAACCTAATAGCTCACAATGGGAGCTTGATCTCCAAAATCAAATTCCTTGAGCATGAAACCCATGCCTCAAGAAAAATAAAATCATTTTTATTACTAACATAAAATCATGATTTACACATATCATTATGAAGACCGAACCTAGTTACATATTTCAAAAAGTTGTTACCCACCGCACCTGGGTTCAAATCCCACTTTCTGACATGTTTACTCTTAGTGAGCCAGTTGTTGAAGTGATATAAATGATCTAATTCATGAGTTTTTGACTTGGTCTTTTGCCCTGAAAAATCTAGGGGTTTACCCTAGGTACCCTAATCCATCCTCGAGAGGGGAAGTGCCTGTGCAATTTCCTTTGAGATATAACACCTGGATTTTAAAATAAAAGTACATTCAACAGCTATAATAATATATAGTGATTAAAAAAATAAGACAATGTGTAGTTAATATAATGAATACAATCACGAGAGGCTAAAGGAATATAACTGCAAGCATGATAACTATTTAGCCACTCGTATAAAAAAATATGATATCACTATGACTCTCGCTCTTAAAGAGAATAGATGAAAAACCTAATGCAATTAAAATTTAATCTTAGTAGGAGGGGTGCTCATGAGAGATAAGGGGTACAGACATGACATCATTTCACAATGCATATTTTTATGACAGAATGTGGTGTTATAGTAAGAGATATGTCGCTATATATTTGTGAATCTGATGACTACAACAATGTTCTCAATATGTTCAGTATATCAAGTTTACATGATTACAATACCATGCATGTATACTTTTTCTTGGTATCATATTGACAATGTTGGTGACTTTTTGAAATTAATGGCTACAGTCTTATTATGCACTGGCCTCATTTTTATAACCAATCTTTGCTATGCAATAGATGTGGGTACTTACTCCCCGGGCAGTTGTGTTCATATTTGTGAAGACATAACAAAGGTGCGAAATGTATGTATATGTGATCACAAAATTTAACAACTATGCCAAAGCCCACGAAAGACATGGCCGCACAATGGTGATCTAAAGTTTAATTAGAAGTAACGAGCCTCATAGTGTGATCAACATGTACGCAAGACGAAAGACGCCAAGGCCAACATAACGTATCAGCCACAAGGAAGTGGTTTATGATATATTTTTTTATCTTGGCCTAGGAAAAAGGCATAGGCATGCAAAACATAAACATATTTTTTAACTCAATGTCCCTCTGGCACTGGCTCACACGCCATAGAATTTGATTACAAGAATGTTACTCCCGCAGCCATGAAAACGAAACTTAGACTTGTATCATCACCTACTTGGCGCGCATCAAGCACGTGCCTGATATACAGTTGGCGGCTTTTCCACAATCTACATGTAACATGACATGTTTAACCACAAGAATGAAGTCGACGTACCCACACTAACGTGCCACAAGATGGTTTAAGAATGTGGGGTGGTGGCATTTTGTGTTACAACTATTTGACATGGAGGTTAGCAATTAATTCCGATCAACTTGTAATTTGTAACGTCAGTGAAGGCGATGGGTAAATCATACAGAGGATTGAGTGTAGTAAATAGAAAACAACGTGTGTTAACTCCTCTAAAGCCCAAGAAGTACGTCGGTATTTTTTTGAAATTCTACGGCAAGTGCAATGAAATACAATTTTCTGCCAAATAATTACTTCCTATTGATTTTCAAACAACATTTTATGCCACTGCTATCATTGAATAATTATCTACAAAAAATCTCAATAGCATATGCAACGAAAATAGTAAAGATCATAGAAAGACAACCATGCACAATAGAGACAATAATTTTACCCTGGGAAACCCAACCTGTTGAGAAGCGTAACTAGGATCGGTCTTCATATGTAAATATGTATTTATGTAAAGAAGACAAAGTTAATAATATATATATTTTTGGTATGCTTGCCTCATGGGTTTCATGAGCAAGGTTTTATTATAGGTCAATAAACGTCTTCTTGATGTCTATTAGGGATTTTTTTCCTGGTCATAAATAGTGTTAACTAAAGAGTCATGTTTATGAAGAGTCTAGTCACTTATATGCCTCCAGACTGTGTCACATAAGTCTTGAAGATTGCACACAAATGGGGATCAAGATCAATGTAGGAGAACCTATCAAGTCAGTGTTCATCTCGCTGGAAAATACTCTGTTCAATTCGGCCTCAAAGTCAAAGAACAGGTTAGCTTATTTACAGTCATGAACAACTATTTATAGGAGCATGCGGATTTCAGCTTGACATAGAATTTCGGACAAGTGTCCTGAGATTTAGTGCGAGTTGCAAGACTGAAGTAAAGTGCAAGAAAGGAAGATTATATCTGCGGTTTCATTTGAAGATAGATCTTGGACAAGTCTGTAATAAGTTCGATCAACAAAAGTGTGAAGTTTAAACTGTGGTTTCAGCGTAGTCAGGAAACAGATAAGTGAAGGTAGAGGGCTAACATACATACATCACAGCAATCTAAGTCTGTTCACGGATTTCAGGAAGTGACAGAGGTACTATAAGTAGGAAGTATAATAAGTTGGCTCAGCGAAGTAATACAAGTCTAGAAAGGGTATCACTATAGTATGGACTGCTTAACGAAAGAAGACAAGTCGTATGCACATTGAAGGCCAGCCAGCAAGGTCAAATGGAAATGCAAGTTGTCCACATCAAGGTGTTGATATCTTAGTAAGGATCACACTTAGCCAAAGAAGGGAAATACAATGAGACCGAGCTCTCTATTTCTAGTGCAGAAAGGTGCAAGACAGTGCAGAAAAAGAAGGATCATCTCAAGGAGTCAATGAAGAAGCAGTGACAAGGTCTTAGAGGCATACAAGGGTCAAGGGTTTGTGTCCTGGTCATGGTACTTGTCATCTAAAAGTCTATAAGAAGAATTTCTTGTGGGTTTTCCTCTCCAAGAGGGAGAGGTTTTGGCCCTGGCTCGAAGAGCCTAAATTTGTGTCTCTTGTGTTTTTGGTAATTGACTTGGTGAAAGACATAATAAGCCAAGAAGAGAAGACATAAGTAAGCTCACAAGTAATTATCAAGAAGAGAATTTCAATTAAGCACTGCCCTACCTAATTCTCAACATGGTATCAGAGCTAAGGTGTTGAACTCAAGGGCTGCTTGACAAAGAGACACTCGAGGAAGCAAAAGTCAAAGTTTGGGTGAGAAGTCAAATCAATTTGTAAGGAAGACTCTCAAGCTATTTTTGAGAAAGATCTTCATATCATTCAAAGGATCAACTTTTCAAGAAAATAATATTTGCCATCAAAGATTTTCATTCAAGACATTGATTGAAGGGCACATCATCTTTTGAAGATATCCCTTGCCATCAAAGATTCAAGAACACTTAGATTAAAAATTTCTATCTTAGAAGAAGCTCCTAACTCCTTCGTCATCATCAAGGAAGTTGCTGAAGGAGAAAGTCACTCACTCAAGTAAGTATCTATGACTTTATCTAAATCTGTCAAAATAACTTATTATATAGAGCGCAACAAATTGGTTGGGTTATCAGACATCAATGCATGGAAGAAAAGAACAGATCTAAAGCTAATTGAAAATGAAGTTATGGGCTTCATAGAAGGATCTCCAACTCAACCTCCAAAAGAAGACATTCTAGCATATATCAAATACATGAAGGGAAACATAAGAACCCGAAGGATTCTTATAGAATCCATAAAAGACTCTCTCATTCCCTATGTATCAAGGCTAGAATCCTCAAAAGAAATATATGATAAATTGGTGGAACTATTCTCGAAAGGTTCTACAAAGGAAATAATATCCGTGAGACAAAAACTATACAAATTGAGAATATCGAAGGAAGGAATAATTCCATATCTAATGGAGATTTTCGCAATATGAGATCAACTACAGAAGTTGGGAGAAGTAATGTCTGATAGAGAAATACTCACTATGGTACAAAATGCTTTACCGAAAGAATGGAGAGGTTCCACTTCCAGCATAGATGGGAGAGAAGAAGCCATGTCATTCCACAGTCTAGGTAAGATAGAAGAATCAAGATTGAAAGCAGGATCAAGTGTAGGGAATCAAGCCTTTGACACCATGTCCAGGAAGAAAGGAAGATTCGGTAAAATTGGTCCTCAGAATAAGAAGAGAAATGTGGACAAAGCACGATGCTTTGGATGTAATTATCTTGGGCATTATAAACAAGATTGTCCTAAATTTAGAAAGGACAAGAGGAAAAAGGAAGAAGCCCATGTCTCAGATATAAGAGAAGAACCTGATGCAAAGAAATCTAAGAAAGAAGCAAGGGATCTCCACTATGATTGAGATCATCTTCTCCTTTAAGTGATTTCTGTTGGTTGTAAAATAGTACGATAGGAAGCAATGTATATTATAGCATCATGATAAAAAGCATGTTAGGAGCTCTTGGTGAATCAGCTCTGGGAAAACCTCTATTATAACATTACTAATGGAAAGAAGTCATCAAGATCAAGGGTCATCATGGAAACAGAATTCTAGGATGTGATGACATGTTGATGTCGCAGGCCAAGGGAATGAAGCTCTTCATTCTAGAGAAATTGCTACAGGATGACTCAAGGGAAAAAGGTATGAGGTATGTATATATTTATATGCTCACACTGGATGTTGTGAAGTCATGTCATATGGTTGCAGGTAATAGACTTCCATATTTAGAAGTATGATCTATGAAGAAGGATCTCTTGGTGCACTGACAAATGAAATCAACATAATATGTCCTAATGGAATATGAGGTGGTTGCATATGAACGACAAACTGGAAAATTTGTAAGTTCCTAGGAATGGAGAATGTGCAGAAAGGAATAGATCATGAAATGCAACCATGTCAAGAGGCAATTATCATCTGGAAGCCAAGAAGATGTGACTAGGAGATCTCCTGGGAGAATATGTAGACTCTAACAAAAGTCTGGTAAATAAGAAGACCCTTTAAAAAACATATCATTAGGAGATGTGTCAATCTGAATAAAGGATGTCGATGCCTACAGGAAGATGTCATGGTGAAAGATCATCACTGAGGTAACTTTTGTTTTAAAAGTTCATATGTATATGTTTATCTGGATGAATTTGTGCAGGGCTGCTAATCATGAGAAAGGATGTATGATCCTTGGAAATGATTCGAAGAAAAGCAGCATGGCATAACGGTGGACCAGATGAGAAACACTGATGAATCACTTTCAGATAGTGGACATGACTCACGACTGAAAGTGATGGATGATCTATGCCCTATGAAGCCAAAAGTTGAAGATTCCTCAATATCGAAATCCATGACATCGAGGGGAGGAATTCTTCATGAGTAGTTGGATTGCTGCTGCAGGACTCTCGTTGAGAGGGAGCCTGGTGGTAAGTTTCTTACTTGGAAGAAACTTGAAGTATGTCCTTCCTGTGTTGAGAGGGAGTGACATATGTGATTCTCTAATACATGTGTCATGCACTAGACCAGGACTAACAACCGTAAGTCTTAGTGAAGGCCATGTGGAGAGAATGGATAGACAAATCATTCTGGTCTTCACCTAGAAGACAGAATGGAGGATTGGGTAATCATCTGGCATTCGATACTCTTTGAGAATGAGATAGGGCATTCAAGATAAGAGTAGTCGAGGATCGATATTCTTTAAGGGCTGGCTACCCAAGAGAAGAATAGTCCAAGAAGGTCATACTTTGGGAACACCTGGGTGGAGTATGTACCTTGGAGAGACAATGACTATGGTGTCTATAAGTCATGTGTCACGCCAGCATTGTAGCCCATTGTCTCATTGAGAGATGGGGTTGTTAGTCAAGGCCTTGCACTAGGACAATGCTAATTGATATGATGTTATACAGATGTGATTACCAACCCGATTCTTCTTATGAGATTCTTCAGTTTGGAAGTGACCATGTACCTGTACGAATACCTCCCTAGTTAAGAGGGAGTGTTGAAAAGTGTAACTAGGATCGGTCTTCATATGTAATTATGTATTTATGTAAAGAAGACAAAGATAATAATATATATATTTTTGGTATGCTTGCCTCGTTGGTTTCATGAGCAAGGTTTTATTATAGGTCAATAGACGTCTTCTTGATGTCTATTAGGGATTTTTTTTCTGGTCATAAGTAGCGTTAATTAAAGGGTCATGTTTATGAAGAGTCTAGTCACTTATATGCCTCCAGACTGTGTCACATAAGTCTTGAAGATTGCACACAAATGGGGATCAAGATCATTGTTGGAGAACTTATCAAGTCAGCCTTCATCTCTCTGGAAAATACTCTGTTCAAGTCGGCCTCAAAGTCAAAGAACAGGTCGGCTTATTTATAGTCAGGAACAACTATTTATAGGATCATGTGGATTTCAGTTTGACATACAATTTCGGACAAGTGTCCTGAGATTTAGTGCGAGTTGCAGGACTGAAGTAAAGTGTGAGAAAGGAAGATTAAATCTGCAATTTCATTTGAAGATAGATCTTGGACAAGTCTGTAATAAGTTCGATAAACAAAAGTGTGAAGTTTAGACTGTGGTTTCAGCGTAGTAAGGAGACAGATAAGTGAAGGAAGAGGGCTAACATACATACATGGTTTGGGTATAAACTCTCGAAGAACATCACAGCAATCTAAGTTTGTTCACAGATTTCAAGAAGTGACAGAGGTATTATAAGTAGGAAGTATAATAAGTTGGCTTAGCGAAGTAATACAAGTCTAGAAAGGGTATCACTATAGTATGGACTGCTTAACGAAAGAAGACAGGTTGTGTGTACATTGAAGGCCAGCCAGCAAGATCAAATGGAAATGCAAGTTGTCCACATCAAGGTGTTGATATCTCAGTAAGGATCACACTCAGCCAAAGAAGGGAAATACAATGAGAGACCGAGCTCTCTATTTCTGGTGCAGAAAGGTGCAGGATAGTGCAGAAAAGAAGGATCAGCTCAAAGAGTCAATGAAGAAGCAGTGACAAGGTCTTGGAGGCATACAAGGGTCAAGGGTCTGTGTCCTGGTCATGGTACTTGTCATATGAAAGTATATAAGAAGAATTTCTTGTGGGTTTTCCTCTCCAAGAGGGAGAGGTTTTGGCCTTGGCTCGAATAGCCTAAATTTGTGTCTCTTGTGTTTTTGGTAATTGACTTGATGAAAGACATAATAAGCTAAGAAGAGAAGAAATAAGTAAGCTCACAAGTAATTATCAAGAAGAGAATTTGAATTAAGCACTGCCCTACCTAATTCTCAACACAACCTTGGGAGAAAACCCAGCAATATTCTCTTAAGGAGATATTGTTTTTCAACAAGTTTTACAAATCAAATTTGTCTAGAAATTTGTGCCAATAATACAAGTCAGATACTAGTCAAACATGGTCAACAACAGCAAGTCAAAATTGGTCAAAACAACCAAAATACACAGAAGTCAATGTCATTCAAAATGTTAGCCTGCAATCAAACTTTAACCCTGTGGTCAACCCTCAACCCTGCAATCAACAATCCACATGTGCAACCACGATCAACCCTATGGTCAATTCGCGTGTGCAGTCAACTCTCAACCCTGGTCAAATATCGATCAAACAAATGCGGTCAACCCTCAGTCAAACTCTGTCAAGGCTACAGTCAACTTGGTTGGTCAAACTCGTCAAAAACTCGATCAAAGCTTCTTCACACGTGCGACCAAGAGAGAGATAAAAATGAAAAAAAAAAGATGATCTCCGAAACAGATTTCTCCTTTGCTGACTTTCTCCTCCACTAGAAAAGATCAATGAGCTTGCTATGTTGATTGATTTGCCTCTCACGTGTTTGTTTATGTATATAGAGCTCTAATGTGAGTGGATGTAGAAATTTATAGAAATTTTATATCAATGGATTCAATCTGATCTTGTGGTGTACCACAATATTTGCGAAATACAAAACACAATCGCTCAATCACATGCAAGTAAGAGAAAGAAGTAAATCAATCGCACAACACAAGATGTTCTTCGGAAAAGTAACTGCTCAAAACCCCGCTATCATATATTGTATAAAGTCAAGGAATCATGAAACAGTACAATGCTTTCTTGCTCACAAGAATCTCCCGCACTCTACCAATTGTCTCACACTAAACTAGGAAAAATTGGACAAACACATAGCCAATTCTCAGCCTTCCTTTAGTCTACCTTGCTCACGCAATTCCAAAAGAATTAGGCCCCTATTAAATAGGAAAATCAGCCTTTCTTGATTGCGCAATCCATCATGGCATCCTCATGACTTTATAATTGCACTCGGGCAATTCTCTAAAAATACAACTTATAGTTATGTTCCCTTTAACCTCGGTCTCAACTAGGTCTTCCTCAGAACTGACATGCATGCAGCGATTATTAGCGAATCATCAATTCTCTGATTGATCACTACTTGTGAATTAAATCTAATTTAATTCACTGGACCTCTCACTAATTCATCACTCAATTAGAACTAGTTAAACTGATTTTAACTCAATTAATTGAGTTAACTAATTACACCTGCATCCCATTAGTGCATTAACTGCAACTGGACCCCCAAAATATTAGGATCACTCTACATGCCTCATCTTAGACCCTCAACTCGAATTTCTTGAGCTAACTCAGTCATCATGACTTAGTTAACTGATACAAGTTGATATGAGATGAAATTACAATTTATCATCCAATTTATTTAAGGAAAAAATAAATTAGACACCCACATTCCTCACCGGTGTGTAACTGAAATTCCTCACCAGTGTGTAACTGAATTTCCTCACCAATGTGCATCTTAAATCCCTCACCAGTGTGCAACAGAATTTCCTCACCAATGTGTGTGTAATTTTTGTCCTTTCCAGTTGCCAATTTCACTGTTTCTTGTTGCAAATTTCAACAGTGGACAAACAAAACATCTCTCATGTGAAGAGAATCTTCTGGCTCTAGCTGAACTGATGTTGCCCCAACTCCTTTCACGACATACTTGGCATTATCTCCAAGTTCCACCTACAATGTTGAATCCCTCTTTGTCAAATCGGTGAGATAATCTCAAAAACCTATCAAGTGCCTAGAAGCACCATTGTCCACCATCTAAATATCACTACTATTAGTAATAATTCCTGAAAGAGTGGAGACAAAGAAATTTTCCCTTGACTTCTTCTGTGGTGGATGCTCATCATCATCAACATCAGTTGTTGATGCATGTTGGTTTCCCTTCATTTTCTTCTCGGGACGCTGGGAGGCATAGTGACCCAATTTATGACAACTGAAGCACCTAATCTTTGACATATCCTTCTTCTGATCCTGAACTGGAGTTGGTCTTCCACCTCTACTTTTCTTTTCAAACATTCAAAAATTTCTTCTTCCTTTTCCTTTCCTTGCATGAGTTGCAAGGGGTTGAGTTTCTTCATCCTGCGGTCTTTGCAAATTGTTCTTGGCAAACAATTTGTCCTCCTCTTGGGCAAAATCAATCCATAGCTTGTCAAACTTGGGTAGCTTATCTCGTGCACAAATTCCCTGAACAAATGGATCCCATAAGGAAATCCATTAAGTCATTGTAACAAGCTCAGCATTATTAATAGTATCTCCAATGGCTCTAAGTTCATCTCTCAACTAAGAGACTCTCATAAGATAAGTGTTAATTTTCTTGAAACTCTACAACTACTTAGATGAATCAACTGCAAATAAGGCAACTAAAAACTGAAACCAAATTTACTTTCACCAAGATACAGAGTTTCTTAACTTTCAACATGCAGCGGAATGTTAGGATATTCCGACACAGGAAATAGTTAAGAATAACTTAGTCTAGTGTAGAGTTAGGTAAAGTGTGTTTCTTTACTATGTACATTTGTAACTTATAATCCGACGATCACGATTTGTAGTGATCTGACGGTTCACTCTCTCCTCGGTATTAACGACACTTGATCCGTGGCTTAACACCCGATTGGTCCATGATCTCTATTTAAAGAGCATGGAGGGTCATTTGTCCAAAAACCGTTTATGAGAGAAACAGGACTCTTTTCTTTTATGCACACAAATTGCCCATGGGCTACACTGTGCCGTGAGCCTGCTTCTCGAAGGGTTCTATCTACGGTTACTATGTTTGTACCGATTTTGGGGATCTAAATTGTGAGCAGTGACCTTTGGTTCTTGATCTATGGAACTTACCCCGTAAATTCCTACATGGTATCGTAGCTATTTTGAAGGTCGCATCCGTTGTTGACCCAACCAAGCCGACGACCGCATGCAAATCGCTGCTTTATAGATCTACTATTTCGTATCTGATAAGTTTTCTTCCTTTTGGAAGAGGAACAAGATCCTAAGTATCATTCGCCAATAAGGAATGATATTCTTCATTCATAGCTTCATCCACTGGATGAACGAAGGCTTCTTCAAAGGTTTCTAGATCAGGATTTTCTGGAATCCTGGACAACAAGGAGACGTTTGCCCAAACTAAGAACGCGGGTGGTAATGCTGCCGATCAACAGTCACTCCTGCAAGAGAACCTGTTGCATCCCAAGTAGAGCGGACCCATTTTGGAAGCTGTGGAGTAAAAGGAATAATTTCAAGAGGTGGAGGAGGATTTTCATCCTTGCTGTCATCATCTGAGCTAGAAGGAATGCTATTAAAAATAGAAGAGAGAGAGAGAGGTGGCACATATGCTGAATCAGGCTCGCAGGCAAAAGGTGGCACACTCGCCGAACTAGGCTCGCAGGACGATATTTTTTCATCAAATTTTACATCTCTTCTAATGATTATATGTTTGGATTTTGGTTGAAGAAATCTATATCCTTTGACATCTTCAAAATATCCAACAAAAATGCATTTTTCACTCTTAGGTTCTAAGGCTTTATATTTCGCATCTGGAATATGGGCCCAAGCATCACTTCCAAAACATGAAAGTGACTACATCGGGTTTGATTGAGCCCAAGCTTCTTCCTCGAGTTATATTCTTTTAAAACCTAGGGAGTGGGGATTTACTATGTAATTTGTACAAATAATCGTTTCTACCCAAAAATTGAGACTAAGTCCTTTTAGATTGAAGCATACAATTAGCCATTTCTTTTAAGATGCAATTCTTCCTTCTTCACTACACCATTTTGCTGTGGAGTATATGGAACAAAGATGTTGCAATTGAATGCCATGTTTGCAAGTTGATAAATTTGTTGTTAACATGTTCTCCTCCATTGTCTGTTCAACTTGAGAATTTGATGTTTAAGAATTTGATGTCCGCATTGTTTCCCTTCAACAAAGGCCTTAGCGGCCAAGAACATGTTAAAAACTTCACTCCCGAGTTTTAAGAAGTATACCCAAGTGCATCTGGAAAAATCATCAATGAAGGTTAAGAAGTACTTGCAACCAGAGAAAGAAACAACAGGAAGTGGACCACATAAATCACTATGCACAAGCTACAAAGGGGTTGAAGCATGCCAAGAGGCATGTTTGTCAAAAATATCCCAATGATGTTGTCCAAGTACACATCCGGAGCAAACATCATCCCAGCAAGATACCATAGGAAGGCCTGTCACCATATTTTCCTTACACAAAGTTTGAAGAGAGTGATAGTTTAAGTGACCAAATCACTCATGCCAAATTTTTCTCACATCATCATTATGAGAAACAGAAACAGAGGGGGGAGATTATGACCTAAAGTTGTAAAACTTATACAACCTTTTGGAATCATCAGCAATGCCTGTAGCTAAAATATGTTTAGGATCTTTGAGGTCCTGATTACAACATCACGAGGTGAGAATTCTACTATTTTCCCTTCACCTGAATGAGTTATCTAATAAATATATAGAAGGTTGCATGACAAGGTAGGAACACATAGTACGTCATTAAATTGACCATTATCTAGATGAATGGTTCCAGATCCTACAACACTAAGAGATCTATCATCACCAACATAAATATGTTCGGTGTTACAATCATTTACAGAAGAAAACATGGATTTATTTTTAGCCATGTGGTAAGAAGCTCTGGAATCAATGAGCCACCACAGAATGAGAAGAAGAAGATACATTTAATTTACAATCGTATCTTGATGCTTCGATAACGACAACCACAAGCGTAAAGTGCCATTCCTGAATTCTGGTGAAGAGTGTCCAAATTGATGTTGTGCTTCTTCATTGTCGCTTCTAAGGTTTCCATCTTTAAACATTTGACCTCTAGTATGGCCATCACGATTACAGCAAAAGTTGCAATGTTCATCGTCTTTCCTTTGGGGTTATTCGCTCTTATCATTTTTTTGAGTTGTTTTTTCGCTTATAACAAATTGCTTAGGACCCCCGTTGCTTGGTTTTGGACCATACTTTTAGGATAACGTTTCTGGGATTCTTTGATATGATTGTTGTTGTCGTATGCTTTCTTATGTTGTGCATAGATAAGACCAAGGTGTAAGAGTTTTTCTTGTTCTCTTATCAAAGAATCGCATCAAAAGAGGGGTTCTTGTAGGTGGTTCCTGAAGAAATGATGGCTTCTCTAGTGGTATGGAAGGTAGAAACAAATACAGAGTATGCAGGGCCAAGCTTAGCAAGAATGCAATAGATGAGGCTACCATCTTCCTTTTTGACCTTACAACCTTCTAAAAGAAGTCTAAGGGTCTTGAATTTGGACAAAAAATCTTCAATAGAGGAGAAATTATTGGGCTCCAAAGTAAGCAGCTCATTTTCAAGCTAGTGGGCCGTGATTTGATTTTGAATGCCAAAGACAGTATTTAGCTTTTCCAGGGCTTCATGAGTGGTGTCAATGTCAAGGATATGAAATCGAAGATCTTGAGCAATGGACATTCCTATCAACCCTCGTGCTTGATCTTGTTTATTTTCCCATTTAGTGACTTTATCATCATCAGAAGGTTTAGTTTCTTGCCCTGTGGCTATTCTATAAAGCCCTTTACTTCTAAGTATATCTACCATGTGAGGTAGCCATTGGAAATAATTGGTGCTGTTAAGAATAATCGGGCATGCACTTTCCATTTTTTTTTTAAATTGAAGCTGAAAAAAGCTGAAACTAACTGCTCCAGTGGAAAGATCTCAAAAAATTAGGTTGATTAAAAAAAAACAGCTCAAAAAACGGCTTCCGGATGAAGAAGTTATGCCTTTTTAAAAAAATTGAGTTGCAGATGCCGAATAGTTACAGGAACGGTTTGAAATTTGATGATGAAGTTCAACTTTAAAAAAAAAAAATCCGCCTCTTTAACAAAAAAACTTTTAACAAAAGAAGCTTGAGAAAGAGACTTGAACCCAAGACCTCTATTCTCATAAAGTAACTTTTCACCAAGTGAGATAGTAAAAGGATTCTGTAATTGTTTGAAAGGAGGAAGGGGTTTTTTTTGTCTTTGGTGTGCATGGTTTTTTCTGCGCAAAAAACACAAAAAACCGAGCAAAAAAAACGAAATACAAGCCTTACAGCAAAATGTTAGATTTTCGGTTAGCCTTACCGGCAACTATTTATTTTTTCACTATTTTTTATTTCCCAAGATCGCACAAAGACGCGGGGAAAGAGCATACGCTACAAAAAAATCCCTTCTTCCTGTTTCTAATTTGCCAAGATCCCACACAGCGCAGAGCAAAGAGCATACACAGAGAAGAGGGTATAGATCCAGCACATAAATAAAACCTAAAAACCGAAATAAACAGAGGTAACCGAAATAAGCAGAACTATTAACAAATATAACTGCAAAACAGATACTTTATACCTCCAGATCTAAATTGACATAACTTGGGCAACCGGAAACCTTTTCGCATGAAACGAAAGGCGTTCCTCACTGTAAAAGACGCTCCGGACACAACAAAGCAGTTCTCCAGGCTCGAAAATGTTCAGAAATAGTAGATCTACAAAACGGCAGTCGCATGCAATCAAACCGGCTTCGAATTTGGATCAACAACGGATGCGGCCCTCAAAATAGCTCTGATACCATGTAGGAATTTACAGGGTAAGTTCAATAGATCAAGAACCAAAGGTGCTCACAAACAGATCACAAATCAGTACACCAGTATAATCACGTGGTTAAAACCCTCGAAGAGAGAAACAGTCCACGGCCTGAGCCAACGTGGCCACTTCAAGCAATTTATTAATATAAAAGGAAAAGTTACATATGTTTCTCTCATAAATGGTTACCGGAAAAATGACCCTCCATGCTCTTAAAATAGAGATCATGGACCAATCGGGTGTTACGCCACGGATCAAGTGTCGTTAATATCGAGGAGAGAGATAACCGTCAGATCACTACAAATCGTGACCGTCGGATTATAAGTTACAAATGTACATGGTAAAGAAACACACTTTACCTAACTCTACACTAGACTAAGTTATTCTTAACTATTTCCTATGTGTCGAAATATCCTAACATCCCCCCTTAAGAACAACTTGATCTTCGTTTCCTCTTCTTCCAAAAGGAAGAAAACTTGTCAGATGCAGATGGGTTTATAAAAAAAATTTTGGACCAGATGGAAAAGTGGATAGACATAAAGCTCGTCTTGTTGCTAAAGGATTTTCACAACTTGAAGGCATTGACTATACTAAAACCTTCTCCCCTGTTGCCAAAATGAATTCTATCCACCTTGTTCTTTCCCTTACTTCCTCCTTTAAATGGGAAGTTCATGAAATGGATGTTAAATTCGCCTTCTTACATGGATATTTGCATGAAGAAATATACATGGAACAATCCCCTGACTTTATCCAAAACGACTCTAGCATTGTTTTTTGCCTTAGGAAGTCTCTCTATGGTATCAAACAAGCTCCTCAAGCTTGGTATGCCAAAATGGATATATTTCTATTAGATGATGAATTTACTAGGTGTCATTCTGACAACACCGTCTACACCAAGAAAGTGGGTAAGTCCTTCACCATCCTTGTTCTTTATGATGATGATCTTATCCTTACTGGTAGCGATCCCAACCATATAAACCATGTGAAGTCTAGCCTCAAAAATAAGTTTGAAATGACAAAATTAGGACACTTGCATTATTTACTTGGTCTTCAAGTATTGCAATCCAAAGAAGGTATTACCCTCTCTCAGTCCAAGTATGCTTGTGACCTTATACACCACTTTCACATGGAAGAATGTAAGCCATCCCCTTCTCCCTTTCAGTCTGGAGTCAAGATTTCAGTCACTTGTACTACCCTTAAAGTTGATGCTACCTTATACCGTCAACTTGTTGGTAAACTTCTGTATCTAACCCATACTCATCCTGACCTTTCCTTTGTTGTTGGTCTTGTTGCTCGGTTTATGCACCAACATCATGAAAGTCAACGTAAAGAAGCTAAAAGAATACTTCGATATATTCGAGGTAACAATTCCACTTCGTGATTCATTACGTTACAGAGCATCTCCATTGTTGATTGGTTTCACTGATTCTGATTGGGTTGGTGACCCTGATGATCGAAAGTCTACTGCAGGATATGTATTCACTCTTGGTTCAGGACCTATTACATGGTCTTGTAAGAAACAAAGTGCCATCTCTCTTTCTTCGGTCGAAGCAGAGTATCATGGTGCAGTTAAAGCTAGCAAGGAAACCATGTTGCTTCGTCAGATCCTATCTGAATTTGGTCTTCATCGGCAGCATCCAGCTACACTTTGGTGTGATAATCAAAGTGCCATTTAGCTATGTAAAGATCCAGTTCAGCATCAGCGTAAGAAACACATTGAGCTCCACATACACTTCATCAAAAAGATCATTCATGATCGTGTTCTTGAAGTGCAGTACTGTCCAACCAATGATCAAGTAGTCGATATCTTTACAAAGGCTCTCACAGAAGCGATGTTTACCAAACTTCGATCCATGCTTGGAGTTCACGAAAGTTATCATTAAGGGGGGATAGGCTGTAATGCCTCCTTCCTTCTCCTATTGTGTCACCTTTGTAAATCCTTCAATCCTATCCCAATTTGTTCTTAAGGAGGGATGTTAGGATATTTTGACACATAGGAAATAGGCTCCTTTTGTGTCACCTTTGTAAATCCTTCAATCCTATCCCAAGTTGTTCTTAAGGGGGGATGTTAGGATAGTCGGACACATAGGAAATAGTTAAGAATAACTTAGTCTAGTGTAGAGTTAGGTCAAGTGTGTTTCTTTACTATGTACAATTGTAACTTATAATCCGACAGTCACGATTTGTAGTGATCCGACGGTTCACTCTCTCCTCGGTATTAACGACACTTGATCCATGGCTTAACACCCAATTGGTCCATGATCTCTATTTAAAGAGCATGGAGGGTCATTTCTCCGGGAACCGTTTATGAGGGAAACATATGTAAATTTTCTTTTTATATTAATAAATTGCTTGAAGTGGCCGCGTTGGCTCAGGCCATGGACTGTTTCCCTCTTCGAGGGTTTTAACCACGTGATAATACTAGTGTACTGATTTGTGATCTATACTAGTGTACCTTTGGTTTTTGATCTACGGAACTTACCCTGTAAATTCCTACACGAAAAATAATCGAGATAAAAACACATGCACACAAAATTGACACGGTTGTTTTACCCAGGAAACCAAAAAGGGAAAAGTTATTTTCTTTGTTGTTGTATTTTATTTATTGTTCTTGAGCAAATGGATCTATTACAATTCGAGTTGTTGCTACAACCAGCAATCTGTCTCTGAGAAAGCACTAGGATTCTCCTTGCTAATCTCAGCTTCTACAATTGATCTCGGCCCTGCACATGATTGCTCCCCTATTGAATAGCCTTGACCTTCTTTGCAAATCCCGATCCCCTTGCTCTTATTTCCTTGTGCACTTCAGGCCCCTAAATCCTTGAACACTTGTTCCTATTTCCTTGGGAGCTTAGGCCCCTATTTCCTTGCACACTTGCTCCTCAATTATGCACATTCCACAATAAAGAATTGATCTATTATCTTGTGCCTTTGTCCTTCTCTTTATAGATAGAAATAGATGCATGCAGGAGGCCTAGTTGAATTTCAGTTCACACAAGTGTCAAGAGTGTCCTTTGCTAGTTAACTAGAGCAAGTCCCAGTTAACTAGCTCGAGTTCCTCCTTGATTTACTCTAGTTGTGATTGTGAGTTAACTAAGAACTCAACTCATTTTCTCTCCAATCAACACTAGAGTCTTAACTCGTTTTAACTCAACTTGTCATTGCCACCTCATCTTATAGTCAAACTGAAGCAGACTACAACTAATTGAAGCTCCAACACTATGCATGCAAACTTGATGACCATTCCAGTAAACTAGAAATCAACTCATTGTAACTGAAGTCTATCTCATGAACTCGCATTCATGCTAGAGAAAGACTAAGTTGAGGTCTTCACTGGCTAAGGCACAAGCCAGAAGACCTTCCAACACCACATGTTCAACACTCCCTCTTAGCGAGGAAGGGTACAAATCCCAACTTATCTCTGAAGTAAATGAAACTACCTCTTGCCAATGCCTTGGTTAAGATATTTGATGTCTGCTCCTCTGTTGGAATGTACGGTAGCTTAATTATTCCTTTCTGCACACAGTCTCTGAGATGATGATACTTGATCTCGATATGCTTGGAGCGATCATGAAACACTACATTCTCAGACAACTTAATGCAACTTTGATTATCACATTGTATCAAAGTGGGCTCCGTCCTCTGCCTAAAAATTCCCACAAGCAACTTCCTCATCCAAATAGCTTCATATGCTTCCAAACTGGCACCCATGTACTTGACCTCTACTGAATTGAGTGCAACTAATCTATGATTCCTGCTAAAACAAGAAACAGTTGTTGACCCAATGTTGAAGACACAACTTGAAGTACTCTTCCAATCTGTAGAGCTACATGCCCAATCTGCATCTGTTAAGCCCTCAAGACTCACTCCATCAACTTGTCTCTACCATAATCCATAATCCATCATGCCTTTGCGATATCTCAAAACATGCTTTGCAGCAACCCAGTGAACTCTAGTAGGATCCATCATGAACTGGCACAACTAGTTCACTGCAAAGCATATGTCAGGTCATGTGTTAACTAAGTACATCAACGACCCAATGAGTTGGCATGTACAACGTGGCATCTACTCACTCTGTTTTACTAGCATCCACCTTCTGTTGAACCCTTAATTAAACTGAGAGGGGGGGGGGTGAATCAATTTAATACATACATGGACTTTTAAAACTTTCTCTTAAAACTTATTTACACCTTCACTTCATGATCAACTTAATATGTGAACAATCTTTGTTAGTGAGCAGCAAGTATCAAACAGATTTGCTAATATAACAGCAGTCTTAATATGTGAGCAACAAGTATTAAGCAGATTAGATAAACCACATCAACACATAGACATCATGCACAGAGACACCAGATATAAGTGGAAACCCATAAAGGGAGAAAACCACATCTTATTATTGTTGTGATGCAAACGCAAGCTCCAACTCCCTCTCACCACTGATTTTCTATAGGCACCAACCTACAGGAGGCTCCTACCTCAATTCTGCAAGCTACAACTTGCAAGGAAGCTCCAACTCCCATCAATTTTTTGCAGGCACCAACCTATAGGAGCCTCCAACCTTAGTCAGCTGCAAATGAAATCTATCAAGCTACAACTTGATAGGGAAGCTCCAACTTCCTCACTCTTTCAAAAGAGAAACAATTGCTGATTTACCTTAGATATCAACTCTGTCTTGTTCCGATTGCTCTGCTATTCGTCTATTCTCATAACTGCCTTGTATCATCTCTGCATCTTCTCAGATTCTCTATTAGCTTCTATTTCTTCTCTGCTCAGCTCCTCTTTCTTCTTTGCTTCACTGCTTTATTTTTGCATTATTTTTACTCACTCTTTCTCTCCCTTCTCACTTTCACTTTGGCATTTCAAAATGATATTACTTATAGAATTTTTTATGACTGTTTCTTTTCTTCTAGGAATTTGAAATGAATGGTCATACCCCTTGGTCTTCTGCCTCCTCATTTCTTTATCCAACTCAATTTAAAAATCATAATAATATGTACACAATTTCATGCTACAATGGGATTTTGTCTTTTCTTTACGATACTTGCCTTTGCATCACAAACAATAAAAATAATTACAACATTTACATTTTTCATTTATATAACTCAATTTCACTCAGCTCCTTTTCTGGATTTTGGATTTACTGGCTTTATCTTTTTTTTGCATTTTTTGAGTGATTGTTCTGTGTACCTTGATTTACTGTAATTGTGTGCACCTGTGAATGTATACCTGTCAAACCTGTAATATCTGTGAATCTCTGTCAGACCCATACTTTTATCCCTGTGTTTAATCACCTTTTCACTGTGCTTTTGTGCACCAACTGCATAAATAACTGCTTCTCAGGTTTATTCTCAATTACATATACATCTGGACAATATATATTTAGAAAAGAGAGTATAGTGACACTTGATGCAGCAGGGTTACCACAAAGCCCTGGTTCAACATCATAGTCCTAGTTTAGCTCAAATTTTTCATCAGCTGTGTGTACAATTGCATTCAAGTTTCATGCCCGAACGAGAGATCAATTCGCAGGCGGCAGAACGGTGAACAGGCGCAGGTTAAACAGCGCACAAGTTGATTGGAGATCGACGTAGTGCGAGGGGTTGAAGAGTGCAGAGGTCAACACGGAGGGTACCCCCCGTAGTTGACTGGCCGATCACACGTTGACCGCCGATCAATGGCTATGATGAACTGCGGGGCCTCACCCCATTTGATGTGTACGGAGAAATGGGAGCCCCCGTAAACACCACTTTGTGGTGGCTCCACCATGCACCACCGCCAGCGCGCCACCAATTCACCACTTAAACATATATAAATATATCTCCTAACCTTATGTTATGCCACCAACCTTAAGCCAATGTTTAATCTTCGAAACTTATATTAATACTCCACCCTTTATAATAATGTTATCACCGGCGGGATTTTATATTCATAGCCAACACTCTACGAATCAATGACTTGGAATAACCCCGTGGCTCCGGGCCCTACCTCTACGATAAATCGACCAATCCACAGAACGCACCGTACCTGGCTTAATCTCTGTGCGCTTTTATTAAACCTCGCGCATCTTCGTTCAATGATCTTCGTCCGATGCTCCTCCGCCAGATCGACGATTTATATCCATTTCGCTCGGCGTCTTTGGTCGGTGTATAACGCGCGAAATTGCAAGTTAAACGGTGGCTTCCAATACCGCCTATGCCACGTGTCACAAAGTCTATGGAATCGCTGTGATTTCTGCAAAACCACCTTACGGTCGAAAGGTGGTGCGGAATTGGGAAATCCGCCTCCGTGAACCCGCTCGTGGTTTCAGTCCCCTCATGGTTCCTCCGGTCAAGGTTCCGGTTCTCCTTTATTATTTATAAATTTTGTTACGACTATAGTTCCGCCTTTGACTATGGTTCCGCCTCTGACTATGGTTCCGCTCCTATTCACGCTGGTTCTTCGGTGTATGCATATATATAAACCATATATATATAACGCACTGATTCAAACGCCCGAAATGTTATGTGTAACGCCCGACTGTATAAAAGATTCTCTGAATTTATATATATATGTGTACATATTCTTGGAATAACATCTGTGGCTCTGCCTCTGCCGCTTCTGTCACTCTGCCTCTGCCTCTACTGCTATGAAAACGGCTCTGTCTCCGTATTTGCTTCCTCTGCTTGTCTCCTTTGCTTCATTCATTTGCTTCTTTGCTTCCATTATCTGTCTTTGTCTCCTTGTAACTGTTCCTGTCTCTGCATCTGCTGCCTCCTTTGCCATCAATGACAACATTTCCAACGGTCTCCCCCTTTGGCATTGATGGCAATATATTTTCTCTGTAGCAATACATTTTCTCTGTTTGCCTGCTCTTTCTCCTGTTACTTGCTCTTCCTCCCCCTTTGACATCAATGGCAAAGGGTTGCTTTTTGCCCTTTGACATCAATTTTTCTCTATTTGCCTGTAGCTTTCTCCTATTGCTTGCTCTTCCTCCTCTCTCTGAGTTATGTTTAGGCCCTCTTCTGCTGACTTTGTACCATGTTGCTTCATAGTGATGTATAAGACTTGTTGTGAGAACACTTTGAGATGTATGATTGAATTCAGCAATTAAAATGTTGAGAGGCTTCAAATGATAATTCACTACTTGTCTTTTATGTTTCAGATTCTTAATATAATGTTTCAGATTCACTACTGATCCTTTTGCTCTGTAATTGACCTTTTGATGCTTGAATAATACAGATAATTTTAGGATAATAACTTGGTGTTCTTTTGCCTTAATCCTTTGATCTTGAGGACCTGATTCATGTTTTTCTTGCTGGCTATTCTCCCCCTGGAATGATATTTTCGTTTTGTTCTCCCCCTGAAATTGTGCTTTCTCTTTATATCAGAGAGTAGCATCTGCAGATACTACCCCTAGTTTATCTCTCAAATATTGAAATGGTTCTCTAGCAAGAGGTTTGGTAAATATATCAGCTGTCTTTTCTTTCGTTGGTACATATTCCAGCTTTACTATCTTCTGAGCCACTTGTTCTCGGAGGAAATGATACTTAATTGGAATATGTTTAGTTTTTGAGTGAAGTACGGGATTTTTAGATATACTTATAGCACTTGTATTATCACATTTGATTGAAATAGGTTCATCAATGCTTACCTTCATGTCTTGAAGATTTTGCTTCATCCACATGACTTGTGTACAACATGCTGCTACTGCTATATATTCTGCTTTAGTTGTAGACAAAGAGATGGATGTTTGTTTCTTGCTTAGCCATGCCACCAGAATTTCTCCTAGATAGAATGCACCTCCACTTGTACTCTTCCTATCATCCACACAGCTGGCCCAATCTGCATCTGTGTATGCTGATAAAGTGAAGTTTTTGCTTTTAGGATACCAAATTCCATACAGTGTTGTTCCTTGTAGATATCTGAATATTCTTTTGACTGCAAGAAGGTGATTTTGTTTAGGTGCTACTTGATATCTAGCCACTAGTCCTACTGCTAGCATGATGTCTGGTCTTGATGCAGTCAGGTACAATAGACTTCCAATCATGGATCTGTAGAGTTTTTTATCTATATCAGCAGACCCATCATCAGCACACAACTTGCAACCTGTGGTCATGGGAGTTGACACAGGTTTGCAATCTTCCATTTTGAATTTTTTCAGCATTTCTTTTAGGTATTTTTCTTGAGAGATGAAGGTGCATGTGTTCTTTTGTTGAATTTGCAGTCCCAAGTAGAAACTGAGCTCTCCAATCATAGACATTTCAAACTCTGTTTTCATCTCATCAGCAAACCCTTTTGCTAGTTCATCTTTGTTGCTTCCAAACATAATGTCATCAACATATACTACAACAATCAGGAGTTCATTCTCATGGGCTTTTATGTATAGATTGTTGTCTACTCCACCTCTCTTAAAACCTTGTTTTTGCAAATGTTTATCCAGTCTTGAGTACCAAGCACGAGGAGCCTGTTTCAGTCCATATAGGGCCTTCTTCAGTCTGCATACATAGTCTTCTTTGTCTGTCAATGAGAAGCCTTCTGGTTGTTCCATGTATACTTCTTCTTCTAGATCTCCATTAAGAAAAGCAGACTTTACATCCATTTGATATACCTTGAAGTCTTGGTAGCATGCAAATGCGAGGAACATTCTGATAGCTTCCATTCTGGCTACTGGGGCAAATGTTTCTTCATAATCAAGTCCTTCAATTTGTGAGTATCCTTTGCAGACCAGCCTGGCTTTATTCCTGATTACTTGTCCTTGTTCATTCATTTTGTTTTTGAATACCCATTTTGAACCAATGATATTCTTCTCAATTGGTCTAGGAACTAGTTCCCAGGTATTGTTCTTCTCAATTTGGTCCAATTCTTCATTGATTGCTTTTACCCAATACTTGTCCTTGCTGGCTTCTTCAAACTTCTTTGGCTCTATTTGTGATAACATTGCTATGTATACTTCTTTTGTCTGTTCAGCTAGCTGCCTTCTTGTTTGCACTCCTACACTCTTGTCTCCTATGATTTGATCTTCTGGATGGTTCTTTTGAGTGTATCTTGAGGGGGTTTTTGAGTTCAGTTCAGCATTTTCTGATGTTTTGCTTATTTCTTCATCATCTTGATCCTCTTCTTCATGTTTTTCAAGATGGCTGCTGCAGCCTGTATCTCTTGTCTTGTTTGGGAGTTCTTCATCAAATCTTACATCAATACTTTCTACAATTTTTCGATAGTTTTGTTGTAGCATCTATATCCTTTACTCTTGGATGCATATCCTAAGAATATTCCTTCATCTGCTCTTGCATCAAATTTCCCCAGATTTTCATCATTGTTCTTTATGTAGCACTTGCTGCCAAAGACTCTAAAGTGCTTGATTGATGCAGGTTTACCATGCCATAGCTCATAAGGTGTCTTATCATTGTTAGGTCTTAAATGAGCTTTGTTTAGAATATGTACTGATGTGTGTACAGCTTCTGCCCAAAAAGTTTGAGTAATGTTATTCCCTTGCATCATAGCTCTGGCTATTTGTTGTACAGACCTGTTTTGTCTCTCTGCTACTCCATTCTGCTGAGGTGTCCCTGTAATGGTAAATTGTTGTTTTATTCCATGTTCATTACATAGGTCTGCAAAGTCATAATCTGTGAATTCTCCTCCTCTATCTGATCTGATACACTTTAGCTTGCATCCAGTTTGATTTTCTGCTAATGCTTTGAATATCTTAAACTTTTCCAGTGCTTCTAATTTGTTCTTGAGAAAAGCAACCCATGTCATTCTGGAGAAATCATCTATTATCAACATGAAGTAGGATTCTCCACTTGGTGTTTTAGTTCTTGCAGGTCCACACAGATCCATGTGCACAAGCTGGAGTGGTCTTCTAGTTGATAGCTCATCTTTAGATTTAAAGGATGTGCTAGTTTGTTTCCAAAATTGACAAGATTTGCATATGGTATTTGAAGGCCTCTTTATTTCAGGCATATCTCTGACAGCTTTCTTCTTACTCAGTCTGATGATATGGTCGAAGCTGAGATGTCCCAATCTCCTATGCCATAACCATGACTCCTCAAGTTTGCTAAGATGGCAGGCTTCATCTTCCTCTTTCACTATGTAAACATTACTCTCTGTTCTAACACCTTTGAGCAGAGTCTTTCCTATTGTGCTTGATCTGACTTCACAATCTTGTGCTCTAAAGAGAACTTCACAGCCTTTGTCACACATCTGACTGACACTTAGTAAATTTGCTTTCAGCCCATCTACAAATAGTACATCTTGGGCCTTTCCTCTTCCATTATCTATGTTGACTGAGCCTTTTCCCTTGATCTTACCTGATTTATCATTTCCAAAAGTAACATTGCCAGATTTCTTTTCATCAAGAGTAATAAACTTACTTTTGTCTCCTGTCATATGTTTAGAGCAGCCATTGTCCAAGTACCATTGACTTTTCAGATCTTGAGCAGTTAGAGCCAGGTCACATTTATTCACCTTCTTTATCCACTGGAGGCACCCTTTTGTTTTGTATATTTTGTGAGGTGATGACCTCCATCTTCTTAGAGGACATTTGGAAGACATATGTTCAACTTGATTGCATATACAACATTTGATTATAGTTTTTGTAGAATTATGAGTATGAACATAATTGATTTGATTCATAAACCTCCTTGAGGTGTTAAACATCAATCTTTGTCCATACTTTCTACACTCAATGATTTTATGACCAAATTCCTTACAATAAAAGCAGTAACCATAGAAGCTATTTGCATACCTGATGTAAGGTTGTCTCTTCCATTTGTTTGCTTGAGGCAGTCTCTTCAATGTTTGCATCTTTTGCTTGTTTGAATTACTCCTTCTTGCATGACAATATGCAGCAATGTGTCCCAACTTGTGGCAGACATAACAGGTGGCATTCTTCATTGGAGGGAAGAAAATTCTTTGATGGTTTCCAAATTTTACATATTCAGGGGTCTTAGTATTTATTACATTCTTTGCTACTAGTGGTTTCTTCTGATCTCTGTCTTCCTTATTGCAGATTTCTTCTTTTGTAGGAATTGTTTGAGCTACTTCATCATTCTTCTTTGCTTTTACAAAAATAATCTCTTTGTCAACCTTTTCTTTTCCTTTACTTGATTCTCCTTCGTAGCCTATTCCAGTCTTTATAATAGGGGATCTTTGAGCAACCAAAATTTCATTCAACTTAATAGAGCTTGTTGTTTGGGAAGAGTTTATAACCACTTTCCTTTGAGTATTTTCTAATTTCTTTCTGAGACATACTACTTCTTCTTCTAACTTTTCTTGTTCTTGAGTTTTTTCTTTGATTTTCTTAAGTAACATGTCCTCTATCCTCTTGGCTTCTTCAAGCTCTACTTTTAGCTGCTTAAGGACTTCTGAATTATGTTCTTCTCGTACATATTTGAGGAGAATGTCCTTTTGTTTTCTGCATTTCAGTTTGAGTCTATCAATCTCTTCTAGAGCACTTCTTAGCTCCCCCTCAAGGTCTACTTCTCCTTCTTCTTCTTCTTCTTCTAGCAAGAGTCCTTCAAGATCTTCTATGGCCATTAGCAAAAATTCAGAGGTTCCCTCTTCTCCTGAGGATTCATCTGAGTCTTCAAATGTACTGCTGTCTTGTTGAGCATAGAAGGATTTTCTGCTGAATTTCTTTCCTTTCTGCCAGTTCTTTGATGTGTTTTCTCTGATTCTTGAGCTTGATTTCTTACTTTCTTGTGAGGACACTTAGCAGCATAGTGTCCCACTCTTCCACAGTTAAAGCATTTGAAGGGGAGTTTACCTTTGTATTTACCTGAGCCTCTATCCAATTTCTTGACAAACTTTGCCTCTTCTTCATCCGAGCAAGAGCGTATGTCTCCCTCTTCTCCTTTCTTCTTTTCTGTTTTAAAGGCTGCTTCCCTCGTACTTGGCTTTTTCTGTGGGAGCCTCATTTCATAGGCTGTTAGATTTCCAAGTAGCTGTTCATTCAAGCAGATCAGATTTTTCAAGGAAATTCTACATGGTATCAGAGCTCTGAACATAATATATACTAGCACTAAGGAGATCAGAATTGTGAAGAGCAGTTCCTTGGACAGGGAGAATGGTGTACCAGGGACTGAGAGTTAATCTTGTTTAGAGGGAGCATCGAATTTCATCTCTTGGAAAGGGAGGATCACGATAGTGTTGGAAGATAATGGGGTGGGAGAATTTATCAAGCAAGTGATAGCACCACCTCAAGATCCCCAACAATTGGCCCAGCACACTAAGAACGATGTCAAGGCTAGGAGGATTATTCTAGAAGGGGTCAAATATCATATAGTTCCTCATATCCATGAGAAGAAGACAGCATATGAGATGTATCAAGCTATCTTAAAATTATATCAAAGTACCAGTAATGCCAAGAAGCTTGCTCTTAAGGAGAAGCTAAGGAGTATCTCGATGAAACAAGGAGAGCCCATCGCCACATATCTTACGCGGATCACTCAGGTTCGAGATGAACTAGGTGGTGTGGGTGAAGTTGTATCTAATCATGACCTTGTGAGTTTTTCGTTACTTGGACTTCACAAGTCTTGGCAAGGCTTCCAAGATGCTATTAGTGGGAGAGAGAACTTTCCCAATTGGGAAAGGGTTTAGATTGAATGCATTCAGAAAGAGATCTGAAGAGGAACCAGAGAAGGGAGATCAATCAAGACCGAGGACAAGGAGAATTTTTCTCTTGCAGGCAAATCCAAGCGCAAGAAAGGCAAAGGTAAGGACAAGTCCAGTTAGAAGGGCGACAAGAAGATGGATCTGAGCAAGATCAAGTGCTTCCATTGCCACGAGTTCAAGTGTTTAAAGCAAAAGAAGAGATCTGGTAAGGATCATGTTGTTGCATCAGTTGAGGTAGATGGGTTTGCTTCTCAGTTTGAGAAAGACTTCTCATTGATAGCTTGCATGGCAAGATTAGCAGGCAGTAGCACGTGGTATATTGATTCAGGGGCTTCCTTCCATATGACCGGGAATAGGGAGTATTTGAACCAACTAGAGGAGGACATGCAGGTTCACATCAAACTTGGAGATAATGGCAAGTATGAGACCAAGGGAGTTGGTACTGTCAGCTTTGAGAGGGATTCTAGGACCTCTCTCCATCTCAAAGACGTTTTCTATGTTCTAGGGCTAAAGAAGAACCTAGTTTCAGTAGCAACCCTCAAGGACAAGGGATATGATGTCATCTTCAACAGAGGTAAGGCATACCTCGAGCATCTAGCTTTTGGATCTGTGAAGCAAATAGTTGTGAGGATGAGGAACCTATACAAGTTACAAGTTGAGACTTGCGCAACCTTAAGCAGCAAGGCAAGTTGCGAGCAGAGTAGATATATTGGAGAACTTTGGCACATGCGGATGGGTCACTTGCACCATGGGGCGCTGAAGATTCTTCAGCAGATATCCACAGGATTACCAGCAAGCAGCTTTCGCAAGAATGGAGCGTGCAAGGGATTCACGCTTGGCAAGTATGCCAAGACTTCTTTTAAGGGTCGAGACAACAGAGCCAAAGATATTTTGGAGTTCGGGCATTCAGATGTGTGTGGACCCTTCTCTTATTTGTCTCTTATGAGACATAGGTGTTATGTTACTTTCATTAATGATTATTCTCATAAAACTTGGATATATTTTATGAGGAGGAACGATGAGTTTTTAACCAAATTCTTGGAGTTTAAGGCCTTGGTAGAAAACCAGACATGGAAGAAGATCAAGTCAATGAGAACTGACAATGGGGGGAGAATATGTCTATAATGCCTTCAAGGAGTCGTGTGTGAAAGAGGGAATTAGGAGGGAGTTGATTGCACCCCATAACCCTCAGCAGAATTGGGTGGCTGAGAGGAAGAATCGCAACATTGTTGGAGCAGTCAAGGCCATGTTGCATGATCAAGGACTGCCTATGTTCTTATGGACAAAGGCATGCAACACTGCATTATTTCTGCAGAACAAGATTCCACACAGGGCTCTTGGACAAGTTGCACCAGAGGAGGCTTTCACAAGCAAGAAGCCTGGTGTTTCACATTTCTGGATCTTTGGCACAAACGTTTACTGCCATGTGCCCAAAGATAGCAAGAAGAAGCTAGAGCCCACAACAAAAAAGGGTATTTTCGTGGGATACAATGAGACATCTCAGGCATACAGGGTGTATCTACCAAGACTCAAGAAGACAGTTTTGAGGCGGGATGTGAGGTTCAAGGATGACAGAGCTATGGGGGAGTCCTTAGAAAGAGAGCAGACAATAGTACCTCATATGGAGAACCTACTCACTCCTAAGGAGGAGCCTCATGCGGGATCACAGACAGAGTCTCAAATAGTTGGAAAGAGGCCCATGCAGCAAGATCCACAGCAGGATGCAAAGCAAGATGATGAGGAGAAGAGACCAGGATGAGAGCAGGCAGCTACTCATGTGGAGACTCCTGGAACACGGAGGAAGAGAGCCAAGTGGGCTGACAGATTGATTCAGGAGGCCCAGGAGCATGTTGAAGCTCTTAGCACCATGTTCAGGCAGAGCAAGCAACCACAGAGATACATAGGTTATATGGCATTGATGATAGATTTGGTGGACACTGAGCCTCCTTTTTACAAGGAGGCGGCTTCTCGGCAGGTTTGGCAAGATGCCATGGTGGAGCAATATTCCTCCATCATGAAGAACGATGTATGGGAGATTGTGCCACGACTTGAAGGCAAATCAGTAGTTGGATCGAGATGGGTGTACAAGGTGAAGCATGGAAGAGATAGGAGTGTGGAGAAGTACAAGGCCAGGTTTATGGCCAAGGGCTTCTCATAGATCGAGAGCATAGACTATGTGAGACCTTTGCCCCAATAGCACAATATTCATCCATTAGGACTATTTTGGCACTTGCAACACAGAAGGGGTGGAAGATCCACCAGATGGACATGAAGACAACAATCCTCAATGGAGTAGTTGAGGAGGAGATTTATATAGAGTAGTCAGAGAAGTTTGAGCAGTTTAACAGAGACACACATGTGTGCATGTTAAAGAGAGCTCTTTATGGGCTCAAGAAGGCTCTGAGAACATGGTACACTCGTATTGACAGCTACCTTCAAGGATTGGGCTTCACTAAGAGACAGGTGGATGTTGAAAAATGTGTAACTAGGTTCGAACTTCATAAATATGAAATGTACTTTTGATTATTGTATATTGTAAAATGAAAGAAAAATTATTATTGTTATTTTTTAGCATGGGTTTCATGCTCAAGGTCTTTTATATTAGAGGTCAAGCACCCATTGAGTGCTTCTAGGGTTTGTCCTAGGTCAAGAAGTCAAAAGAGTCAATGTCACAAGTTGAAGACCCCCATCGGGCACATTGTAACTTGTAAAAAGAATTATTTTTGTATTTAAAAGTGTCAAAATACCCTTCAAGACCAAGTCGGCCTGGCAGCTAAAAAGTCAGCCTATTTTGAGGAGCCACGTCCACCTTAGAAGCCTATATAAAGGAGGGAACTCGGCCTCCTTTGGAAACACTCACACTTCTCATCATCCAAGCAAAGGAGAAGCACAAGAAGGCTAGCGAAGAAGGAGGAGGACGAAGAAAGAGGTTTCTTGGCTAATTCTCTCACACATGCGAAGAAGGAAGGCTAGGGTTTGCTGCTTCAAGGTCAAAATTCTCTAACTGTTGGAAGAGGATCAAAGTTGTTGGAAGAAGGGCCTAATAGGTCACCTACTAGCCCTAGACAAGGAAGCAAGTCAAGCGAAGTTGTTGAGAGGCCTTGAAAGGCTAAATTTCAATCACATGTGGATGCAGTAGCAGTTGCAGGGGGGCGAAAATTTCAGACCTGCAGTAGAGACCAAAATTCTGAAGCTGGGGATCGAAGTTGTGCTACTACAAGAGATTTGACTGGTTTGACTTAGACAAAGGAAACACATCATCAAGATAGGTCGGACTTGGTCTTGGAAGGGTATTGGTCTTGGTCTAGAGGTCTTGGAATTCGTCAATTGAAGAATCTATAAGAAGAGGAGATTTACGGGTTTTTCTCTCAAGTGGAGAGGTTTTGGCCTAGCTTGCAGCCCATATCCTGTGTTCTTGTGTAGTATGTATTATCGTTCTTCTTGTTTTGATAGTTGTTTGATGACAAGAACGAACATAATAATAAGAGAAGAAGCTAATAAGAAAGAAAAAGTAAAAAAGATGCCACAAACAATTATCATAGAAAGAGAAATCATCCTAACAACTGCCCTATAGAATTCTCAACAAGGTATCAGAGCTAAGGTTGGCTAAGGGCATAATGAAGATCTCTACTACATTGAAGAAGTTCCTAGAGAAGTGTACAATGGTGGCAAGTCATCTCAAGAAGGGCATCAAAGAAGTATGGGATCTCTTATTTTCTCTTAAAGAGGAAGTGATAAAGACATCTACAAAGGATGAAGGACTATTTTCAGCACTCACTGAAACATTTCAAGATGAGAATATTTGGGTAATCGACAGTGGAGGATCAAGACACATGACTGGTCAACACAAGCAACTAAAAACATTGTCAAAAGGAAAGTCCTCTTACTTTGTTGAGCTTGGTGACAATAAGAGCTACCTTGTGAGAGGAATTGGATCAACCTCGCTAGAGCTGGAGAGTGGAGGAAATATTCATCTCAACAATATCATGTTTGTTCCAGGTTTGCATAAGAATTTACTTTCCACTTCATGCCAAGAAGATAAGGGTGATAGAATTGCTTTCATAGATGGAAAGGTTGTAGTATGGGATAAAAACTCAAGCATAGAAGATGCAAGGATGATTGGGATCCGTGAAGGAAGACTTTACAGATTGTTAACTCCCCTCGCTCAAGCTTTGGTTCACATTGAAGTTAGCCCATGTGAACTTTGGCATAGAAGATTTGGTTATCTTGTTAATTTTGGGAAACTAGGTCCAAACTCCATGTTGCACTGCTCATATGACAATGGTCATATTTTTGTTGGATTCCTCTTTCGGAGAGGTGCAAGATTGATCTAAAGATCATCTTGATCGGATGAGCAGAACATTTATTTTGAATTTATTTTCCACATGTGCAAGGTCGGCCAGATTTGTAATGTAGGCTCACATGCCTAATAGATGTGTCACACGCCCTCATTGATGGATATAAATTGGAGAGACTTGGAGGTCATTTTATCATCAACTCATCACACATTCTCTCATTGTGATCTGATTGGTTCAATAGCCTTTGGAGGCATTTTTCCCCTCACACGTGTGTAGCAGAAGTCTGAAATTTGCAGATCTATTTAAGGCACTTTTGCAGCAGCGTTAACCACCGTTGACCGTGGTCAACCCTTGGTCGTTTGACCTCAAAACTCTGCAGAAAATCCAATTTTAGGAGGTCGTACAGCTGGGCACTAAAATCGAGGAATTTCGGGCTGTTCAACCGAAGCCCTAGTTTGTTACGTTGACTTTTCTGTTGCTGCCTGCATTGACTTTTGTACGTTGTTCTTGGGCTAACTTGTGTTGACTTGTGATGAGCTATCTTTGAGGGTTGTGGGTGTGACACATGAAGGAGTGGCTAACCGAGAAAGACTTTGTTGGTTGAAGCATCCTGCTGACTACGGTAACGCAACAATATCTCATATCTTTGTTGGACAAAAGGAATCGTAAATCTATTCCATATTTGGCTTGTCTTCTATTGATCTATTATTTTGTTCTATCAGCATTTTACTTTCATGTTTATGTGATTGCTATTTTGTATCGGGCCTAAGAAAGATTGAAGTAAAAGTGCATCAAGCATAGAACACCATGGTTATCTAAATTTAACACAGAATCAAAGCTAAGGTGAAGACAAACTCCAAGAGTCCAAGCTGGTGTTAGAAGCAATCTCTTAAGGAAGAAATCACATCAAGGACAAATGGCCTCCTCAACCTACAAGGGTTTCAAGGCTAAAGATAAATTGACTGATAAGTTTGATTATCATGCATGGAAGATGTCCTTGGATTTGGTGCTAGAAGATCAAGATGTCATGGACTATGTACAAGGGAAGATTCAAGAGCCTCCATCAAATGCAGTTGCTGCCACGAAGACGAAGTATAGAAAAGGGGAAATCAAAGCAAAGATGATTATCCGAGATTCTATTCATAAGCACTTGGTTGCTTACATTTCTGAGCTGAAGACATCTAAGGAGATGCATGATAAGTTGGTGAGCATGTTCAGGGCTAGCAATGCTAATCAAATCCTCTTCTTCAAGAATCAATTGAAGAATATCAAGAAGTGTAAGGATGAATATATTCAATCCTATTTTATGAGGCTCACTGAAATCAGGAATAACCTCCTAGCTATTGGGGAAGCAATATGTGATCGAGAGATGGTTCTTATTACACTTGGAGGTCTCCCCCATGATTGGCATGTATTCAATACCACTATTCTTAATAATAATGTGATTCTTGATTTTGATGAAATATTGACGAGATGCACTCAAGAGAAAACAAGAATGATGGAGTATGCCTCTTATGGTAATGGAAGTGACCCTGTTGCCTTCGTCACTCATGCAAAGAAGAAGAACCACAGTGGCCCGAGAAATCAAAACCATGGTAGAGCGGAGCCCAAAGGAAGGAAGGGAAGATGTTACACTTGTAACAAGTCTGGTCACTATGCAAGAGAGTGCCCTAATAGAAGGGACTCTCCCAGGGATGATGACAACAACAACTCAAGAAGGAATGGCAAGAACAACAGGTTCCAGGTAAAAAGGAAGGCTCCCTCTGATCGTAGTGGAAATGGGCAACCTTTCAAGAGGTCAAGAAATTCCAGGTACAATGAGTCTAATGTTGTTAATAATAAGATAAATGAATTTATTCTTGTATCTGCCCTCTCTGCTGCATCTCCACCCGACACCCTGGATGTCTGGTTGATTGATAGTGATGCTTCAAGGCACCTCACTAGTTATAAAGAAACCCTTTCTGATTTGGTTGAGAAGGATACTAATCTGGAAATTATCCTTGGAGATAATGCCACTTACCCCGTGAAAGGGACAGGGACTGTGACCCTCCATCTATCTCAAGGTCAAGTCCTCCAATTACAAGATGTGTTGTACTTACCTAATTTGAAGAAGAACCTTGTGTCCATTTTGGCATTGAAAGACAAAGGGTTCAAGGTGGCATTTGTTGATGGAAAGGTACTTATTTGGAAGAAGAACTTCAAGGAAGCTCTTTCTATCAATGTTTTAGAAAACGGAATCGGTCAGCTACCAGGCCGAGGTAATGACTCGGTAATGACTCGGTCGACTCGGTTTCAATGACTCGGTTTTTGTAAAAAATACATTAAATATTAATTTTTTTGTACAAAAACATAAATTTAAAGATTTTTATTCATGTTTCCAAACACATAGCAATACAATATAGACAAAAGACAACATATGATCAAAGTAGGCTCATGAATATATCCATTATATCAAAATTGCACCCAGTGCACTGTCCAAGGACCAATACATGATGATGATATAGAGATCAAAACAAAAAACATAACTAAGGAGGGTGAGTTCTAAGTTTTAGACGGCTGAGTTTTAAGAAATCTAACACTGACTCCCACCATTGAGGCTTGTTACCACTCAAACTCTCTTAAAAGGAAATGTCTTAACCCCAAGAGAAGGATCTAAGGGCAATTACTAGGCAAGCTACTCACTGTCAACTCAGTGGCTTTGCCCCACTCTTTAGATAAGGAAAGTGAAGTCCTAGTCAAGGGCGGAAATCCCTATTAATCAAGCTAAATCATTATAGGAAGCGAGGGAGCTTAACTAGCTTAGATTGATTATGTGATCTAGTGATTCATAATTCAATTGCTTTAGCATGCGAAGGATTAAGTGCGAATTATGTTTATCAAACTACTTAGATTTAGGCAAACATTCAGATGATATGTAAACTATGAAGTGTTCTTGTATTATGCTGAAAATGGATTTGAATAAGTGTGGTTTTTCTTATGTTCACGTCAACTATATAACATCAAAAGTAACCGACAGCTCAATGTGAAATGAAAACATCATTAACCCAGAGATGCTTATGTTTGCATATAACAAATGTAGATTTCAGATTTAGACTTCAAACCTGAAGGGTGTAGACTGTAAAGTGATGAAGCGGGAGTCTCATCATATCGTTCAAACATCAGAGTTTATTGTAAGATGCTGGAAACAACTAAGAGGTACCACCAGATTTGAAGAAATTTATTAAATCATGAAATATCACTTGTTGAATGAAAATCACGTGCATCCATTAGTGAATTTAGGATGAATATTATCACTGTTATGACAGCAGAATTACAACAGCAATGACAGCCTTCATTCAGAGCGGGTCTTAATCAATAGTTGCAGAGAAATGTAAACCAAATTAAGTGTCATTTAAACATGTGAAACCATCAAGTTCTGTGACCAACAATTATAAATGAATTTCAGTTTTTTCCAAGCATATTTGAACAATCATTGAGTGTTGTTGCATGTGTAATATGAAATCTGTGCACTGTCCTATTTCAGCAAGACATCCAGAATGCAAATCTGTCCCAACTTACAAATGCTCAAGCAAATTGAATGAGAAAGATGTGAGCTCAATAGAGGGGTTGGGTTAGTTAAATAGCATGGGGAGGGCTTAGACAACCTAAAACAAACCTAACAGTGAATTAAATCCGGTTTGAAGTCCACAAAACCACATTTTTTGGGCCCACCGGCCAGCTGTTTTGGCTTGGCCTGGTTAACTCGGGCCAGGCCTGGTTGGCTGGCTTGTTACCGAGCCGGCCGAGCCGGTACAAAAACCGGCCGGCTCGGTAACAAACCGGCCAACCTAGCTGGTTTTGTACCTGGTCGGACCGGCCAGCCTAATGGCTCGGTCGACCAGGCCTGGTCGGAGTTGAGCCGGCCGTTTTTTAAAACAGAGCTTTCTATTGGTTTTAGAGTTGATACACTCTACCAGGTTGGAGGAAGTCCATTGGGAGCTAGGACATGTGATACAACTCTTCAAGCACTGGAGGTTTGCACACCTTCATTACAAATCCCTTCCCGAAGCAAGGAAGGTGGTGACAGGGATGCCCAAATTTAGAGATGATCATAAAGGTATATGTCAGGGTTGTGCCGAAAGGAAGCATACAAGGGGACCATTCCCCTCAAGTGTCACAAAGACAATTGATATCTTGCAGTTGATACATTCTGACTTATCTGGTATGCTGCCTGTGACACCCTTGGGAGGATGTTCCTATTACATGACTTTTACAGATGACTTCTCCCGCAAGACCTGGATATATTTTTTGAAGAAGAAGGACAAAGCATTCAAATGGTTCCGTACCTTCAAGGCCTTGGTGGAAAATCAAACCGATAAGAAAATCAAAGTTTTGAGGACCGACAATGGGACCGAGTATGAGTCAAATGAGTTTAATGACTTCTGTAGAGAAGTTGGCATTAAGAGGGAGACCACAACTACATACAATCCTGAGCAAAATGGTGTTGCTGAAAGAAAAAACAGGACCATTGTGGAAACTGCCCACGCCATGCTATGTGACCAAGGTCTTCTGAAGTTTCTATGGGGAGAAGCTACGAAGATTGCTGTGTATGTTCAAAATAGATGCCCGCATTCCGCACTGGACTCCAAAACCCCCAAAGAAGTCTTCTCTGGTAAGAAACCTGATGTTTCTCATTTTAGAGTTTTTGGTTGTCCTGTTTACTTTCATGTGCCAAAAGAAAAGAGAAGCAAGTTGGATGCTTCTGGAAAGAAGGGAATGCTTGTGGGCTAGAGTGAAACTTCGAAGGCATATAGAATCTATGTGCCTGGTCAAAGAGAAGTGGAGATATGCCACGATGTCACCTTCGATGAAGATGTTGCCCTCAAGAAGTGAGAAATCTTCCTAGCTCTAAGGAAGACAAAGAAGATGAAGAAGCAGGGAAGCTGGAAGAGCCGAAGGATGACCTGATGCCCGATGTTGAAGGACCTATGGATCCCATTGATCCACCTCCTTCAAATAAGAGAATACCCTCATGGCTTAGGGATACTCTCGAAGATGCCGAGAGACATATTGCTCCAAGGGGGACATTCCGTGAAAGCAAGAAGCTGAAGAGATACCAAGGGTATCTAGCAGCTATGAGTACGATAGTACAATCTGAGCCTGGAACATTTGAAGAAGCCGTAAAGCATCAAGTTTGGAAGGATGTTATGCACGAGGAGTCTGAGTCCATTATGAAAAATGATGTCTGGTAAGTGGTCCTGAGACTTGAGGACAAATCTATTGTCACCTTGAAATGGCTCTATAAGATCAAGCATGGATCTGATGGAAGTGTTGAAAAGTACAAGGCAAGATTTGTTGCCCGAGGCTTCTCTCAAAAAGAAGGCATAGATTATGATGATATATTTGCACTTGTGGCCCGCTATACCACCATCCGATCTATTATTGCCCTTGCTGCTACGCAAGGATGGAGTCTACATCAAGTGGATGTGAAGACCACTTTTCGGCATGGATCTATAAAGGAAGAGGTGTATGTGGAACAACCTCTGGGGTTCGAAGCCCGAGATAGAGACACCCATGTATGCAAATTGAAGAAAGCCCTCTAAGGGTTGAAGCAAGCCCTCAAGGCTTGGTATGAGAGGATAGATAGCTACTTGATGAAGTTGTGCTTCAATCGAAGTAATGTTGATCCAAACCTTTACTTTAAGGTTGATAGAGAAAGGCCTCTCATTCTGGTTCTCTATGTGGACAATCTCTTCCTGACAGGTGCTGACCCTCTCATTCATCAGTGTAAGAGGGAGCTAGCTTCTGAGTTTGAGATGAAAAACCTAGGAATGATGCACTACTTCCTAGGCTTGGAGGTTTGGCAGAGGCCAGTCGAGATTTTCCTTTCTCAAGGAAAATATGTCGTGAAGCTGATGGAGAGATTTGGTATGATGGACTATAAGTCTGTGTCAACACCGATGGAACTCAACTTTAAGAAGTTATGTGGAAACGTTGTTGGGCCCGTGCTTGCAAATCCTATCGAGTATCGACAACTCGTAGGGTCCCTAATGTTCTTAGTGAACTCTCGTCCGGACGTCTGTTTTGCAGTGAACACTTTGAGTCAACATATGGTTGATCCTCATCACATTCACTGGATTGGTGCCAAGAATCTATTGAGATATCTTCGGGGCACAATCAACCATGGGCTGAGATACACTGTCGGGAGTTTGAGACTCCATGGATATACTGATGCCGATTGGGCTGGCAGTGTGGTGGATCGCAAGAGCACATCTAGATGTTGCTTCACCTTGGGTTCTGCTTCGATATCTTGGATGAGAAGGAAGCAGAAGTCTGTGGCTTTGAGCACCGCTGAGGTCGAATACATTGCAGCGAGTATGGCCTATTGTGAAGTTGTTTGGTTGCGAAAGCTCTTTAGTGAGTTGTTCGAGCATGTGCTAGATACCACTGTTATCCTTTGTGATAACCAGAGTGGGATTCGTCTTTCTGATAATCCCGTGTTCCACGATCGATCCAAGCATATTGATATCAGGTACCACTTTATCCGGGATATGGTATAGCGAGGCGCCGTAAGGCTCGATCATATAGGAACCGATGAGCAGGTCGCGGATATTCTCACAAAGCCCCTGGTGAAGGTCAAATTCCAAACCTTCGGTGAGAAGCTTGGAATCGTGGAAAGACCCTATTCTGAGGGTCCTACTTGAGTTGGACTATGAGCTCTGGGAGCTCCAGGGGGCTTGGGGATAGGTTCTTAGAGCTATAAGCACATACGGGGCTAGGCTTGCCGAACCTTGTTGTTCTTCTGCCCCACCGTTATGATATTGATTTGGTTCGCCTCTCTCTGATCTATGCCCCCCACGCATCCTACCCATGGAATTTCAAACTCATGGGAAGTACCTCTCATTTGGCCAATGAGGTGGGAAATGTGGATAAAGACCATAGCGAGACCGATGGATGCATCAGATATTGTCGTACTCTCTATGTCTAGGATGGCATGTGTCCAGCACCTTGATCAGGGATCAAGTATGATGAGGTTTTATCCTCTAAACTGACTTCGGGTTAGTATGAGACTCTTTTTGAGTCCGAGAGAGGTTTTTACCTCTAAGCTGACTTCGGGTCAGCTGTGTGTGATGTCTTTGTGACTCACCTTTTGTTCTGAAATAAAGAGCCAGCAAAGCAAGTTACGGTGGGATGATGCACGATGTTTGGTGAAAGTACATGATGCTACTGATGGATGGCACTTGTGGACAGATGGAGTTCTCCCTAGTTGAGAGGGAGTGTTAATTTTGGACAACTAAGTCCAAACTCCATGTTGCACTGCTCATATGACAATGGTCATATTTTTGTTGGATTCCTCTTTTGGAGAGGTGCAAGATTGATCTAAAGATCATCTTGATCGGTTGAGCAGAACATTTATTTTGAATTTATTTTCCACATGTGCAAGGTCAGCAAGATTTGTAATGTAGGCTCACATGCCTAATAGATGTGTCACACACCCTCATTGATGGATATAAATTGGAGAGACTTGGAGGTCATTTCATCATCAACTCATCACACATTCTCTCATTGTGATCTGATTGGTTCAATAGCCTTTGGAGGCCTTTTTCCCGTCACACGTGTAGAGCAGAACTCTGAAATTTGCGGATCTGTTTAGGGCACTTTTGCAGCAGAGTTGACCAGAGTTGACCGTGGTCAACCCTTGGTCGTTTGACCTCAAAACTCTGCAGAAAATTCGATTCTAGGAGGTCGTATAGCTGGGCACTAAAATCAAGGAATTCCGGGTTGTTTGACCGAAGCCCCAGTTTGCTGCGTTGACTTTTTTGTTGCTGCCTGCGTTGACTTTTCTGCGTTGTTCTTGGGTTGGCTTGTGATGAACTGTCTTTGAGGGTTGTGGGTGTGACACATGAAGGAGTGGCTAACCGAGAAAGACTTTGCTGGTTGAAGCATCCTGCTGACTGTCGTAAGGCAATAATATCTCATATCTTTGCAGGACAAAAGGAATTGTAAATCTGATCTATATTTGGCTCATCTTCTATTGATCTATTATTTTGTTTTATCAGCATTTTACTTTCATGTTTATGTGATTGCTATTTTGTATCGGGCCTACGAAATATTGAAGTAAAAGTGCATCAAGCATAGAACACCATGGTTATCTAAATTTAACACATCTTCACTACAAAATATTACCAACGCTAAATTCAATGGTGAATAGCATCCCCGAACTAAAAGAAGATCATGAAAGAGTATGCAAGGGATGTGCATTAGGTAAAACACTAAGAGACCATTTGGAAGCAGTGCTTCAAGGTCAAAAGAAATTTTGGATCTCATTCACGATGGTTATGGTCCTATGACTCCAAAGTCTCTTGGAGGTCATCTATACTATGCAATATTCATTGATGACCATTCTAGGAAAACTTAGATTTATTTAATGAAATCCAAGGATGAAGTATTCATCAAATTTCAAGAATTCAAAATTGAAGTACAAAACCTTACAGAAAGGGAATCAAGATTTTAAGGTTTGATAATGGAGGAGAATACACATCAAAGGAGATTATAACCTTCTATAAGGAGTCTAGGATTAAGAGGGAGTTGATAGTCCCATATAATCCCGAACAAAATGGAGTTGCAGAACGAAAGAATCAATCCATTGACAAAAGTGTAAAATCCATGTTACATGATCAAGATTTACCGAAATTTCTATGGGGTGAAGCTACTAAGACAGTTGTATACATACAAAATCGAAGTCACCACATGTCACTAGATAACATGACTCCCGAAGAAGCATTCACTGGGAAGAAATCAAGCGTGGACCATCTCCGAATTTTTGGTTGTCTTGTCTATATACATATACCAAAGGACAAGAGAAAGAAATTTGATCCTTCATGCATGAAGGAAACATTTGTTGGCTACAGTAATTCTTCTAAGGCCTATAGGATCTACAAAAAAGAACGACATCGAATAGAAGTTAATCGAGATGTGATATTTGATGAAAGTATTGCATTCAAGAAATCAAAGGATCTCCTTATGGACTCTTATGATGAAGAAATTCATATATTTGAAGAGGAAGGTACTAGGGAGGAAGAAGAATCAAATCATGAAGATGAAGGTCCCGGTGAACCAGTGTAACCTGTGGTCATCCCCAAAACTAGAAAGAGACTTAACTGGTTGAAATCTCCTCTATTAGATGCAGAGGGACATGGAGTAGCTAAAGGCACATTCATAGAAAGCAAGAAGCCCAAAAGATATTTTGGGTATGCAACATATATGACAAAACTAATAGAAGCAGAGCCATCCACCTTTGAAGAAGTTGTCAATCATCAAGAATGGAAGGATGCCATGAATGAAGAATATCAATCAATAATGATGAATGGGGTTTGGGAGATCGTACCTGGGCCTGAAGACAAATCTGTGGTGACTTCCAAATGGCTTTACAAGATTAAACATGCAGCAGATGGAAGTATTGACAAGTCTAAGGCAAGATTTGTGGATATGGGGTTCTCTCAACAAGAAGGCATCGATTATGAAGAGACATTTGCTCCAACAGCAAGGTATACAACTATACGCTCACTGAGCTCTTTGGCAACATCGATGGGATGGAATATTCATCAAATGGATGTCAAGACTGCATTCCTGAATGGCACGATTGATGAAGAAGTCTTTATAGAGAAACCCTTGAGATTTGAGGTCAGAGATAGAGAGGCTTATGTTTGCAAGTTAAAGAAGGCATTATATGGCCTCAAGCAAGCACCAAGGGCATGGTATGCAAGGATGGATGCATACCTACAAAGATTGGGCTTCACAAAGAGTTTTGTTGATCTGAATCTCTATATCAAGGTTGTGAAGGATGAGCCTATAATCATTCTTCTATAAGTGTATGATCTTCTATTGACAGGTGTGAAAGGTCGAATCCAAGAATGCAAGAAGCAACTAGCAGCAAATTTCGATATGAAGGATCTTGGGCTGATGCACTACTATTTGGGACTGGAAGTTTGGCGGGGACCTAATGAGATTTATCTAGGTCAAGGAAAGTATGTGATCGAGATGTTGAAGAGCTTTGACATGATGGATTGCAAACCTATGACAACCCCCATGATCACAAACTTGAAGAGGCTAAGGAGTTCTGAATGGAGCGCAGTGGATCCAACCAGGTATAGACAATTGATTCGCTCACTGATGTACCTGGTGAATACTCGACCAGACATATGCAATATGCATTGCAGTGAATGTTCTCAGTCAGTTCTAAGTTGCCAAAGCATGATCATTGGATAGCAGCCAAGCACATTCTGAGATATCTACAAGGAACAATCCACTGCTACCTGAAGTATGATACGAGGAATGATGTCCACTTGATTGGATATACAAATTCCAAATGGGGAGGCAATGATCAAGATGGAAGAAGCACTACAAAAGGATGTTTTAGTTTGGGATCCTCCATGGTCTCATGGATGAGCAGAAAGCAAGAATCAGTTTCTTTGAGTAGTGTTGAGGCTAATATATTGCAGCCTACGAAGTAAGCAAAGAAGTTTTATGGTTAAGGAATTTGTTGTCCGACTTGTTTGAAGGACCAATGGACCCTACAGTGATACATTGTGATAACACCAGTTGCATAAGGTTGTATGAAGACTCAGTGTTTCATGGAAAGACAAAGCATATAAATAACAAGTATCACTACATTCGGAAGCTAATACAAGATGGTGTATTGCAGCTACAGTATATCTCCATTGATGGCAGGTAGCTGATATATTGACAAAATCTATTCCTAATAAGAAGTTTGTGTATTTGAGAAACAAGCTTGGTCTGGTTGATATATCCTCCCTAGTTGAGAGGGAGAGATAGGCATATCATTCGTTTCTTCACTTGGAAGAAAGAATGGAGGATTGGGTAAGCATATGGCATCTGATACTCTTTGAGGATGAGGTAGAGCATCCAAGATAAGAGTAGTCGTAGTGGACCGATATTCTTTGAGGATTGGCTATCCAAGATAAGAATAGTCCTGAAAGGACATACTTTGTAAACATTCGGGTGGGGTATGTGCCTTGAGAGACAATGATGATGGTGTCTATAAATCATTAGTCATGTCAGCATTGTGCTATGATCTTGTGGAGAGATAGAGTTGTTAGTCAAGGCCTTGCTATGTGACAATGTTGGTTGTTATGATGCTAAACAGATGGGTTACCAATCCGACTCTTCTTATGAGATCTCTTCAAATTGAAAATGTCCATGTACCATTTATGAATACCTCCCTAGTTATGAGGGAGTGTTGAAAAATGTGTAACTAGGTTCAATCTGTTGAAGAATGTAACTAGGTTCGATCTTCATGAAATGTATTTATCAAAAGAAAGAAAAAGAAACTCTTATTATTATTACAATGACTTATTAAAGCATGGGTTTCATGCTTGGTCATCTTTTATTAGTCAAAGTCCCCATTGTGGACTCCTAGGATTTATATTGAGTCATTAGAGTCATTGTATATTTTATGAGACCCTTCTTGGGCTTTTGAATCATGTAAAAAGAATTATTTGACTCAAAAATGAATTTTGTCACCTCCACACCAAGTCGGCCCTTGCCTAATGAAGTCGGCTTGAAAGGGAGCAATCCGACCCACCAAAAGCCTATATATACAAGTGCAGTTCAATCTATTTGCTCATCCACTCGACAAGTTTGATTCACACGAGAAGCAGTGCAGTAAAAAGTGTGAAGTGCAGGAAGAAGAAGGTAAGGTGCAAGATCGAAGTTTTTGGGCTCTCTCTCTCTCTTTTCTGTGAAGTTACTGGGTAGTTGCAGGATCGAAGTTGCTAGAGTTGCAGGGTTGAAGTGTCGTTGTTGCATAGGTCGAAGTGTTGCATAGATCGAAGTGCAGCATAGGTCGAAGTAGTTGTTGCTGCATATATCAAAGTTTCGCTGCCAGAAGGTCGAAGATCTAGATCGAAGCTGCTGGAAGGAAGGGTGGATGTAGTAGCAGTTGCAAGGGCCCGAAAATTTCAGACCTGCAATAGAGGCCGAAATTCTGAAGCTAGGGGTTGAAGTTGTGCTACTGGTAGAGATTTGACTGGGTTTGACTTCAGCAAAGGAAGCACATCATTAGGATAGGTCATAGTTGGACTTGGAAGGTTATTGGTCTTGGTCTAGAGGTCTTGGAATTCGTCAATTGAAGAATCTATAAGAAGAGAAGAGATTTACAAGTTTTCCTCTGATGTGGAGAGGTTTTGGCCCTGGATTGCAACCTATATCCTGTGTTCTTGTGTAATATTGTTCTTCTTGTTTTGATAGTTGTTTGATGATAAGGACGAACATAATAATAAGAGAAGAAGCTAATAAGAAATAAAAAGTAAAAAGATATCACAAGCAGTTATCATAGAAAGAGAAATCATCCTAACTACTGCCCTATAGATTTCTCAACGGCGGATGCCAAACTATACTACATCACGGTTGGAGGGATTTCACTCATTCTAGTGCTCTATGTTGACGACCTTATATTGATTGGAGAAGACATCTTGATCCAGGATTGCAAGGAGGACCTTGCAAGGGAGTTTGAGATGAAAGATACGGGGCTTATGCATTATTTCCTTGGCTTAGAGGTTTGGTAGGGTGATGGTGAGATCTTCGTGGGACAGGGGAAGTACACTAGAGATTCTCCGAAGATTTCATATGCAGGATTGCAAGCCCACGGCCACACCTCTAGTCACAAACTGGAGGAAGGTGGATGATAATATACCAAAGCAAGTGGATGCTACATTATATAGGCAGTTCATCGGGTCATTGATGTACTTGGTCAACACATGACCTAATATTTGTTTTGCAGTCAACCAGCTGAATTAGTTCATGGTGAACCAACCAAAGTTCACTGGGTTGCTACGAAACATGTGTTTAGGTATCTCAGAGGCATAGCGGATTATGGATTGTGGTATATACAAGTTGATGGAGTGAGGCTAAGGGCTTCACAGATGCAGATTGGATACGGAGCTCCACAAACAGGAAGAGTACTTCAAGTGGTATCTTCAACATTTGGTCAGCAATTGTTTTTGGGTACAATAGGAAACAGAGATAAGTTGCACTCAATTCAGCAGAGGCCGAGTACATGGCTACCAATCTGGCAGCATGCGAGGCTATTTGGATGAGGAAGTTGCTTGCGAGAATTTTCAGACAGAGGATGGAGCCTACCATGATACACAGTGATAATCAGAGTTGCATCAAGCTCTCTGAGAACCCAGTGTTACATGATCGCTCAAAGCATATCAAGATAAGGTATCATCATCTCAGAGATTGTGTGCAGAAAGGCATAGTGAAGTTACCGTACATTCCAACAGGGAAGCAGATAGCAAATATCTTGACCAAGGCATTGGCAAGAAGCAGTGCTGTTCATTTCTAAGATAAGTTGGGAGTCATACAGAATCCCTCCCTCGCTAAGAGGGAGTGTTGAAAAGTAGCAAGTGAAGGTCTTCTTTGACTTGTGCCTTAATCAAAGAGACCTCAACGAGTTCTTCTTTAGCATGCTCGAGTTCCTAAAAGATAGGACGAGTTATGAAGCAGATTGACTTATGTGTGGGAGTGGAAGGCTCAGTTTGGTGTCTTCTAGTGCAAGTTATCTTTGGAAAAAGACAAGCAAGCAGGTCTCAGACCCTCAAGTTCTAAATTGAGGCAGGAAGGGTTACATGAGTCAATTAGACTCAGTTAACTCATCAATCACTAGTTTGAGTTCCAAAAATAGAACTTGCCTGAATTAGCTAATTCGATTTGCTTATAAGGTGGACAAAGGCACAATTTCTATCATTATTCTTGAGCGCAAGTTTGTGAGTGGAGTTTGTGAGAGAAAGACAAGCTAAGGAGAAGCTTGTGCGAATTTCATAGAGGGCAATTTCCTTGAGGAATGCGCTAGGATTTAGGAGGTATTTCCTAAATAATAGGAGCTCCTCATGCGCTAGAAAATATGAGCTAATTCCAGGGATCAGTGCAAGAATTTAGTAGCTCAGCGAGGCAAGGAAATTAAGGAGCAGAGATCAGAATTCTTGCAAGGGTTTCAAGCTTAGAAAAAGCACGGAAGGCGAGTGTTTTCTGATTGAAACAGTTGTATTGTAAGAGATCTATTGCTCAAAATTTCTATCAATCAAATTCTCAAACAAGCAGAGGATTTTCCCAGCTGGATTCCCTAGAAAAATATTGTGTTTTGCTATCGTGTGACTGTGTTTTATTTCTGTTCTATTCTGCTGCAAATTAAGTAGAGAAAATTCTGTGTCTTGGGTTACAAGTTAGTTTCAGGTTTGTTCATTCAAGCAGATCAGAATTTTCAAGGAAATTCTACTGATTCCACTCTGTAAGTTTGGTATTAGGTCTTAAAAGGTTGGTTGTGCTTTATCTAGAGTCAATTAGATTTAAATTTATGTAGGGCATTATATAATTTGGTCAGGATAGGAAAAATACAAGGTTACCAGAATAGTTTCAACATTGCATGCTCAAATTTTATTACATACTTAATTGCTCAGCTAAGTAAGCAAGCCATCTCTTTTCATATATGTGTCATGGCATGTATAAGAAATGATGAAGATTGTAATACAGGTTAGAAAAACAAATTTTATTACAAAGGATGTCAAGCTGTTACAATCCCATTAGCTATATTTGGATTTATGTTGTGATTCTATATCACCAATGACACTTGTTTAAACTTTAGACCACGTAAAATACATCCATAATATAGAATGTAAGGTCATTTAGGGATCAGACTATGTGATAGGAATCCATAATATAGTATGCAAGATCTTTTAAGGGTACATGTACTAACAAGATGCTACTTGCTAATAGTTGGGAAGTAGTCAGCAGCACAAAGATAGGTCCAATAAAGACTTAACATGGTTTGAATATGTTCAGTAAAAACATATGCTCTTTTATGTTAGGTTCATCTTGAACTTGAAAGGAACCTTTTGGTAGATCCCTGCACTTCAACACTTGCAATAGTCTCTAATAGTTCCTATTAGTCTCTAATAGTTCCTATCACGTATAAGAATTCTGATTTATGTTTTTGCATGAATGCTAGTTTGAGTAGAATTCAGAGGTTTTGCATATTACTACATATGTAAAGCCAAAATAAGACAAACCCAACTTGGGGTAACTGTGGCTAGTTATGGCTTTTAACCTTTGGGAGTTCAAAATGCAAAGCTCCATTTGGCTAAGACTGAACCTGATAGAAGAGGCTGGTTCTGCTGAAACAGATGGGGAGACTTCTTCCAAAGTCCGAGATTGTCGGGTAGCTCTTGATATTATATTTCAACTCACACAGCACAAATATCGTTATATTTACATTTCTAACGGTTCAAGTACTGAACTCTTGCAACTAAAATGCCTATGGAATAGAGGTTATGTAATATTTGAATGCAGCTTCTCTCATGATGTGTGTCGTCAATCTCCAGCATATTCTGTACATAATATCATTTGTATTGCTACTATAAATCAGTTAAACTTCCAGACATCAATGGAATGGAATGTATCAGTTTTACAAAATACCTCTGGTGCCATATATCCAAGTGTGCCTGTTTCACCGGTCATGTCCTTTGGATTCTGTGCCTCCACACGAGCTACACCAAAATCAGCTATTTTGATGGTTCGCGATTTATCTAACAACATATTTTCTGTTTTCACGTCCCTATGCACAATCTTTTTTGAATGAAGATAGCTCAATCTGCAAGATTAATGACATAAAAATAAATGATAGAACAGTTAACAAAAATAAACACCATGCAATTGCCAATACAATTCTGTGAATACAATCCGACAAGTAAGATTGCTATCGCTATTTATGCCAACACACAGTAGGCTAAATGATAGTTTGATTTTAACACCCACTATAAGCTCAATTAGACTGTGCATACAGTAAGGTGACCACTAAAAAAACTTTATTTTTCTTTTGGAGGTTAAGGAAATAAAAATCACCCTCTTGAAAGGTCCAAAGCTATCTGAATAACAACTTTAAAGGCCAATTTCTTTCGTCTGTTCTTGATGAGAAAGTGCTTGAGTGTTCCCCCAGCAAGATACTCTACCACAACACAACAAGCCCTTGATGGGACCAGAATAGGGTTACCATTCAGAGAATTTTGCGCAGGTATTCTAAGTTCTGAGGTTCCCATTGAAGCTCCAATGAACTGCAACACCAAATCATATTTATATAAGCATAGGAAAGCATCATAAGCTATTTCTGAAGTGTAAACACTGTATGAATTCATAACTTTTCCATTTTGAAAACCCAATATAATAAGTCAATGTTAATACTGCAAATTTTCAGCTTAAACATGTAAGTGCCAAAATGAATGCAAGGAATATGCATTCACAAGTTTCTTTGAGGCTGCAAGTGAAAGGTAATGTTTTGAACCAACAGCTCAAACAGTGAACATGAACCAATGTGAGCCAAAGGAATATAACCTTTGTAACATTTTGATGGTCAAGCTTGTGCCAGACTGCCACTTCTTGTTGAAATGAAACCCTTATTTGAGCAATTTCAGATTCTGTTCTGGTGCCTTCTTCTCCCCAATCCAGCAGCTTCACTATATAGATAACATAACAAAATGAGTTCAAAGAAAACACCCACAATGCAAAGAAAACAAAAAAGCACATGGAGATAAGTCAAAAAAAAGGGCAGCCACTGTGAAAGGGAAATGTCATCACTATTTCAAAAGAAAATAAAAGCAGCATCATAATCAACAATATGAAGCAATGCCAACAGGACCCTGCTTCACTAGAGAGGTCAATGGAGTATGAAGCTATTGACCAAAGTTCCATGCTCACTGTTATCTGTGCCACCCGAATGACATGTTTCAAATGGGATAAGGCACTGCACAAATCCTGGGTGATTTTGGTGGAATAATCACCCCCTGATCTGGTGCCTGAGCCAAAGGAAGTCTGTGTCATGCAGTGCAGTCCCCAACCTCAGGATGTGTCTTAACTTTCTGAAAGCAACTTACAAAAACATTACTCGATGAAGCATGACTCTAAAGCTTCTTACTTGTCATAAGGATGAATGTATCCAATGGAAGTTTCATTATAATTAAAAATAGAAGCCAAAAATAGAAATCTAGGGGACGGAGAAGAACTCGAACCAACATAGTGGCAGACATCTTATATGAATATAGAGCACTCCTTTAATAATTGCATGGCTTACTCTTAGAAAGTGACATCACTTTTTCATGACAACTGAGGTAGAAAAGATATTAAATTTTTTCATGTATGTAATGTTGGCATAACAAGCCCTGAGGGTTACAGGAGAAGAACTTGAAACCAACATAGTGGCAGACATCTTATATGAATATAGAGTATTCCTTTAATAATTGCATGGCTTACTCTCAGAAAGTGACATCACTTTTTCATGACAACTGAGGTAGAAAAGATATGAAATTTTTTCATGTATGTAATGTTGACATAACAAGCCTGGTGGGTTAGCTCAGCTCAATTGGTCGAGTCCCTATCGTTACAGCACCTTTTCTATTGAGAGGTCACAGGTTCAATTCTCTCAACACTCTCGGGATCAGGGTCCGTGGTTGAGCCAGAAAAAAATGATCCCTTCTGGTAGATCTTTATGGTACAAATATTCCATGGACGTAGTAATCACCGATCTCCACGGTCCGTGAACCACACTTAAAAAAAATGTTGGAATAAAATGATATGAGATGTGCTGCATAATCATGAACAACCTCCACGATCCGTGAACCACATTTAAAAAAGAATGTTGGCATAAGATGATATGAGATGTGCTATATAATCATAAACCATATACATCATGTAATATGCATACATGCCAACAAACTATAATCGCTCTGTCATGTTTCAGTTTCCATAGATAGCTGAATACCTAGATGACATGCAAACAAGCAAAATGTTAGGTGCACACAACAATAATGAACAGATGCCCGATCACTTCAGAAGTCTTAAATTAGTTTTGGTCCCATTTTTCATACATGTCAGAAAAGACTGATTGTTCAATGGAAATTTCTTGTATTAGATGAATAATCCCGCATGGCTGCATCCTAATAGGGAAGTTGCAAGCCCTATTCCAAGAACATGACTAAGATTCCAGTCTTATTATGCCCTTTCAATGAATCTCCATTGGCTTAATCAGAAAACCTTATCGATCATATTGGATACGCGGCTGAGATAAGCATCTGTAATTTGGATAAGACAGATCCTTTTTGGGTATCAAACTTGACCATCAGGTTTTTCGTTCGGTCGGGGAGGTCCCTTGTAGTATAAACCAGAATGAGAAAGAGCAAAACAAAGTATCGATATAGCTAAGAAAGCAAGATGTATAAAGGAAAGGTATTGCTATCGCTAAGAAAACAAAATGTATCACTGAAAGATTCTACAGATACTACCCTTCTTTTTAAATACCAGAATATGGTTGTTTTTCATATAGACATAATATTTGAAGACTTCCTTTTAAAAGATGCCGAGGTTTGTACATGCTCTTAAATTGTTTTTACACCAAAAAAACTACAATTATACGAAGTAATTGGATTCAAATTTAGCTTCCAGCAGACGAAATTTGATAAAACAAATGAGCTTCGGGCATAAAAGAAAAAGCAATAAACATACCAGCAACATCTTGGCCATCGTAAACTCCTCTGCAAACAGTCCCATATGTGCCCTGGGCGATCATACTCGTGATATCCAGTTTTTTTAGGTCAATTTCCCACTCCTCCTTTGGCTTCCGGGCTTCCGATTTCGTCCATACCCTGCTCAGATGCCTGTCTAGATTCGTCAGATCGATCTGATCTGCTCTGAAAAATTCACTCTTCTTTGGACTCCCCTCCTTCCCTTTTATTTCAAATTCATACGACTTCCCACTGCTATTAGCACCACCCTTCTTGTCTTCCTTTTCCTCCTGAGGTTTCGAACCCCTGTCCATCATGAACAATGGATCCTACAACCCAATCAAGAACCCAACTCAACGATCCACACCTGCCTCCTGAATTCTGCAACCCAGTTGAGAAATCAATAAATCTTGTGTAGTAAAGATGGAGTTGACATTTATCGCGACAGAAAATCAAGTACCGATGTAAGGTGGAAGCCAAATCTGTGAACTGTGCAGTGGCGCAAAAATAGTGGGGAACGTTGACCAAACATTAGATAACCAGGCATCTCTTTATAGATCTAATGTATGTATATCGATCTTTCTATCTATTATTGGCAATTGTAATAGGAAGGCTGGATGAATATACCCAATGCATATATACCAATTGGGGTATAGTGATTTGCAGGTGCTTCTTCACCTGGTCCTGCTGTGGGGTCTATGGGTTTGGTGGTGAAGATTGAGGCAGCAACACAAGACCAACACCATATTTACATATGGTAATTAAACTAAGATCATTATCTCTCCCACCGACTATTTGGAATCAATTGACTAGTGATTCTTTGAATGCAGGCTCTGATCCCGCGAACAGTGCACATGCCCTACAGACTGATTAAACCCCCCCGCCGAACTGCCAGTTATCATCCAGGTAAAGACAGTGCCAGAGCAATAGGATGAATCCCTTCCTGGCAGTGGCGGGTCATGTGAGAGATGTAATCTAGCTCTGCGAATGCCAGACTTGACTTTTTCAACAATCCCCCCGATTTGACTCATTCGTTCATCGTCCCCTAGCAGCGGAATAATTAGGTCGGAAGGGGGTTTGAGTCATCGGGACGGAAAGTGCGGACAGCGATATTGGAAACCGCCAAGTTGTTTCTCCGAATATCGATATAACTGTCTAATAACCGATTTTTATTTCGCGTATGTACCTAAATATTTTATTACGTCGTCGTTCTCGTTTAGTTTAGTTTAGTTGGTAAAGTAGGTTAAGTTTGTTAAGTACGTTAACATTGAATTTATTATTAGCAGCATCTATTTTAATTTTGGATGGGGTTAAATTTAAGTTGTGATTTATTAAGTGTAAATTTTTTAAATCTAAATTTTGTTTAAGATAATAATAAAAAATATTTGATTTTTTGTTTTAGTAAATTTAGAATTAAAATAGATTTAGCTAATTATAATTATAAACAAAATTATTTTATTTTATTTTTATGTAATTTGATAAATCAAAATGTTTTATTGATAATTATAATTACGCCGTAAGGCGTTATTATTTGAAAACAACTTTGCTGATGTGCGTCGTGTCATAATATGAACCCTTAGATTGGATGTTAGACGATTAAAACATTTTCAGCCCTAGATGGAAAACGGAGGCAGTTGCCAAGGGTTTTTGAATTCCTGTATTTCGTGACGTCCCTGCTCATAATCCTGCTGTTTTCCTTCTTGGGGATTACTCGTATTGGTTGCAGAAACGGATCCAGAATGGCGAGAACTGGCGAAGAATGGAAAGCTGCATACGCGATTATAATCCTGCTGTTTTTCTTCTTGGGGATTACTCGTACTGGCTGTAGAAACGGATCCAGAATGGCGAGAACTGGCGAAGAATGGAAAGCTGCATACGCGATTGAGGTAATTTCTCTGCTCTGGTCGTCTCTGCAAGCTTGCAAACTCTCATGAAATTCGGGAAATAAATTTTTATCGTCTTCCTCCTATAAGAAGAACAAACTCTGTCAGGGTTTCTGGGCGAATAAGGCTCTGGGAGAATAAGGTTGAGACTATGCCGCCCTCATATAAGAAGGTGAAGAAGGACGAGACCATGCCACCCTAATATGAGAAGAACAATCCATGTCAGGGCTTATGGGTGCAAAAGGCCGTGTTAGGGTTCTCGGCAAAGAAGGTCTCTGTGGCACCCTCATATAGTGATAAGAACAGTCACTGTCAAGGATTATGGACGAAGAAGGCCGTGGCCACATTGAGGGGGAGCAAGCTTGAGTATTGTTCCTCATTAAAGAAGCAGAATATCATAGAAAATGGCATGCGTAGTTGGGGAGAGTATTGTTCATCATGGCAGAAGCAGAATACCATAGAAAAGGGCATGCGTAGTTGGGGAAAATACTTGTTCTGAACTTCTTGTGCTCTCATAGTCCTCCTCCGGTATCTCTGAATTCGTTCATCAAAAGCCAGCAACGTCGCCTACCCTGACTGGGTCTATGGGGTGTTCTTCTTTCCATGTTTAGGTCCCTGACTGGGTCTATGGGTTTTTCTTCGATGGGGAGCTTCCATGTTCAGGTTTATGTCATCCACCATGATACCTCTTTTCTGGGGCTTGAAATGGCTTCCTTGTAGTGAATTATTTCTGGGTTTGTGTCTTAGGAAACTGATAATTTGAACATGGAGGAAGAGAAGAAGCGGCGGATAAGGTTCTTGGTGTGGCAGCATGGTGTGTGTATGGTCTTATGGATTTCATGGGACATGGCCATATCCTTAGCGGCCTATTTTTTGGGCATGCCCTTTTCCCAAGAGGCATTGCTCTATTCGCGGGGTTTTTTCAGGTTCTTGGTGTTCCAGATCTCCCTGGCAATGCTCTTGGTCGCTCATTGGCATCCTCACTTCGCGTGAGGAGAAGGCGGCAATGTCGGTCTGGGAGATGACGAGCGGTCTACTTGGGGCAGTTCTCCGGGGGGCTCAAAAATCTATGCCATTCAAACTCGATCAAGTTCAATACAGTTAAGCCCTCTTTCTCTGTTAGTACTGGAACAGAGCATTGTACATCTTATATGTGGCATTGTACATCTTATATGTATCATGTATCAAGAACCAACGATATCAAATTACCTGACCAGTAGTTGCAAGCTTTCTACTTTTTGGTTCAATATTTTTTGGCATTTTTTAATGCCTGTGTTTGGATTGGGTATGTAAGTTGGCTTTGAAAGGCTGGTATGAAATTTTGGATTACATGAAATTTTGGGTTACATGAGGCTCTCTTACAACAATTTCATAATGTTTTGGAATTTCATTAGACAGTAAACTCGTTAACTGTTTTTTTTTTCAAATGGTGATTGGGTTGTTGGGAGGATGCCCTGTATTGCAAGAAAGAGAATTAGAGGTAACATACCTGTAATCACAGATAACCATTGGCTTCTACTTTGATATTGTGATTCTAGATTTGTTTGGTATCAAGATTATTTTGCAGAGTGGCAGAACAAATGGGTACTCTGAAATTTATGTTCGGCTTACTACCTATATCATCCTACAGCTCCTGTCAAAAATATTTCACAAATAGATAATCCTGACTCTCCTTATCCGTTTAGTGGTTTCGTTTCCTGAAACTCGATCAAGTTCAATACAGTTAAGCCCTCTTTCTCTGTTAGTACTGGAACAGAGCATTGTACATCTTATATGTAGCATTGTACATCTTATATGTATCATGTATCAAGAACCAACGATATCAAATTACCTGACCAGTAGTTGCAAGCTGTCTATTTTTTGGTTCAATATTTTTTACTGTAGTTTATATTGATATTACTACACATTTGAGCTGTTAAAGTGCTTCTCGTGCCACCGTAACTGTTGAAAAATCCATGGGTGTTTGCATTGAATTGGCCATCTAAAATCCCATGACTGTAACAGACATAACTGCAATTCAGTAGTTGTATATTGGGTTGGGGTTTGCAGGAATTGCAATTGTAGATCTGCATTGTCATGAAATCTACATGAAAAAAGCAGAGAACCCCAATCAATTGTCCATGAATCAGTGTTTCTCTCCGGCATATCCCTGAAAAGCTTCAGCGCCTCATCTTCATGCCCATTCAGTATATAAACTGCAATTATAGTTGTCCATGATATTACAGTTTGCTGAGGCCTTTTCTCAAACAATTCGCGTGCCTTCTCTATGTTACCACATTTTGCATACATGTCCATCAGGGAATCTCTAGCAAGGTATCTGACTAAAATTCATTCGTACTTATTTTCTCATGGATATACATGCCTTGTTCCAGAGCTCCCAGGTTGGCACATGCAGAGACTGCACTTGTAAAGGTTTTCATGTTTGGCTTTACACCCAGCGATTGCTTTCGGTAAAACAGTTCCAAAACGTCATTAACATGCCCATTCTGCTCACAGCTTGCAATCATACTCGTCTAGGATACTACATCTTGTTGCAGCGTTTTGTCACAAATTCAAAATTCTGATAGTACTGATGGCTTTTCCCATATAACTCCCATAATAATAGTGGAATCAGTGTGTCGCGGATAGGGAATTAAAAGTGCAATAAATCATAAGATATATTAAGCAGAATCTCTGTTTCTCAAATAACCTGTAGCTTGTGCAACAAATCATAAGATATATTGGGCATCTGATGGGCTCGAGCAAATGTAATTTTTTTAAGTGTTCAGAATTTCTACTTCTCAAATAAACTAGAGCCTGGGAAACAAATCATAACCTGTAGCTTGTGTAACAAATCACAACATATATTGGGCATCTGATGGCCTAGAGCAAATGTAGTTTTTTAAAGCAGTGTTCAGAATTTCTACTTCTCAACTAAACTAGAGGCTGGGAAACAAATCATAAGATATCTCAGGCAGAGCAAAATAATAAGTAAATTTTAAAAAATTAGCCATTTTAATCTGTTCACGTGATACAATAAACATTTATTCATAATTTAAATACTCTTTTTAGCCTCTGCTCTGATCCTGTTACTTGTATTTGTTCATTCTTTGATGATTTCTGTTTCTACAAGGGGGTAAATTTTTGTTAAGAACTGGTCACAAACAGAGAGTTGTTCCAAACCTGGTAAAATTTGAATTTGGCAGTGGCAGGTTTGTTTGTTTATTAAATAAACCACAGTCTTCCAATGGTATTCACATGTCTACCTAATATCTGTTGTAAACAGCTTATGTTGTCTTTATTGTGAGTGGAAGAGGTCGGAAATCTCTCAGTGAATGGTTTTCACCTTGCCATAAGTTAGGGATTGCAGCAGAGCATGGCTATTTCATGAGGCAATCTCTTCACACTTATTTTCTCATGTTTTTTTACCAATTGTAACATAGTTTTATGCTTGATCTCTAATTTATCATGACTTCTTTCTTCTAAATTGTTTTTGTATGGTTCAGGTGGAACCAAGATTCTGAATGGGAAACAACGCTACCCACTGCAGACTTTGACTGGAAGAAAACAGCAGAGCCTGTTATGAAATTATATACTGAAACTACTGAGGGTTCTACCATAGAAGCTAAAGAAACTGCTTTGGTTTGGCATCATCAGGATGTTGATCCGGATTTTGGATCATGCCAATCCTTGGAGCTTTTAGATCATCTTGAGAGTGTGCTTGCAAATGAGCCTGTGGAGGTCAAAAGTGGCCAGCTTATTGTTGAAGTTAAACCCCAGGTGCTGAAAGTACTTATATATGTGAGCATCAGAAATTGTTCAGTTGTATATATAAACGAGGAAACCTTATCAAACTATGTAACATTATTTTTATTTATCAAACTATGTAACATCATTTTTTATTTGTCATTGGGGTATTACCCTTGGTTTTGTAAGTGTGCAAAATGCTGCTGAAATATAAGGATTTGCACATCCTTAGCAATCCGGACAGTCACTTGAATTGACATTTAAGTTTTTTTAGATTGTAAAACACAAGTGACACTTAAGCTTTTTAGATTGTGAAACAGGGCATTGGAACATCAAGTTAAAGTGACAATCAAACTTTTCCAGATTGTGAACCAAAAACATTGCACCATAACTTGACAATCAAACTTTTCCGGATTGTGAACAAAGAACAATGCACTATGCTTCAAGTAATAATCAAGATACTATAAAAGATTTCCTATATTCCATCGACCACCTAATTAACCTCTACAATGGCATGCTAAAGCTCCCCTAAATTCTATATCTACAATGGCGTTTATTCTGGAGTATTTTTGAAGAGAAACTAAGCCAGAAGCCAGAAATTCTTCTGTCTCTTGGTACTGATCAGATATCCTCCCATTCTTCGGCTTTTCCTTCTCACTGCAACAGTAAGGCACTCTGAATTTTGAATACAGTATTCCACCACTGCTGCTGCTGCTGGCGAATCATGTGACCTAGTAGTCCACCTTTTTTCTGACAATATAGCTCGCAGTCTGCACATAATCTCAAATATATCAGAAATTACATGATCAGTCAATCATATATTTTGTATTAATCATACCATATTGTCTTACTGCAAATATAATAATTAATAATGGTACAGATTTTGCTGCGTTTAGCAACATGAATATTTTGCTTTTTACTTGCACAGTATAGGTGGTTTGGGCTGCCCTAAGACCAGAAGAGAAACAAAACGCTTCTTGGCTTGCTGAAGTATTGTTGGGCCTTTTTCCTTAAATCCTGCTACAATCATCACTTCTACTTCCACCTGTTTGCAAAATTCAGCTCTCAAAAAAACTTTGAAACTAATACAAATATGGTGATATTCATCTAACTGGGAAAAACAGATGATGATAAACACAGTTTCAGCGCATGAATTTACCTCTGGTCTTCGCTGTATGCAAAGGGCTTTCAAAGAATTCAGAAAATTCGAATCTTTGGGGTTTAGATGGCGTTAGCTGGAAATAGGAGATTCAATCCCTGCACCCAAAAAAAATGTTATGAGTATTCATAGTTTTATCTATGGTATTCATAATTTTACTTAAATAGGAGATGCAATCCCTGCATCCACCCCAAAAATAAAAATAAAAAAATGTTATGAGTACTCACAGTTTTATCTATGGTATTCATAGTTTTCAAAGTTTTATCTATGGTATTCATAATTTTACTTATATTCATTTTTAATGTAGTTTATTTTAAAAGTTGAAACACTAGAAAAACTCCATGTTTCGTGATCCCAACATCCATGTAGGGTGGGAACTCTGATGAACCATGAGTACTGTATGTGGGTTATCTAAAGCCATTGAATATAAACCTTAATACAAATCTGTTATGTTTAATATACAATTTTAAGGTGTTGCAGACATTACAAGAAATCTATTTCAATTCAGATTCGATATACATCTGGAAGTTTGAAGGTTCAGATACCAAATATTGAAACTCAAGATATCCAACAGCATGCTTAACCAAATCCAGCAACAACCAAGATGTGCAGATCAATTCAGATGATGATAAAGATAAGTTGATGTGAGAAAGTTAAGTTAATTGAGGTATTTCTAGCTGTTGGGTTGGGTTGACTGGTTCTTTTTTTTCTCAAATTATAAAGTATGCAGTGATATGATCAGCTATAATGCTTTGATAAATATTTATGTAATAATTCTGTGTCTATGAATATTGTTGTATTAACTTCTAACTCTATAAACTTTTAAACAAATATACAAATGAAACAAACAAGAAAAAATTCACTAAAGAAAACAGAAAAGAATACAAATAATCTAAATAGTTCTTTAAAAACTGTATAAAATCATCTTGTATAAAACCCTAGCCCTACCTTTCTTTGGAGAACCTGGAGGCAGTGGTGCTACATGTAAAAGTATAAGCCTGTCATGCTTAAGTAGAGCATGAGAAAGAACCCAAAGCAGAGCTCTCTTGGCCTCTCTTGTGAAGTCTACTACCACCATGACTTTTCTGACCATGGTGGAACAATCTTCACCCAAATAAGGATTAATCTCCTCAACCATGTTACTGCAATCTAAATTAGCCCCTGCACTTATAGCTTTTTCTTTGGTAGGAGATGCAGCATTCAAGCCACGGCAGAAACGCCTGCTCCCCATGCTTTTCTTCAATGCTACTGGTTGCAGCCAAAGACTCAGTCTCCACAAATCTCAATGATCAGAAATGACCCCAAAAGAAATTCAATCTAGATGACCATTAGAAGAAACGAAGGCACCCTAAATAAAATTGTGTATCAAAAACCCTTGAATATATTTCACCATTAGTCACACTCAACTATCAAATCTACACCAGAGAGCACTCAGCTTTTTTCATGGTCTGCAATGATTATAAATCAAATTCCACAATGTACTTGTGCCTTGGATTCTGCGATGAATCATGCAGTGACCCACAATTATTTTTGGTGGGTGTCAGAGGACAAATGAGAGACAACTTCAACCATAGCTTTGAGATGATCTTGCGTGCTGAGCATTTTGAGAATAGCAAGTTTGTGGAATCTGTGCTAGATCTGCACTGGGAGGTTCCACCTGTAGTTGGTCCATCACTTACACATCAAACAAGATATGACTCTGCCCATTCCTCCGAACCAGTTATTCCAGATTATCAGAAATATTTATTTAGACAATTTGGGTTGAGTAGCCTGAACAACAATGTGTTCAATGGATACACACAGATGGTGTATGTTCAAATATCAGATAGTTCCTAACATTAGGTAGGAAATATGAAATGTCATTTTTTGTGTGGCACAATACTAAATAGCCATGCCAGATATTTTTTGTAGGTGTTAAATTTGGGAAAGCCCACTAAGTCATTGGTTGTATGAAAAGATAAAAAGTTGATATATACCTCTTTGTAGATTTTTGTTAATAACTCTTACATGTGGGGAGTTTTCATTTGATAAGCTCAGTAATGTGAAATGCTTCCAGCTGTAAATAAGTTTCCTGCCAAACTGACAATCCAACTTTCTGAAAATTAGAGTCACTTTGCACTGATATTGAAAATCAGGCCGGAAGATAAATCCCCTGTGATCACTGTGTATAATAATAGAAGAATCCTTTCTGAATTCGTATTCATGCTTGAATTATGTGGTACGAGATTGGTTGATTTCATCCCTGGTCGAATGGCTTTTAATAAAGAATTGTATAGGAACAGTGTAGTGGAATTCTGTATTGGAGACTAATTGTAAAGTTAATTACCAAAGATTTTTCCTTCCCATCTTTTGATATCAACGTCTATTGGAAAAAAATTAATGTTACTTTTGGGGTAGATTTAATACTCAGGGCTGTAAAGTACACATTCTAAACATAAATATAAGGTCACATCAAATTAATTATAGTTGCTTTCTTTCTAACTTCTTCCTTACGGCGTTTCCTTTGCAACATTAGGTGCAATTGCTAGTTATTAATTATTTTGTTTTTTAATATTTTTATTTTTTATGTAATTTGATTGAGTCCTAATGTTTAATAGGACATGACAATTTCTTTGCCATATTAGATTTGGATGGAAGAAATTTCATTTGTTTAATAATTTAATTTTATAGTTATTAAGCATTTAAATGGAATTTAAAAAGGATTTTCAACTTAAACTTAAGGGCAAGGACTTGCATAATTTTTGGTGGGTAGTAATCACTAGTAAGTCTGCGCATTTTTACATTTGGCTCATTTTTCAAGACATTTTTTCTGGTTAATTTTAATCAAAATCCTACAAAGATTTTAAAAACTTGAGTTTAAATTGTTAAATAGAATTCGAGTGCCCCTTCTTTCTTGAAATTGTTTTGTTGATTCCGGTGAAAAAGTCTATTTTGTTTACGTCTTTATATTTATACTCCTACTTATTATAGTGTTAAATAACACATAAATAATGGTGGTGTGCAATAACTCCTAGTATGTATATTTATTTATATCTTTTATCTATCCATTTTTTATCCAAATACTTGCTTAAATTATGCACTGAGTAGTGACAATTTTCAAAGATTTTAATTTTGGTTGGTTTCCTACAAAGCTTAACAATGAATATTGCAATTTTGGCAATAAAATATGAGGCAGTTAGCCACATGGCCCAAAGCTACCATAAAACCTTCAAGTTTATGGGCCAATCAAATGTTTGAAAAAAAAAAATTGTTGTAAAAGCCTTGGTAAAAACATTAATTGGCATTTTATTTATGAAAATAAAGGAAATTAGGAGAAAAGGAAGGTGAAAGGTCATAGGTTGCATGTGAGGAGGAAATTGAAGGAAAATAATGGAAAATGAAGAAAATATAGGCCTCATCTATAAAAGGATTCTAAAGATCAGTTGACAACCTTTTTTGTCAGTTCAGTTTTGGAGCTCTCATTATTCTCTCTCTCTCACTCACTCTTGGACACTTAGAGTTTTTTTAGCACTTTGGCATTTGAGCAAGAATGGCAAGAAAGCATGAAAAAGGAGGAAGCAAGCAAGGAGGAACAAGAATCAAGCAACTACAGCAGGATTCTTGGCAGGTATCGATTTGCATGTGTATTTTCCTTGCTAGATTTGGCATGCATGGTATAGCATGTGGTTCTTTGTTGTCTTGCCATGGGTTTTTCCAGGTGTGATAGTGTTTTCAGCTTAGCCTTGCCATTTCCGTATAGCCTTGATGAGATGGTTTCTCGTACTTTGGTTGAGCTGGATGGTCGGATTGGATTCGAAATTGAGTGTGGTGGATCTCCGAAATGACAAACACATGGCCTAGTGGTCCCTAAGCCGGACTGTGGATCACAGTAAAGCCACTGGCCTAGTAACCCCTAAGCTTGATTGTGGGTTGCGGTAAAGTGAGGTTGTGTGCCTCGGTGGGCCTAGGAATCCTTGCCGGAGAATGGCATGATATATGGTAAAACCAAGAGGTGGATTTCTCTCCGTTGGGCCTAGTAGTCCCGAGATGGGATGTACAGTAAAGCCTAGAGAGATGGTCTCGATGTAGGCCCTAGTGGCCCTTGGATCAGACTATGGGTTACGGTAAAGCTTGAGAGATTAGGAGCCACTCAAATTCCTCATGGTGTAAGCAGAGAACTCTAGTAGCATTCATGTTTGTTTGGTTCTTTTTTCGGTTGGTTATGAGTCCCACATTCATGCTTGGAATATGGCACGGGGGTGATTGGCTAAAGTAGATTTGGCTCAACCAATCTATGGTCGGGTGGAATGTGGAAGTCCTATCTCCAGTTGGTTTACACTCAATATTGAAGAGCTCATTTCTCTGGTATTTCGTATGCAAATATATTAGTTTATGTATGGATTTTATTGCTATTGCATCCATTGTATTTTTGTTATTAATATGTTGGTTATGAGCATGTATTCGATCAATGATGATGTATGGCTCTATTCATGTTTTTGTCTGTAAATGATTATCCCATGTATCTATGGTAAAATTGATTGTATGATAGCTTATGATGTAGGGGAACAATGTTTCTTAGTCATTCTCAAATAAGGAAGAGACCCATTTGTTTAAATATGTTGTTTATACCTATAGATGTTATGTTTGTGACATGTATGACGAAATGTTTGTCATGGTTGGGTGGGGTCGGATGAGTTCCGGTTCATGTGATTGCTTCCATATGTTTGTTTTAATGTTATTTACCCTCTCTCGAAGTTACAGGAAGTTCTAGGCAGTGACCTGGGCTCAGGGGCTGAAAATGTGGCACAAATCCCAGGGTTAGGCACAAAAATTGATTGTTTGGGCCTTAGCCGCTACCTTGCCAAGGCTAGCCCGCGCCAATAGGGTGTATAGTCTCTCCCTTGTCCTTACAAGCCCGTGGCTAAGCCTCAAAGGAGCTAAAAATCAGTTCCCCTCAGGGAACAGGACCCTGGAAGGTTGGGTTACTTCATGGGGATGTCAATTATGCAGTGTAAGGTGTGTTGTTGATGCTTTCATCAGTTCCACTTCCTCAAGGTCATCTAGGAGGTTGAATCTCATATTAGTATCATATCGTTACATGTTTACCCTAGTTGGCTGGTTACTTGGGTAGATGTGAGAAGAGGGTGTTACATAACGGTATCAGAGCATGGTTGAACTCTCATACTGATGGGTGGTGTGTGGATCATGCATTTATGTTGGTTGCATATGTGTTTAGTATCCTTGTGGTCTATATGTGGTTGATGCATCCACGTTGTGTTGGCCATGGTGGAATTGGTGTCGCCATGGAAGTGTTGATGATGATATTTTCGATAGGTTGTCATGAATGTATGATTGGTTGTGTGTTGTTCTTGTTTATGTATTGTTCATGCACACTTGCTTACATGTTGCTACATGTTGCACATGCATTGCTTGTTATGCTTGGTTACATATTGGTCATACTTATGTTTTGTCCATGTATGTGTGTTTGCATGATGTTATATGTTGGACATGCATTGGTCGTTCAAGTTAGTTACTCATTGGTCATGTCAAGTGGGTGCATATGGTCAAGTTTGAATTGGTTTGATTGAGGTTGTTGTGCTTAAGGCCATTATATGAAATTAGGTCATCATGATGATATTGGTATGTTATGGTGCTAATGTGTTGGCTAAGATAGAGTAGGAGATGCAGACCATCAAAGTGAAGTTGCAACAATGGACTTTGGGGTAAGAGCATAACGTCATACAAGTTTGTATGCTTGGCATGCAAGTATGTGATTCATGGTTGTTGTAAGCATTACAGTTACTTATATGTTTTTCATTCTATTATTATTATGGTTACATATGTGATAAATGTTAGTTGATCAGTGTAGTCATGTGCATTATGGTTATGTGTATGTCTTTCATTTTGTTGATATTATGGTTACATATATTATAGATGCTAGTTGATTAGTGTAGTTATATGCACATGTGTCTGATAGCCATGAAGGATAGTAACCTATGGTTGTATGCATTTGTATTATTGTTTTATGATTCCATAACTTGATGATTATGCAATATGTTGTTGATGAGTACATTATAGGTTAACTTATTAGAGTAAATTTTGCCCATGAAATTTTCATGTACTTTCCATGTCATAATATGTAAACCAATCAAAATCTTTTAAATTTAAAAAGAGGTACATGTCCTAAATAATTTTAAATTGTTTAATTTTGGTATCAGTGAAATATTTTATTATTGATTTAAGTATGGATCAAATATTTTATTATTAATTTGGGTATTCGTGAAATATTTTATTAATGTTATTTATCTACCTTACTCATATGAATTAGAATATTGAGAAAGTTATTAATGCAATATAAATCTTGATATTAGTGAAAAAAATATATAAATTAAAATATGTGCCCATTTGATATTAATAATCATGGCAAAAAAAACAACAAAAAAATATAAAATATATAGTTAAATATAAAATATACAGTTAAATATAAAATATATATAAATAGTTAAATATAAAATAGTTAAATGTAAAATATAAATTTATTAAATGGTTAAAAATAAAATATAGTTAAATAGTTAAAGAACGTATTTGAAAGGAAAAATTACCGGAGTCAAAAAAATATAAAATATATAGTTAAATATAAGATAGTTAAATATAGTTAAATATAAAATAGTTAAAAAAAAGCATTCAATAAATATAAAATATTTAAATATATATATATATATATATAGTGATTTTAATAAAAGTGTCATATATTTAGGGAATTCGATAAAAGTAAAAAATTAGAAAAATATATTAAAATTTTTTATTGAATCTTGTGGTAATAAATATTGTGGAAGATAGATAAAAGTAAATTAAAATTAAAAAAATGTCTACATGGCATTTTTTTATTAATTTCTTTATTTTTTCTTAGGAGGCCATTTTAGGCTAAAATTTCCTCTAATAGGCTTGTTGTTGTTACATGTTAGTGACTTGATGATTAGGGTTATTTCATTAGCATCTTGATGTTATATGCATTATGCTAATTTGGATTGGCCCATGCAGATGGTTAGGGTTATGACATTCATGCATGAGTCGACCTAAATTTGATAGTGTGTTGTATTATGTCTAGACTGGCTGCGCATATGTGATTTCTATGCATGAATGACATATGTTTATGAGCTTATGGTGTGAACATGTTAGATAGTTACTATTATGGATATCATGACCGTATTTAGGGTTGATTTGATGTGTTGTGAAGTTATATTGTGCTAATCTAGATTGATTGTGTAGACAAGATAGCCTCCCCTGAGATGCATTAAGGTATGAGCTTGTGTATGTCACCTACTTTGTAATTGATGTCGTTTATCTATTGTTTGCATGCTTTATTAATTGTATAATATGAGTTTTTACCTATAAGATTGTGTGAAGGAATGATCATGTTTTGAGAAGGTTGCACTAACGCACTATGTGTTGAGATAGTTGATATGTACTTGAGTATAAGCAGGGTGATGTGATAGCATATGGTAAAACTCAATAGTAGCAAGGTAAGATAACTGGTATATTGTTATATTTATTTATGCGTTGACAGTTATCTGTTTATGACAATATGATGCAGGGGATTTCATGGCAAAGAGTTTTCCATTAAATATTAAAGAAGGATCGAGTTGAGCTTTCACTTGGAGGCATTGGGAACGATGGGGATTGAGTCATGGTGGTTGTTGTTAGTCTTGTGTTTTTGGTCCTTTGTGATTTGTTGAGCTTGATTTGCGGTTTTTTTATGTCTAGTGCATAGCTATGCCACTTTGTTTTTGATGTCTTGTTGCTATTGGTTTTCCTAGTTTTCTTTTTGTTTGTTTCTTGTTCTTGTCATTGTATTTTATGTTGAGATTCAACAAGATGATGAGCTTAGTGAAAAGAGTCGCCTTCACTAAGTGGGCCCGCAGGCTATTTTTGGCGCAAGTCTATTTTTAGACATGTCGATTATTTTCTATGAGTTGCAGGATGCTATTTGTGGATGGTTGGTCAAGTTGGAAAAATAGATGGACTTCTATTTTTAGACATATTGGGGGGAATCTATTTTTAGATTTCTAGTCTAAAAATAGATATGTCGAATATTATTAGCTCTTAATAATATTTGGACTCCAAACATTATCTTATTCTCTTGGAGCACTTCAGTTAAGTGCATAGATGTGGCACAACAGCTGACAGAAGGAATTACGCTTTTCCTGAGGGTTTACTGGAGCTAATGCATGGAGACTTCAGTTAGAACTCATGTGACAGATTTTGGTGGAGTTATAGAAGTAGTTAGTGGAGTTGTATTTAGTTTAACTCAGTTAAACTCAGTTGAGCTAGTTGTATATAGTCTAACTGATTGATACACTAGTGAGAGTGGTGCGAATTAATTACTTAATTAATTCACTAAATAATAACTCATTAATCAACTGAAAAATACATCAGTTAACTACAGTGCATGGCAGTTTCAGTGGAGACCAGTGGAGAGGTAGGTGAAAGAGCAAGTGTGACTATCAGTTGTGACTATAGTGATGCATTGATTTGCATCCAACACTCAGTGGAGATGCCAATGAGGATTGCATAGTGCAAGCTTGGTGAATTTGAGTTCATTCAGAGCCATTCTTCAGCAGGGATTGCGCAGTAGAGGCAGGCTAGCAGGTGGCAAATATTGGTGCATGGATTTGCAAGATCGGGCCTGATTAGTGTGTAGCGATTGTATTGTACTGAGAGCTTGATATGATCAATTTTGTATGAGGATTGTTACATGATCTCTATGACATATATTATATACAGATAGTTGGGGTTTTCAGCTTCAGGCTTTCTCGTTAAACAACTGTGTTAATGTGTGTGAATTTTTATTGTTTCATGTGTGCATTGCTATCTTGATTTTATTTCTGCAAATGATCAATGGTGGAATAGATTTTGTATTTTGCATGAAGTTAAAATAGTGTGAGATCAGGAGAATCTTGGATATATAACAAATAATTTATATAATTTCTACATGGTATCAAAGCAGTATTGATCGGAGGAGATTGCAATTATTGAAGTAGTTGAGTTTTGTGCTGGTGGAATTCGAATTTGCTGCAGTGTTTTCTTAGTGTCGAAGTTGAGTATTCATTGAAATGTCTTTCAACGGATTGCGATTGGAGTATGCCCTTGATGGCAGCTCGAATTATATTGCATGGAATGACAGGATGGAGGCGGTGCTGGATGATAATGGGTTGAAGGAGTTCATAGATATTGATATTCCAAAGCCTGGTTCTAATGATGCAACCGCACTTGACGCATGGCAAAAGAAGGTAGCGAAGTGTCGAAGACTTCTGTTGGAAGGTGTGAAGGATCACATTGTGTCCAGCCTTCATGGTAAAGATACTCCATTCTTAATGTGGAAAGCTTTGGCAGACTTGTTCCAAAGCAGAAGCGACCAGAGGAAGTTGGCACTTAAAGACAAGCTCAGAAAAATAAAAATGGAGAAAGGCGACAGTATACCGAAATACCTCATGAAGTTTGTCCACTGCAAGGATGAGCTGGGAAGTGTGGGGGTTACTGTAGATGAAGAGGAATTGTTGAGCTTGGCTCTCCTTGGGCTTCCGAAGAGTTGGCATAGCTACGAGGACTCTGCCAATGGTCGGGAGAAACTGCCAAGATGGGAGCGAATTTGGTCGGATATTGTGCAGGAGGAGATAAGGCGGGGTACTAGGGATGGATCTTCATTGAAGAATGAAGATGAAGAAAATTGCGCTTTGGCTGCCAAAGCAAGGAAAGGGAAGGGGAAGAAAAATCCTTCTCAATCCGGTGCGAAAGGCAAGAAGCAGGACTTGTCCAAGGTGAAGTGCTTTCATTGTCACCAACACGGACATTACGCCACTAATTTTCCACAGAAGAAGAAAATAAGCAAGCTGCTGGATCTGCAGCTAGAGAGGCCTTAGCCTCGCAGTTTGAGCTGGATTTTTCACTGATCGCATGCTTGGTTTCAAGTGTGATGGGATCAGTGTGGTTTCTTGACAGCGGTGCATCTTTCCATATGACCGGAGACAAAGATTTGTTTAGTGATATGGATGAAAATGATCTTGGAGTGCACATCGAGATGGGTGATGATGGTAGATACAGTGCGACTGGTACCGGGAACATTTCCTTTGAGAGGGAGTCTAGAAAACCTTTCATCTTGAAGGATTTCATGCATGTTCCAGTATTGAAGAAGAATCTGATCTCTGTGGTGATATTGGAAGACAAGGGTTATGATGTTGTTTTTAGCGAGGAAAAAGCCTTCCTGCGCAGTAAAACAACTGGTCAAACCAGAAGGATAGGGATTCGAGTGAAGAATCTTTATCAATTGCAGGTAGATGGTTGCATAGCAATGGCAGGCAAAGCAAAAGGAGTGGTGAGCCAGGATGAGGGCGAATTGTGGCACAGGAGATTGGGCCATCTTCACCATGGCGCTTTGAAAATTTTGCAGCAGATTTCTACCGGGCTTCCCAAGGGTACACTTGCGTAGTCAAATCAGTGCAAGGGATGTACTTTGGGAAAATTTGTGAAGACCACTTTTCATGAGAAGGATAGTCACGCCACGACGATCCTTGAGAGAATTCACACAGACGTGTGTGGACCTTTCTCGGTTGCTTCAATAGCAAAGCACAGGTATTATGTGATATTTGTTGATGACTTTTCTTGTAAGTGGTGGATCTTCTTCATGCAGAAGAAGAGCGAGACATACTCAAAGTTCTGTGAGTTCAAGGCGCTAGTTGAGAAAGAGTCGGGGAAGCAGGTGAAAGCTCTAAGGAGCGATAATGGTGGTGAATACATCTCTAGCGAATTCAAAGACTTTTGTAGCGCAGAAGGAATTCGAAGAGAACTCATAGCGCCTCATAACCCACAGAAAAATGGGGTCGCAGAGAGAAAGAACAGAACGATCGTGGGTGTTGCACGGGCGATGTTGCATGATCAAGGCCTTCCCATACACTTGTGGGCTGAGGCATTCAACACTGTGGTTTATGTGCAAAACCGTTGTCCTCATAGAGTACTTGGCATGAGTACACTCGAAGAGGCATTTTCTGGTAAGAAGCCTGATATTTCTCATTTGAAGATTTTTGGCTCACCTGTTTACATTCATGTGACGAAGGATGCTAAGAAGAAGCTAGAGCCGACTGCGTAGGTTGGGATATTTGTGGGGTACACAGAAACACCCCACAATTATCGTGTGTATTTTCCAGACAGTCGGATGACTATCGTGCGACGGGATATCAAATTTCATGAGGAGAAAGCCATGAAGTTGTCGCTTGAGAGGGAGCTACACTTGCATGCAGATGAGGAGATACTTGTTCCTAAAGATGAGCCTCAGGATGTGGATCAGCCACAAGAGGAGGTTAATGGAGTGGAAGAAACCACTCATGCAACGCCAAACATCAGAGGGCGGAAGCGCACTACAGAAGCTGAGCGATTGAATCTTGATGCAGTGCAAAATGTAGGAGCACCTACATCACAGCACAGATAGAGACAGTCACCTGACCGATTTACTGGATACATGACTCTGATGAGAAAGTGTATCGTGACAGAACCATCTTCTTTCGAGGAAGCTGTGGAGGATCCCGCATGGGTAGATGCCATGGTGGAAGAGTATGATTCGATTGTCAGAAACAGTGCATGGGAGATTGTCCCAAGGTCGGAAGGGAAATCAGTGGTAGGTTCGAGATGGATCTACAAAGTGAAGCGAGCTGTTGACGGGAGCGTCGAGAAGTACAAGGCAAGATTTGTTGCCCGGGGCTTCTCACAGATCGAGGGGATTGACTATGAAGAAACCTTTGCACCTGTCGCAAGGTATTCTTCCATATGGACCATCCTTGCTCTCTCAGTGCAGATGGGTTGGCACATTCATCAGTTGGATGTGAAGACTACGTTCCTCAACGGAGTCATTAAGGAGGAGGTGTACATTGAGCAGCCTAAAGGATTTGAAATCTTCAGCAACGAGTCGCATGTGTGCAGGCTCAAAAGAGCGTTGTATAGGTTGAGACAAGCACCTCGTGCTTGGTACACACGAATAGACAGTTATTTCACTGGACTTGGTTTCGCCAAGAGTGAGGTGGATCCGAACCTATACCAGGTTGTGGTGGAGGGTAAGCTTTTGATCATTGTGCTTTATGTAGATGATTTAATACTAACAGGTGATGAACTGTTGATACACTCATGCAAGGCAGATCTTGCAAAGGAGTTTGAGATGAAGGACTTGGGCCTCTTTCATTATTTCCTGGGTTTGGAAATTTGGCAGCGGAAGGGTGGACTGTTTGTGTCTCAAGGCAAGTATGCCCGAGAGATATTGGAGAAGTTTCACATGCAAGGCTGCAAGCCTATTGACACTCCTCTTCCTGGTGGTTGGAGGAAGGAGGATGCTACGTCGGCAGAGGTAGTGGATGCCACTGTTTATCGATAGTTGGTTGGTTTGCTCATGTATTTAGTCAATACACGGCCGGACATATGCTATTCTGTGAACTAGCATTCACAAGTGATGGTGAAGCCTACCAAGATGTTTTGGAAGGCAGGCAAGCATGTCCTAAGGTATCTCAGGGGCACAACTGGGTATGGATTGTGGTACAAACAGTCGGATGAGGTGAAGCTGCATGGCTTCAAGGATGCAGATTGGGCAGGAAGCCCAACGGACAGAAAGAGCACATCTGGAGGGATTTTTAGTATCGGATCTACAACAGTTTCTTGGTACAGCAGGAAACAAAGATCCGTGGCACTCAGTTCAGCGGAGGCCGAGTACATGGCAGCAAGTTTGGCTGCATGCGAGGCTATATGGATGAGGAAGATCCTGGTCGGGTTGTTCGGTTCACACTTAGGTCCTATTGTGATATATTGTGATAATCAGAGTTGCATTAAACTCTCAGTTAATCCATTATTTCATGATAGATCTAAACATATTGACATCCGGTACCATCATATCAGAGATTGTGTGCAGCGAAAGATCATGTTGCTTTCTTACATTCCTACGGAGGATCAGGATGCAGATATTCTGACGAAGGCGCTCACCAGGAGCAAATTCGAATACCATAGAGATAGGATCGGGGTGGCAGATAATCCCTATCTTGTTGAGAGGGAGTGTTGAGATTCAACAAGATGATGAGCTTAGTGAAAAGAGTCGCCTTCACTAAGTGGGCCCGCAAGGCTATTTTTGGCACAAGTCTATTTTTAGACATGTCGATCATATTCTATCAGTTGCAGGATGTTATTTGTGGATGGTTGGTCAAGTTGGAAAAATATATGGACTTCTATTTTTAGACATATTGGGTGGAATATATTTTTATATTCCAGTCTAAAAATAGATATGTCGAATATTATTAGCTCTTAATAATATTTGGAGTCCAAACATTATCTTATTCTCTTGAAGCACTTCAGTTAAGTGCACAGATGTGGCACAACAGCTGACGGAAGGAACTACACTATTCCTGAGGGTTTACTAGAGCTAATGCATGGAGACTTCAGTTAGAACTCATGTGACAGAGTTTGGTGGAGTTATAGAAGTAGTTGGTGGAGTTATATTTAGTTTAACTCAGTTAGACTTAGTTGAGCTAGTTGTATCTAGTCTAACTAATTGATACACTAGTGAGAGTGGTGTGAATTAATTAGTTAATTAATTCACTAAATAATAACTCATTAATCAATTGAAGAATACATTAGTTAACTACAGTGCATGGTAGTTTCAGTGGAGACCAATGGAGAGGTAGGTGAAAGAGCAAGTGTGACTATCAGTTGTGACTATAATGATGCATTGATTTGCATCCAACACTCAGTGGAGATGCCAATGAGGATTGCGCAGTGCAAGCTTGGTGAATTTGAGTTCATTCAGAGCCATTCTTTAGCAGGGATTGCGCAGTAGAGGCAGGCTAGGAGGTGGCAAAGATCAGTGCATGGATTTGCAAGATCGGGCCTGATTAGTGTGTAGCGATTGTATTGTACTGAGAGCTTGATATGATCAACTTTGTATGAGGATTGTTACATGATCTCTATGACATATATTATATACAGATAGTTGGGCTTTTCAGCTTCAGGCTTTCCTGTTAAACAACTGTGTTAATGTGTGTGAATTTTTATTGTTTCATGTGTGCATTGCTATCTTGATTTTATTTCCGCAAATGATCAATGTTGGAATAGATTATGTATTTTGCATGAAGTTAAATAGTGTGAGATCAGGAGAATCTTGGATATATAACACATAAGTTATATAATTTCTACATTTTATGTTATGAGTCTTAGGGATTGGTTTGGGAAAGAGGAAATTTAATGAATATTGGTGCATGAGTAAGCGCAACGGAATTTTAGAATATGATAGTCAGTTGGACTGGTTGCATCCATTGTGGTGAATGGATGGTAGAAATACAATCATGAGAAAGGTAATCAGGTAAGGTAAAGTAAATGGATCTGAGATATCAGATACCTTGGCTATGTTGGGAACTGTTTTTCTCAATATTGTGCATGTTGTGCATGGATAAAGGAATTTCTCTCAACCTAAACCTTATGATATTTGGTAATCATGTTGTAATTATGATGATGTCTATATATGTATATATACATGTATGTATGTATTTATGTCATTGATTTACAGGGTCATCATGGATATTGATAGTTTTATTTTGATGGTTTATATGTATGTATGTATGTATGCATGACGTTGTCTGATAGGATCATGATTGTTCTATGCCAATGATTATATATATGTAGGTATGTGTGTATTTATGTCACTATACGACAAGGTTTTCAAGGATCGTTCTTATGGAGGAATGATTTCTTATGCAGGTGAATGGCATGAAGAGGTTCCTGGCTATAAGGAATCAAGTGGCAGAGTAACTCTAACAGATCTACGAGACCAATATCATGTGGACATGAATTAATATTATATGCTTTTGCTATGCATATGTTTATGTTATGGACAGGTAACGCTTAGGGGTACATCAACGAAGTGAAAGTAGTGTGATATGTGACATGCTAGGATAAGCATGGATAATGGAAAGACACTAGAATCAAGGTTTTTTGTGGGGTCGGTGTGTGGTCTATGGATGTACAATGCAATTGTTGTGTATACGTTGTGCATGTTGTATATTCATCAATTGTACCTATGGTGACGTGTAATTTTTCATATGTAGTATTGTGTACATATGATGTTGTATGCATGTTGTATATATGATGTTGCATATGCAATTCCAGGTATAGATGGTGCTATATACATGTTGGATATGTAGTGTTGTGTGCATGTTGGATATGCGGTGTTGTGTACATGTGGTGCTATGTACATGTTGAATATGCAGTGCTATGTACATATGGTATTATGTGTGATGTACATATGGTGCTATGTGCATTTGGTGTTGTGAGCATGATTGTACACAAGGTGTTGTGTGCAGGCAGTGTTGTGTACATGTCGTGCATGTGGTGTTGTGTACATATGGTGTCGTGTACATGCCATGCATGTGGTGTTGTGTACATGTGGTATTGTATACACATTATACAAGTGGTGCAGTGTACATTTGGCGTTGTGTACACGTTGTGCAGGCGATGTCGTGTACACGTGATGCAATGCACACGTTGTGCAGGTAGTGCGTGTATAGGTGGTACTATGTACATGTTGTGAATATGTTACTAGTATACATGTGGTATTGTGGTGCATGTCATATATGCTATGTTACAGGAATGTGGTGCTAGATATGTGCATGGTGAAGTCATGGTATTGTGACACATATTCGTTATGTTGTACTTTACATATGTATATGTATTGTGTTGTATTGTACACTGGGTGTAGGTGTATTGTGTTGTGTTGTACTGTGTTTTGTTGTACACCATGTGTAGGTGTGTGCGTTATGTTGTGTGCCAGATGTGGGAGTATGCATTTTATCGTGTTGTACGCCTTGTGTGGATGTATGTATGTGATTTACATTGCGTGTATGTGTATGTGAGTGAAGAGAAGCAAGGGCATTGGGTGCTTGTCGGGTGTGGAAACCAATCCGGTGTGTGTACAGGAAGAGGAAAGGCAAAATTACAAACCAATGAAGGATAAGTATCGGTGTTTTACTTCATACTTATTATGCATGAGATATATGATTCTGACTTATTATGGTTACATGTGATTTATGATTATGTTTTATGGTGATTTTATGCGATTCATGATTTTAATTTATGATGGTTGTGTTTGAGCTAATTGGACGTGATATGTTTATACATGATGATTTGATCAAACATCTAGTTTGACTTGTGTGACAGGAAGTGAACACAATTGCAAGTGTACCTTGTTGACGAGCTACCAATAAGGTATGGTTTATGTTTATTTCAATTTGTTTTAAGTATAATGGAATTATCTGCTTGGCATAAGAATGCATGAACATGCCCGGTTGGGTGGTTGAAACTAACTACAAGAATTAGCAGCAACGACAACAGGAATTGGAACATGCAACAATATGTTGGTAAAGCACTTCAGGAGCAGGGCTATTGTGGGACACTGGTACCCAATTGCGTCCATTGATTTCCATGAGCATGCTATGACCGATATGATGGTTTTGAGGCAGGTATATGCCTTGGTTTTTATATTTTCTGATGCAAGGAAGCCTTTCCAAGGGATGGACTGCCCGAGATGGGGGTGCCAGCAGAACTTGGGTCAGTGACTGCATAGAAGGGGGTGACCAAATTGCCTGAGGGACTGTGTAGTAGAGAAGGGAAGGCCAAGGATGGATTTGTTTTGGTTATTAGCATTTCGATATGGGATCAAATGCACATTGGCAGTGTGCTTTGGAACAATGAGCCGATAATTTTTCACTGAGAGGGCAATAGTGCAAGATTGTAGCGCTGGACATTGGATGCAACTTTGACTTTGGTAGTGGATTCTGGACTTCCTAGAAAGGAGGTGAACCCTAGTATTACTTTGAGGGTGGAGGTGTGAGCCTATGGATTCCCTTATTTCTGATACAGGAATCACGTCCTTCTATTTGTTGGTTGAGAAAATGTGTATATATGTATATGTGTATATTATTGTAAATATTGTATCGAGTTGGTTTATAAAGATCCACACACAGTATGGTTATTTTTTGGTTGAAGCAAATGTACATGAGTATATATGTGGTTGTTATTATGAATACCATAATGAGTTGTGTTATAAAGCTCTAGTACATAGTATGGTTGCTGTGATGGTTTTTGCTCTTGAGCAGGTTATTCATTATAAATACTGCAGCAACCTGTGTTATAAATATCCATGGCAACATGTTTTGTTTTTAGCAGTTTGTTGGTTTGTAGGTGTCATTGAGGATGGTGTTCCCCCAAGGGGGGGGGGTTCTATAACAACCCTGGTAAAAACATTCATGTAAAAAATATATAAGACCACAGTGATGGGACAGGTATTCCAAGCTGAATGGTGGGTAAAACATCCTAGCGGGTATTCATTTCGGTTAATATGGCTAAGGAAATTGGCAAAGGAAAAGGCTTTGGAAAAGGCATGAGACATTAATTGGCATTTTATTTATGAAAATAAAGGAAATTAGGAGAAAAGGAAGGTGAAAGGTCGCAGGTTGCATGTGAGGAGGAAATTGAAGGAAAATAATTGAAAATGAAGAAAATAAAGGCCTCATCTATAAAAAGGCTTCTAAGGATCAGTTGGAAACCTTTTTGTCAGTTCAGTTTTGGAGCTCTCATTATTCTCTCTCTCTCTCTCACACACTCACACACACACACACACACACTCACTCTTGGACACTTGGAGTTTTTGGAGCACTTTGGCATTTGAGCAAGAAAGGCAAGAATGCCGGAAAAAGGAGGAGCAGGAGTCAAGCAGCGACAACATGATTCTTGGTAGGTATCAGTTTGCACGTGTATTTTCCTTGCTAAATTTGGCATGCATGGTATTGCATGTGGTTCTTTGTTGTCTTGGCATGGGTTTTGCCAGGTGTGACAATGTTTTCATCCTAGCCTTGCAAATTTCGTATAGCCTTGATGAGATAGGTTCTCATACTTCGGTTGAGCTAGATGGTCGGATTGGATTCGAAGTTGAGTGGGGTGGATCTCCTAAATGACAAACACATGGCCTAGTGGTCCCTGAACCGGAATTTTGATCACGGTAAAGCCATTGGCCTAGTAACCCCTGAGCCATATTGTGGGTTGCGGTAAAGCGAGGTTGTGTGCCTCGGTGGGCCTAGGAATCCTTGTCAGTGAATGGCAGGATATGCGGTAAAGCTAAGAGGTGGATTTTTCTCTGTTGGACCTAGTAGTCCCGGGATGGGATGTACGGTAAAGCCTGGAGATATGGTCTCGATATAGGTTCTAGTGACCCCTGGATCGGACTATGGGTTACAGTAAAGCCTGAGAGACTAGGAGGCACTCAAATTCCTCACAGTGTTAGCAAAGAACTCCGGTAGCATTCATGCTTGTTTGGTTCTTTTTTCGGTTGGTTATGAGTCCCAAATTCATGCTTGGAATATGGCACGGGGGTGATTGGCTGAAGTATATTTGGCTCAACCAATCTATGGTCGGGTGGAATGCATAAGTCCCATATCTAGTTGGTTTACAGATAATATTGAAGAGCTCATTTCTCCGGTATTTGATATGCAAATATACTAGTTTGCGTATGGATTTAATTGTTATTGTGTCCATTGTATTTATGTTATTAATATGTTGTTTATGAGCATGTATTCGATTAGTGATGAAATATGGCTTTATTTTTTTTTTTTCCTTAAATGATTATCCCATGTATCTATGGTAAAATTATATATGATAGTTTATGATCTAAGGGAGCAATGCTTCTTAGCCATTCTCAGATAAGGAAGAGACCCCTTTGTTTAAATATGTTGTTTATACCTGTAGATGCTATGTTTATGACATGTTTGACGAAATGCCTGTCATGGTTGGGTAGGGTCGGATGAGTTCTGGTTGATGTGATTACTTCTATATGTTTGTTTTAATGTTATTTACCCTCTCCTGAAGTTACAATAAGTTTTGGGCAGTGACCTGGGCTCAGGGGCTGAAAATGTGGCACAAATCTCGAAGTTGGGCACAAAAATTGATTGTTTAGGCCTTAGCCGCTACCTTGCCAAGGCTAGCCTGCGGCTATAGGGTCTATAGCCTCTCCCTTTCCCTTACAAGCCCACGAATAAGCCTCAAAGGGGGTAAAAATCAGTCCCCCCTCAGGGAACAGAGCCCTGGAAGGTTGGGTTACCTCCTGGGGATGTCAGTGATGCATTGTAAGGTGTGTTTTTGGTGTTTCCGTCGATTCCACTTCGTTAAGGTCATCTACGAGGTTGAATCTCATATTAGTAGGCTCTCGTCACATGTTTATGCCATTTGGCCGGTTACTTGGGTAGATGTGGGAAGAGGGTGTTACAATTGCAATAATATTGCAAAATAAACATTTGTTTTACAAACTTAAACATTATAAGTTGCATTGGTCAATGTTAAACTAATAGTGATTAACAAACAAATCGATTACTAAGAGGAAAACAAATTGATTACTAACATGGACTAATAATTGATCATATTAGCAAGGGTAAAAGTATTTATCATATATTAAGAAGTGTAAATGTGTTCTAGATTAAGAAAGTAATAGTTATTGGAAATTATTTCTTCTTTTTATTATTATTATTATTTTTTTTTTCATTTAGTGAATTAAAAAGTTTAGTTGAGAGAATTTTAGCTGGTTAAAAAAATTAAAATTATTTCTTATTTTTAGGTTTTCCAAGTTTATATTGTAAAGTAGATAATATCATCTATATTTGATCACAATTAATTAGAATATATAAGTGAATTTATTAGTATAGATAAAAATATTTATTTTAATTTTGGATTTACAAGTGGTGAGAGGGATCAAAGATTTTAAGATGTAATTCTTTTTTTAAGTGCAAAACTTGAAAATAGTTATGCACCTTGAGAGATTTTATTATTCTCACCACTTGGTGGATCTGAAGTTAACATAATTTCATACTAGTTTTTAATAATATTATTTATATTTATATAAATTTCACAACTATATATATATATTATTATTATTTTTAGTTTTTAGTAGTTTGTTTGTTTGTTTATTTATTTATTTATTTATTTTTTAACAATGTTGGGTGCTAGTTTCTATTTCAAAAAAGAAAAGGAGAAATTTCCTTGTTACATGCAAGAGTTTATGAGGAGCAACAAAGAAGGCAGCTACAACAAAATGCTACACCTTCTTTGTGTCTATTGTTCAGAAAATACTGAAATACAGATAATGAGTAGATTCGAACAAACTGAGAAATAAGAAAAGCAAACTTAAAAGCCATGTTAAGGAGAGAAGATGATATATCAGTTGATGCTTATTGGGCGCCCGGTCGAAGCATCCGTGTTGTCCTCAGTGCCAACATTTTTCACATTGTTGGAGATGGAGCTTGGAGCTTAGCGTTTCTCAAGGATATATTTGAGGATTTGGACTGATTCTTCCGCATGGGCACACTAGTTGGAGAGTTCATTGAACTGTTGCTGAAGAGAGGTAACCCTGTGCAGGGAAAATTTCACATATGCTTGCTGCTTTTCGTCAAGGATTTTTTGGTGGGAGTGAATTGTTACACTAAAAGGACAACCAATCCTAAATGACTTGTATCTTTGTCATTCATATGCACACCCAATTTTTTTCTGATCAATGATAATTTTAGTATTGAACCTGGTCATCCAAAAGTCTATTTTTCCATATTAAGTATTAACTTAGCAGTAACAGTATACTTGAGGACAGGTCAGATTTGTCAATGTTGTCCTCTCACTACTTAAATTGAAGAAATATTAGGATGTTACCCAAATACACCACCATTAAATGAAAGCAGTAAAAGGTCGCAAGATGTCATCTACCAACTTAATACAAGGTGAATTCATTAACCCAAAACCAACCATTTCGAATGTCATCCTTAGACTTAGCGCTCATACATCATAGGTTTACTGGTACCTAGTGATAGCCGCACTTCGTCAATTTTTTTGCTGAAATATTTGGTTCTCTCTGTCGTCTAGTCAGTCGATTCATGATTGGATTCCTTATTCGACAACATCTTGTTCGCCGTTTCGATAGTCAATACAGAGTCTCCATGTCCCATCCTTCTTCTGTACCAACACGATCGGGCTCCCACAGGGCGATGAACTTGGTCTGATGTGACCTTTCTGCAACAGCTCCTGAATCTGTCTTTTGATTTCATCATTCTCCATAACAGAGCGCCGATAGATTGGTCCATTGGGTAGCGGCGCACCTGGGGTCAGATCAATCGGGTGCTTGACCTGACAGTGTAGAGGAACCCCTATGGGTGAGGTGAATATGTCCTTGTATTCCTCCACGACTTTGCCCATATACTACTGTCATGCAAGGGAGCCATGTTTGGAGGTTGCAGCCAAAATATTATTCTTTCCCTATGGGAAAATTGTAATGAAAATTAATTTCCTGGTTTGGGAAATAAGTTTACTGCATTTCTTTGCAGTAATCAAAGAGATGGCAGAAGGTGGTACTACCTCTAGTATCATGTACACCTCATTTACCAAAGCAATAATAACAGAACGAGGCCTAGACTCATACACAACATGTCTCTTCCACAAGTATGGTTCACCTAATAATAAATCAGAAACTTCAAGAGGAGCAACATCACATATTACCTCATCTATGAAGGCTCAAACCCATGGGCGGCACAGTTAAGTCGATGAGATATTTTCCTTGGTGAAGCCACCAACAGTATACCTCTGGAGGTGTGTTATGGCTAGAGGTCAGAGTCGCTAACAACCCCAGGAAATGAGGTTCTTTTGGCTTCCGGGAGCATCGTATGTTAATGAATTAAAAAAGGGGAGAACCTTCACCCACATCTCAAATGGAATTGGTAATACCCTCCTATGTGATCCCGGGCTCATCCTTCCGGAGCTTGGTGGTGGTGGGCATAGGTGGTATCTAGGTTCCAGATCAAACTAGGTTCCAGATCAATGATCTTCTTCCCTTTTTCATTTCTGACCCATTTTTTGACCAAAATCATACGGAATTTCTTTGATGTTCATTTCTGCCACCAAATGATCAAGCTAATAGACACTCACTTGTGTGTTGTGTAGGGAGTGTAGTTTTTATGAAACTAATAATTACTTCCACAAGTCCTCTTTTTGGTTTTCAGGTGTTTTTTCGTTTTTTCTTTCAAAGCAAGTTGTCTTGAGTCACCCTCGCCTTTGGTTTTTTCCCTATTCTTGCGGTTCAGCAATATCATTCTTTAAATTGGCAGTATCCAAAGTCTCGCTATTCTCGCTAAATTACTAACTTCGGGTGGCATATCAATATGTATGCCATAGTAATGCTGGCAACCTATTTTCCGTATCGTATTTGGCGCAACATTGTTAATGTAGCACCAATGTTTGAATATCATACCATCTTTGCATCATATGGAACAAATTTGTCACCATGCACATACCCTTTGTTGTTTCAACGTGGTCCATTGATGTACTTGTCTCAGTTCCCCTGGAGGTAACATTATTCTTTATGTCGTTCTCTTCGAATGAATTTGCTAAAGGTTGAAAAAGTGAGGGTTCATCCCCGTTTGTAGAAGCTTCATCAAAATTGACATAAAGGTTGAGGAGCTAGTTGTACCTTTTTCACCGAATCATGGACTGAAAAATACCCTTCCAGCAAATTCAACCATCTATCTATAGCATCTGCATTTATCTAGCCTTCAAATACACGAATGTAGAATTTGACTTGTGCCTTGAAGGGAGTGGCACCTCGAGAGTGAATGTTGAATGAAGATGTGTCGTTTGTTGGCATCCGCCGCAGGATCTGATCAAAGTTGTTTATCATTTCATTACTTTGTCACTTGAGGGATTCTTTGAGAAATATTTGGATAGGATATCCTACTCTGTACTCTTTATTTTCGCCCACCATGGGAGTTCATCAGGGTTTTATAAGTTGATCTTGTAAGGGTTCAACCAATTCGAGCCCTAACTCCTTACCCTAACCTCATTGGGGACATGTAAAGAAAAAAACAAAGAGATAAAACCACTCTGATACCATTGATCTGAATTTAATAAGGAATGAAATAGAATAAAGATATAATCACAAATATAGAGATGAGACAGAAATAATATTTCATTTCATTAATATCAAATACTGAAAATTCTTACAGACAGAATTGAAATCAACTAGCTCTGGTGATGGTAACTTATCTCTGAGAAGAGATGTGGCAGCTACATGCCTCTAAACTGTGTTAAAAAGAGGCTTAAGGGCCTTTTTATTATTGAACAATAATAGAAAACCCTAAATAACAAAAACCCTAGCCCGAGGAGATGTAACACCAAGAGTTTATGAGCCCCATTGGGGTTAGTTAGGCAGCCAACTTCTCGAGGTCGTAACTTGGTCATGTTATCTCCGTTTGGCGAGTATGATACCTCGTTGGAAAAATATCTTTGAGGACTACAGGTTTTCAAGCAATCCTCCACCTTTAACTATGAGACTATAGTAGACCTCAAAAAATGTCGTTTAGGGTGTCAAAAATTCTTTGGAAGTTTAGGACCCGAAAATTGCTAAAAATAGTAAATAAGAAAACTGATGAAACTGTTTAGGTGGAATAGGTGGGTGGCCACCAATATATACCTATATCATAAGGTGTGGCCTTGATCTAAGTGTATTTGAAGAGGAATATCAATGGCACATTGACAATGGATTATCTCATCACATATCTAGACGTAAGGATAAATTTATATCTCTCAAGAAAAACAAGAGTGGTAATATTATTATTAGAAATGGTTCATCTGTAAAGGTACTAGGAATGGGTAATGTTAAGAATATAGAAGCAAATAATGTATTATTGGTTGAAGTGATTGAGAAAAAAATTCTAAGTGTAGGCCAAATAGCTAATAAATGAAATGTAATTATATTTACATCAACTGGATGCAAGATTATAGAAGAAGATACTGGAGAAGTCATAACAAAAGGATTCTGAAATTCAAATAAATTATATGTACTAAAGAAAAATACATGAAAAAATAGGAGGTATAAATACTCTTTTTCATATTCAAATTAAAAGAAAATGGCCCACTGTAGTCTATTATATCTGATGCTAAGAACTACAGATACATATATGGAGCAATCAAGTCCACAAGATTTGTGGTGCATGATCTCAAGGGGAGCCCTACATTGATGATGATTTCATGTGTTGTTATTTTTTGTGATGATTTATGCCAATAATGTTGCATCTATGATGTATAGGATAATATATGATAGATTCATGGGGAGCATCACTCATGTTTCCAACAAAAAATTGTTGGAATTATGGTTTTGATATTGATTTATTGCAGATATGAAGTCTGGGTATGTTGTTTTGTGAAGTGTATGTGAGTTATGCATTGATGGTGAAGGATTCACACAGGTTCAAAGGGAGCTTCTCTTATGCTTCCAATAGTTCATTATTGGTTCACTATGATTATCATGAGCACATCTATTGTATGGTTATTGATGTTTTTCGGAACATTGCTTACTAGATGTTGTTTTCATTTTGTTATGGTTAATATTGACATATTGTTGTTGATCAATCTTCTTTCACTTCTTATTGATGATTGGAATCTTTCCTTCCATGCTATTGGGATTGTTGTTGTCTTTGTCATTGTTGATTGACATGTTGATATGTGGACTTTATATGCTACATCATTATTGATGATCGATGGTTACTAATGATGTTCTAAATGGCTTATGTATTGCACTCTATTTGATGATGGACAAGCTTATTTGATTATTGGTTAATATACTTCTTCAAAAATGTCGATGATCAATGCATTAGGGGAATTTTGAGGTCTAAAATGGACCTGCTAAGAAAAATGTACAACCAAAATAAAATTTTGTAAGAACCAATAGGACTCAATATGATGATGTCAACCATGGGGGATGATTCACCATTTTCGGAGTAAAAAGGTAAAAATAATAATAAAATAATAAAATAGTAAAACTACTTTTTCAACTTGTATTTTCAACTTATCTCCCTAAGGTTTTACTCAAATTTCAAGTGGAAGTACTTGTTGGATGCGGAATTTAATTCCTCATCCAAGGATTACCCACGTTGCATACTTTTGATGGACCTTACTATACGAAAAATGAGAAATACATCAAAAAACGTGATTGGAATCACATGTTTCATCTATTTCACTTTTTTCATGTATCATGGCCCATAGAAATTATGGAACATGGGTACTCCTTGGGTGAGGAATCAAATTCTACATCCAACGAGTGTTTCCGCTCAAAATTTGAGGAAACCCATAGGGAGATAAGTTTAAAATATGAGTTGAAAATTTAGTTTTTCTTTTTTCCCCTCTAAAATTTGATGATGTAATATAATCTTGTTTTATTATTTCCACTATTATTTTATAATTTCCTTAGGATGCCCATTTTAGACCTCAAAACTCCCCTAATGTAATATCATATGCTACTATTGATGAATGTCATAATAATGATGAGGTGAAAAAGTAAGAATGGTCTTTTGATACTAGTTGGAGGCATGCACCTTTGGTCATGTTGCTTTGGGAGATTAATGTAAAACTAATTATATAGTCATTTGTAAAGTATTTTACTCTTATTTCATATCACTACAGAGTCCAGTATATGCTCAGGGGGAGCATGGTTTTGAGCCCCTTGTTTCACATCAGCATATTAGAGTTGTATTTTCGAAGCATTGCAGGAAGAGCTCTTCTCTTGGTTCACATCAACCCTTTGCACTTGATGTCAAAAGGGAGAGAGACTTGGTGTTTTGTAAAAGGTTTCCATCAAGTCCAAAGTGGGAGATTTTTGGAATTATGGTTCTGGTGTTTTCCTTGATGGAAATATAAACTGATCTCTACCCTATTATATCTTGAAGTTTGGTGCTTTCATGGATTATATGGATTGATGTGCTTGGAAAAAAAATTCCTAATGAAGGATTGATGTGTTAGGATAAACTTGGATGTTTGTATACATGATTTTATTATATGTTGATGTGTCTGTATGCATACATGGAGGATCAATCTGGTGATTTTTTTAGATGTTGATGTCATTATATGTTTATTTGATGATCAGCGGTGCAATACTAATGTGATGTGCCAGTATACTCATATGGAGGATTATTTTTCATATCTATAGTAGTGAATTATCATGTAAATGATTGATGATATTGCAAAGTAGGAGGTATAAGCATGACAGAGTTCTGGACCAAGAGAGGAGCTTTGTCCTACCCTAAGCCCCAGTTGCACAGAGGGAAGCTTAGCATTGTAGCCAAAAGGCTCAAGCCACACGGAAGAAGGCTTCTGAGGGAAACTAGAACCATTTCAGATGAAAATTTTCTTCATTATGGGTGTGGCTAGGCCTATAGGTGAAGAAAAATGAAAATATCATTTGTGTGTGGGATATATTGAATTGGTCAACAAATACAGTGGTTTGTTTTGCCTATGTTATTCCAAAAAAAATTGTTTTGGTCTGAGGTATTAAGGAGATTAGATTTCTATATAAATGAGGTTGATCAATAGCATTTAATTGTGGAAAAAAAATGATTTTCTTATAGATTTCTTTGAACATGAGAACACCAGAGGACGAGAAGACTCCAATCTAATGAATTTGTTTGTTGCATGGTATAAGGATCTCAGATCTGAAGGAATGGGGCTATGACCTGATTGTTTGTTGTTGATTGCATATGTGTGGACATTTAATCTTTGAAGATCTGATCTAATGATGTTTATTGCGCCCGATCTAATGCATAGAAAAAATGTAAATAACCTTGATGTTAATTGCATAAACAACGGTTTGATCTTGATGATTTGGTTTTGATTGCTCCTATGTACTAGTATGCATTGGTTGTAATTGATGATGATAGAGGTTGTTGTGATTGTTAGTGATGTTTGAGAGATCAATATTTTATGTAGAGATTAGCTTGACACATTTTCTTGTCAAAGATTTGTAACAAAGGGCAGTGATCTATATGGACAAGTACATTTATTTAGCTTGCAGAAATTGGATGGCTTGACTAACCTTATGCAATGTATTGTCTTGAGATCCTAAGGTAGACATTTTTTATGCAGGGATTTGATTTGGTATTGTTACAGAAGACATATTACAAATAATTGTTTGTCTCTTGATTATATATACATAATTTGTGACAATGTAGGGGTCAATGAGTATGGTCAAATGGAAGCTTGAATGAGTATCATAATTGAGTTCTTTGATTGAATTTTGTTGAAAATGCAACAAGATGATGGAGCTTAGTGAAAAGAAGTCGCCTTCACTAAGTGGGCCCGTAGGCTATTTTTGACGCAAAGTCTATTTTTAGACATATGGATCATGGTCTATGAGTTGCAGGATGCTATTTATGGATGATTGGTCATGTTGGTAAAAATAGATGGACCTCTATTTTTAGATATTGGGCGGAATCTATTTTTAGACTGCCGGGCTAAACATAGAACAGTCAAATATTATTAACCCTTAATAATATTTAGACTATAAACATTATCTTATCCTCTTAGAGCACTTCAGTTTGATGCTTGGATGTGGCACATGCAGCTGACAGAAGGAAATACGCTTTTCCTATGGGTTATTTGAGCTATTGCATGGTTGACTTCAGTTAGAACTCATGTGGCAGAGTTTGGTGGAGTTGATGAGACAGTTGGTGGAGTTGTGTTCGGTTTAACTTAGTTGAACTAGTTGTATTTAGTATAAATGATAAATACACTAGTGATGAGTGGTGTGAATTAATTATTAATTAATTCACTAATTATTAACTCATAAATCAACTAAAGAATACATCAGTTAACTGCAATGCATGGACAGTTCAGTGGAGACCGGTGTTAGAGGTGGGTGCAAGGGTGAGTGTGGCTATCAGTTGTGACCATACTTGTGCATGAGATTTGCACACACATTGATTGAGATTTCCAATGAGGATTGCGCAGTACAAGCTAGATGGATTCGAACTTGGATCTCATCATTATTCATCTTGGATTGCGCAGTAGAGGCAGGCAGACTTGTGGAGGAGATTTGAACCTGTGACTTGTTCATCTTCCGTGCTAGTTTGTGTGTAGCATGTGAGATAGTGCAGAGAGTTGTGAGAGCTTTGTGCTATGTATTGTTACATGTTCTCTATCATTATAATATACAAATAGTTGGGGGTTTTCAGCTATATGCTTTCCCCATTACATACTGTGTTATATGTGTGCTTGACTATGTTTTAATGTGCGCATGCGACTGCTTCTATTTCCGCATATTGATGATCAATTGTAGAAGAGGTTATGTATTATGCATGAAGCTTAAATAGTGTGTAATCAGGATAATCTCGGTGAATAATTCAGCTATTATTCAAATTTCTACAATTTTTTTTTAGAGATTTTTGTTGCTTGATTGTCGAAGAGATATATGCTTAGATGCATGTTATGGATTCTATTAGCAAAATTATGTGAATTCCATGACTATTTTGTTGAAATTTGTAACTAGGTATAGTCTTCATAATATGTTATATATTCTTGATTTCATGTATTTCATGTAAAAGAGAAATCAAAATTATTTTTATTATTTTATAGCATGGGTTTCATGCTCAAAGTCACTTTTTTTATGTCTAAGCATCGATTGTGTGCTTCTAGGATTTTTCATAGAGTCAAAGAGTCAAAAGAGTCATTGTCATATGTAATAGACCATATTGGGCATTTTGTATCGAGTCAAAAGAATTTATTTGAGTCAAAATTGTGTCAAAAATATTTCCAAGACCAACTCAACCTATAGAGAAGAAGTCAACCCCATAAAGGGAATTTTTTCCCCCTTAGAAGCCTATATATAAGAAGATACTTAACCTCAATTAGGAGACCATCGAGCAAGTTCATTAAAGCACATCTACAAGACTATAAAGGGAAAACAAAGAATAGGAGAACTCAAAAATTAAAGTTTGATTTCTATTTTTTGAGTTACATTCTCCCACGTGTGAAGGAATTACGATACATTTTGTTCTTATAACACTGAATTGCATATCTGTTGAAAGAAGCCGAAATTTGGATCTGAAAGCCATCGTTACCTTGAAAAAGGGATCAAGTCTAGCTAAGGAAGAAAAAGAGCTTATTCATCCCAATCACCCACACATGAAAAGTTTCAAAAGTTGCTAAAGAAGTTGTTGGGGGTCAAAGTTACAGAATATTATGGAAGTCGAAGTTACAGAAAGTTGTTGGGGTCGAAGTTGTATAATTTTCTAGAAGTATAAGTTGCAGAAGTTATCATAAGGTAACTTGGAATTTCTTAAGGTTTTCTTGGCCTTGGAGGGGTCTCAGACTTGGGTCTCAAGGTCTTGGAATTCTTCATTTGAAGATTCTATAAGAAGACAAGAATTTCTTGTGGGTTTTCCTCTCTAGGAGAGGTTTTGGCCTTGGCTAGCAACATACATCTTGTGTCCATTTGTACTATTGATCTTCATGTTTTCGTAGATTTTTTATGATAATAACACTATAACAATCAAGATAATAAGAAATAAATTATAAGGACATCAATTTAAAGTAAAAGAACATCACAAGAAGTTATCAAGTTTAGATAAATCACACCTAATCTAGTTGCCCTAGATTTCTTAACATGGTATCATAGCTAAGGTGACAAGGAAAGGCATATGGAATATCACTCAATTCAAATAAGATACATAAGGGTAGAATATAAGAGTAAGAGCATCAAGGAGAACAAGCCATCACTTAAGAAAGAATCTATCATGTTTAAGGAAGAACATTTGGAATAAGAAAAGAATACCTCAAGGACCCTACCTCGATCATAAAGAAAGAAGGACTATACACATTTGAACCATTCTAGGAAGGCCTCCACATTGTACATAATAATCCAAAGGAATTAAGCATAGAAATTCATCATCATCAAAGGAATAAAAAGTGATCTCCCTCACATTGAAGAAAAGAGCACATCTCAAGAATCTTTGAAGGAAGAAGAACATCTCTCCTTATCTTAAAAAAAGAGGCATTTTCATTTTGAAGAAGGAATATCATCCCTCATTATAAAATATCACTAAGGAGGGATCTAGTGGAAGACAACATCATCAATAAGGAATCTTCATTTATCAAGAAAGTTGTTAAACACACACATGGTGTATGAGAAAGATAACACACACAACAAGAGACTCAACACACAATGAAGGATAAGCGTGTAGCTTTCTTATTTTCCATTATAAAAAGATGTACATTTATAGTACAATGGTGTGACTCTTGGTTTCACATTCCAAGGTCACTTGGACTACCTTGTGACTTTTCGCATTACACACCTACCCATGGAGGATTAGGTGTTCCAACATTCCCCCCCTTAATCCGAAGGGGTATGTGTGAGTCCAAGAAGAGAGTTGTAATAAAAATCTGCAAAGTATACATGGCAGCACTTGGGCTAAATCAACTCTCTGAAATGTTGGTAAAAAGAGGTGGTTTAAGGATGACGAAAAACACTAGAACGCAATACATGTTGCAGTTCCCGGAACTCTTCCAAAACTGGCAAGAAACTAAAAGCTTCTGCTAGAGGAATTGTCCCTCATAAAAAATGGAGACCTTCAACCTAAAATAAGGGAGGTCTACAACCTATGATGGGTTAAGGATGATCAACAACACTGGAATGCTTTAAGAATTTCCTGGAACTCAACCGAAGCTGGTAAGAAGCTGAAGGCTTCTGCTAGAGGAAGTGTCCCTCATATATGAAAGGTAGACCTTCAACCTAAAAGAAGGGAGGTCTACAACTTGTGATGGTTTAAGGTTGTCCACCAACCAAAGATTATGGTTTAAGGTTGTCCACCAACCGAAGGCATGCTCATGGGCATCCGTGTCTCTGGCTACATCTCTGAATCTAGAATGACGAATTGTGGCTCAAGCTCGCTTGAACTGTTGTGTCTCTGGCTATAACTCTGAACATGGAATGAGAGATTGTGGCTCAGGCTCGCTTGATCTGACGTCGAAGCTTATACATGACCACCATTTCCCCCCCTGTCAGGAACAAGGTGAGATGATGGCGAAAACTCAACTGCAAGTTTGCTCAATATTCTAGAACATGTTTTGACATGCGACTTAAACATTTTCTTGGCTGCTGATGCCCATTTCCAAGAATCAATCCATCCAAGATGAATACTTGTTCTTGCAAGAGGCTTGTTTCTGAAGCATCTGTCTGAAGAATGGTTGTGCCGACAACAATGCTTGCATGGGTGAAGATCAAAACAGTGATCTTTCATATGGCCAAATCGATCACAGTTTTGGCATTTTACAATCTGCTATTGTTGTTGTGGAAGCGGAGCAGGATCTAGAACAACTGCAGGTGAACTGTCATACAGGAATCCGACACTCTGAAATATGATGGGCTTGGTGTATTCTAGAATATGAAAGGACACATCCTTGTCATATCCAAGACCAGTTCAGTTCTTGTTGTGGACAAGCTCTTCCCAAGGTCTGATGATGGACTTGAGAAGTGCAAGTTGAACTGCTGCATCTGAATGTAAATATGTGCTAGTACAAGGAACTGAATGTGAATCAACTGCAACTTTACTGACTTGCTACTGATGGGAGTCTTTCACAATCTTCTGAACAGAAACAGGTTCAGAATGGTGACTCTTTTGCTTAAGTTCATCTTGCTGAAGCTGAGATTCCAACTGCAAAAACTCAATCTTTTCTTGTGCATCTTGCAAACAACTTTGAATGTTACAAAGAGCATTCTTGCTCATTTTTATCATATCATCAACATTGGAATGAATGAGGTTATTCAACAACTCTAATGCCTCATTGATTTTAGCCATTTTTCAAAAACTTAGGCTCAAAAAAATGAAAGGGTGTCGCTTCAACCGAAAATGCACTTGTTTACAATCTGATTCAACTTCCTTTTAAAAATTACAAATGACTCCAAGGAATTCTCAAAGTACAAAATCTTCTCCTCAAATGATGGAGGACAATCAACAATTTTTTCAACTCAAATACTGCTTGCAACTATGAATGAAGAAGCAATACAATGTCAGCTCAATACAATATTTCTGCAAAATATTTTTGTAAATATGCAACAAAAATACTTGTGCAAGAGGCCTTTAAGGTAGCTGATTTTTCTTCTTCAAAAGAGTTGTTTTACACCAATAACAACTCGTCTTCACATGTAAATCTCTTGCAGAAAATCACCCTTCTATCAATGCCACAAATCACAATGCAAATTTCATTTTTCTCTATGTATTCAGTCCATCTACTTCATATGCCATTTCCTCTTCCTCTCTCTCTGTTTTTTTTTTTTTTTTTTTTTTTAATATAAAAAAAGGGGGGGCCAAATTTTAAAAAGCTTGAAAAGAAATTTTATAACAGAAAATATGTAGGAAGGTGGAAAAAAAAAATTAATTTGAAAAATCAAAAAAAAAAAATTAGAAGAGGGAACGCAGAATGGTGGGAGGGGGGATTTTTTAACTATATAAATAAAAGGTCGAATTTAAAAAATTGGGATTGCGTGGAGGGAAGGCGATCGGTGGTATGGGTGTAAGGGGGTTTGCTAGTGCGTAGGTAGAGGCAAGCGTAGTGTAGGGGGCGGGGGCGAGTGTTCGAGAGGGCATAGAGCTGAGGGGGTGGGACAGTTTGGAGGGAGTCGAGGGGTGAGGGGTGAGTTGTGTGTGAATGCGAGGGGGCCAGGGTAGCAGGGCTAGGGAGCAAGAAGGAATGGGAGTGCGGATAGTCGAGAGGAGAGGGGGCAGCGTGTGGAGTCGAGAGGGGTCAAGTGCGAGTGGTGTGGGATGAGAGGCTGGGGAGAGATGCGAGTGTGGGCCGAGGGTGAGATGGAGCGTAGGGTGTGCTATGAGGGGGTTGGGATATGGGATATGGTTTGAGGACCATATGGTCGAGGAGGGGAGCAGGTGAGGTCGAGAGGAGGGCGTTGCAGTGAGTGCAGTGGGTAGGCGCAGGTAGCAGCTGTAAGGGTGGGGGGTCGAAAGGCCATTGAGTGAGGGGAGGGATCGGGGTAGGCCACGAGGGGGATGGGTAGGGTAGGACGGAGTGATAAGAGGTTGGGTTAGCGGTACAGGATGCAGAGGGGTATGGGTCCAGCCGTGGAGCGTTGCAGGGTTAGGGGGAGCACCGTGGAGTGCGGGTAGTAGCCATGAGGGCCGTGGAGTAGAGGGGTTGAGTGTTGTTAAGGGTGTGTCACGTAGGATGCAAGGGGAGAGCCGAGGGTAGGGATGCAGGGGGGAGTAGCGTAGGGGCGAATGGGGAATGCAGAGGCCCGAGAGCTTGAGAGGGAGCTTAGATTTTATTTTTTTTTCATTTTTATAAAAATTACAGTAGAGAGTAGGAAATCTGAGATATTAAAACAGCAGTAGAGGACAGTCCAGAAATGCAATAAACTTAGAATTTGAAGGTAATTGCAGAATTTTTTCAGAAATGGCAGAATTTTCAAGAGGTTTTAGCAGTAAAAACCCAGAAAATTCTTCAGAAACCCAAGCAGCCCTCCAAAATGCAGAATTTAATGGGCAGAAATTGCGAGAAAAAATTGCAAAATTTTAATGAGCAGTTAGAAAACCTATAGTGCCAAGATGCACAATGTTTCTTTTCTCCAAAACAATTTCTGAATGCTGCCAAGGATTTTGAATGCTGTTCTTCTCAAAACAAATTCCTGAATGTTGCAAAAAGCTTGATGAATGCGGCAAAAAGACTGTTGCAGAAAAACTCTGAGTGCTGCAAAAATTATCAGAATTTTTGCAGATATGCACAGGCCATAAACAAAAATGGCTCACTCAATTTTGAGTTGGTTATGAACGTATCAGCTCTGATACCATGTTAAACACACACATGGTGTATGAGAAAGATAACACACACAACAAGAGACTCAACACACAATGAAGGATAAGCATGTAGCTTTCTTATTTTCCATTATACAAAGATGTACATTTATAGTACAATGGTGTGACTCTTGGTTTCACATTCCAAGGTCACTTGGACTACATTGTGACTTTTCGCATTCTACACCTACCCATGGAAGATTAACTGTTCCAACAAAAGTACATTATATTCATGTACCAATATACAAAGAAAATGACTACTTTTTATGAGGAGAACAATAAACTTGTTGGGACATCAAACTACCTTGAATGGAATAAGAGAATAGATTTGATTCTCATATAAAATGAAGTTTTTTATTGTGTCAAGGGATCAATCACAAAGCCTACTCAAGAACAATATCAAGCATTATAAAAATATATGAAAGGAGAAATAAGGGCTCAGATAATCCTATTGAATCTATCAAGGATTCTCTCATTCCATTTGTAGCAAAATTGAATACATCAAAAGAGATCTGTGACAAATTGGTAGATTTATACTTTGTAAGTACAACTATGGAAATAATATCCCTAAGAACTAAATTATACAAAATGAAATTATCAAAGGAAGAATGGGTAGCTTCATATCTCATGAAGATATCTCAAATTAGAGATAAACTACAAGAGCTAGGAGAAACAATGTCATATCCAGACATGACCACTTGTGTACTCAATGGACTACCAGATTAATGGGGAAACTTTGTATCAAGCATCAATGGAAAGAAGGAAGCTACACCATTTGGTTATTTATGGGCATTATGTAAGATTGAAGAAACTAGATTAAATGAAAAGAATGGTGTTGGATCAAATGTGAAAACACACACATTTATAGTTATGACAAGGAAGAAAGGAAAATTTGGAAAATTTGAGCCTCGAATGTGTAGGTTTTAGCCCTGTACATAAATTATCTACAAAAAAATTCTTAAAACATAAATTAAATAATGGCAAGAGCATAAAATATAAAACAAATATACACAAATATTTTCCCCTGGATCCCAAAACATGTACTACTAGATTTATTTTTCATTATATTCCTTTCAACGTTAAAATACATATATATACATGTGGAAGCATTCATAAACCCCAATCCAATAACCTTGTATCAGAACATAACTGTAGTTCCCTTGAACTGATTTAAAAAATACCATGGATAGAAAACCATCATGCCCAAAACCATGTGCAAAACCCATGCAAAAAATGATACGTAGGTCCACCCACCTAATATAGGGTCCACGCACACCCAACATTCTCAACAATATAGCACACACCCAACTTTCTCCGACTTGTTGTTTTCTTTTCCACACAGGGGGTCACAGGAGATCTTAGTCATTGGTCCAGCCCTGCAATGCCCATTATTTCTCTACACCAATAAAACTTTCCTGTGATCATAGAATTCGTCAATGCATCTGCAACATTCTTCAAAGTGTCCACCTTTACCAACAACACCTTGTTGTCCTCAACCATATCCCTCACAAATTGATAATGAACATCAATATGCTTTGTCTTTGAATGATAAGAAGGGTTCTTTTCCAAGAAAATTGTGCGTTGGCTATCATAGTCTATCCTTATAGCTCGTTGTACAAACCCCATACTTGAACACAATCACTGCAACCAAACTACTTCCTTTATTGCATGATTTTTTTTCCATGTATTCAACCTCTGTAGTTGAAAGAGCCACCATAGACTATATTTTTCTCATCCAACTACCTGCTCCTCCAAATAGGTTAAACACATACCTAATTGTATATCTTCTTTGATCTAGATCTCCAACCCAGTTTGCATCAACAAAGCCACAGATGTCCAAAACTTTGTCCAATCCTGGTCTTCCTTGGTAGCACAGACCAAATCACTAGTGCCACGCAAATATCTGAAAACCCGCTTCATTGTTGTCCAATTCTCCTTCCCTGTTTTTAGCATAAACCTACACAATATTTCCATTGCATGTGCAATTTTTGTTCTAGTACAGACCATTGCATACATCAAGCTACCCACTACACTTGCATATGGAACGTGGGACATGTCCTCTTCCTCTTCTTGTGTCTTGGGACACTATTTAGTAGATAAATTTACACCTGCAAGAATATGAACCTTCATCAGTTTACTATCATGCATATTGAACCTCTACAATATTGTCTTGACATACTTCCTATGGTTTAACTAGAGCTTCCTCTTTGCCCGATCTCATTTAATTTCAATGCCCAAAATATAGTTTGCAGCACCAATATCCTTCATGTCGAATTTGGAGGAAAATTGGGTCTTCAAATCCTGGATAATTTCTTTGTAATTTCCAACTAGAAACTACCCACTACACTTGCATATGGAACATGGGACAAGTCCTCTTCCTCTTCTTGTGCCTTGGGAAACTTTTTAGCAGATAACTTTAGACCTACAGGAATATGAACCTTCATCCGTTTACTATCATGCATATTTAACCTCTGCAATATTGTCTCGACATACTTCCTAAGGTTTAAATAGAGCTTCCTCTTTGCCCGATCTCATTTAATTTCCATGCCCAAAATATAGTTTTCAGCACCAAGATCCTTCATGTTGAATTTGGAGGACAATTGGGTCTTCAAATCCTCGATAATTTCTTTGTCACTTCCAACCAACAACATATCATCCACATACAAGACCAAATAAATAACACAATCACCAATTAATTTCAAATACACACAGTGATCCGCTTTTCTTCTAGTGAAGCCAAGTCCTCATATATATGTATCAAAATTATGATACCACATCCTTGGTGATTGTTTTAGCCCATAACGAGACTTTTTTAATTTGCATACTAGTTCTTTCTTACCCTTTACCGCAAAGTCGTCAGGTTGCTTCATGTAGATTTCTTCTTCCATATCCCCATGAAGAAACGATGTCTTCACATCCATCTGTTCTACCTCAAAATAAAATGCAGTAGCAACATATAAATGTAATCTAATAGAAGCTACTTGGGCAATAGGAGAAAATATCACCAAAATCAATTCTCGACACCTAGGAATAACCTTTTTACTACCAACTAAGATTTGTATTTCTCCACCTTGACTTCTGCATTCATCTTCTTCTTAAACACCCATTTGCTTCCAATGGATTTCCTTCCATCTAGAAACTCCATCAGATACCAAGCTTCATTTTTTAGCAAGGATTCCATTTCATCAACCATGGCCTCCTTCCATATTTTTCCATCCTCTAAATACACTACCTCCCTGACAGTTATGGGATCAGCGTAAATGATAGATAAAGAAAAATTTGAACAAAAAGTAGATGGATTATACCTGTATGGTTGCCTTCTTTCTAGAACTTATCTTATCAAATCTAGATTTTGTGGCTATTCCTCTTTTGAATCTTGTTCTATTGTAGAGTCTGATTCTTCCTCCTTTATCTTCTGAGGTTCCTTTGGTAGGACTTCATGTTTAATAACATATTTCACCTCTCTAAAAACCACATCTCTATTGTACACAGCCTTCCTTGTTTATGGGTTCCAAAGCTTATAACCTTTTAAACCATCCTTATACCCAATAAAGATGCACCTTTCATATTTACTATCTAACTTGGTTCTTTTCTCCTTTGGAACATGTACATATGCATCATAGCAAAATACCCTCAAATGTGAAAGAGAGGTTTTCTTACTAGTCCATACCTCATGTGGAGTCTTATCCTCCAACACTTATGAAGCTGATATGTTAACCAGGTCACATGTAGTCTCCACTAGCTTTGCCCATAATTCTTGTCCTAACTCGGTACCATTGAGCATGTTGCTTTCCTTTTCCATCAATGTCCTATTCATTCTTTCTAAAAAAAAATTTGCTGAGGAGTGTATGGAGTAGTCTTCTATCATGTTATACCACATTTCTTACAAAACTCTTCAAATTCCTTCTTGCAGAATTCTCCACCATTATTTGTCCTCGACACCTTTATCTTCTTCTCTATCTAGTTTTCCACCAAAGCCTTAAATTCTTTAAATCTGTCAAAGTTTTCAGATTTATTCCTAAGGCAATATATCCATGTATTCCTTCAAAAATAATCTACAAATGACACATAATACACATACTTACCCAATGATGGAACCAACACAGGTCCAAACACATCATATGCACAAGCTCTAATATCCCTTTCGCCCTCTTAGTACCAAAGGAGAAACTCACCTGATTCTACTTCTCATATACACAATGTTCACAAAAATCGAAATATAGAGAGAAATTAGACATACCTTCTACCATAACATTACCATGAATCATTTGAATGCCATTCTCTCCAATATGTCCAAGCCTTTGATGCCAAAAAATGGTCTTTTCTCCAAAGACCACAAGTTTTTTAGCTCCACTTTTAGGAACCACAAAACGGTTGCAACCATTAATATCATTGTTACCCAGAAGCTTGTACAGATTTCTAATCCAAACTCCCTGCATCAATACCAGCTCTCCCTGAACCATCTTGCAGGTATCATCCTTGAACACTCTTTCTACACCCGCATCATCCATATTTCTTAAGAAATATAATTTATGGTCAATGCAAGAATATTTATAACACTAGGAAGTGTGCTAATCCTTCCACCTTGCAACTTAATCTTGAGTTTTCCATGTCTGACGATTATAGCCTTCCTATCATCCCCTAAGAACATATCACCACCATCACATTTCTCATACTCGTAGAACCACTCCCTATGGGGATTCAAGTGAAAGGATGCACCTGAGTCAATCAACCATGCCTCATGATCTACATGTGTACTGGAAGGAGAAGCCAAGTACACATCCCCACCTTCATCTAAGGTGGTTTTCGCCTCTGGAGAAGGAGCATCATTAGATCCCTTTCCTTTCTTAGAAGCTTTATATCTACAACCCTTTTTGAAGTGTCCTTCCTTTCCGCATCTCCAGTACACCTTTACAGGTTTTCATGGATATTTTGATCTCCCTCTAGATTTAGATCTCCCACTCAAGGACTTATTTGTTTCCTGTTTTGGGACCATCCTCTTACAAACAAGGCATCTCCACTTTGGCCCTCCATATTTTTTCGTCTCATTTACTCCGACAGAAAGGATGATACAATTTCATCAAACGTCAAGGTAGTTGTATTGCTACCTATTGCAACAACCAGACTATCCCACTAATCTAGTAGATAACACAACAAACTAATGCACTTATATTCATATGAAATTTTAATATCAACAAATAAAAACTGGCTTATCACAGTATTAAAGGCGTTCATATGCTTTTTCACCGAGTCTTTATCCTTCATCCTCATATTATACAACTTTTTTCGTAGGAACATTTTTCCTACCAAAGACTTAGATTGGTACAAATTCCCTAACTTTTCCCACAAATCCTTCACCATAGTTTCCCGAGATACATGCAACAATACTAGGTCTGAGATACACAATTTTATTGTGCCCTTTGCTTTCTGATCCAACTTCGCCTAGTCTTCATATGACATTGTCATTAGTTTAGTACTCAGATCTATCGTGATCCACTGATCTTTATCCACCAATAGATCCTCCATATTGAGAATCCACAACTCAAGACTCTAACCATTAAATTTCTTGATCTTTGTCTTTCCATTGCTTGCCATCTTCTCTCACTGCAAGAATTGATCCCGCATATCTCCCACTGAACATGGTCTACCATAGGCCCGAGCAAAAACCCCTTAGCAGCAAAGGCGTCCCCTTGAAGTAAAAACAACTTTGATACAAAATATATGTTTTAACCTTGTACATAAATTATCTGCAAATGAATTCTTAAAAAGAAAATAAACAATGGCAAGAGCATAAAACATAGAACAAATATACACAAAGATTTTCCCTTGGATCCCAAAATCGATACTACCAAATTGTTTTTTCATTATGTTCCTTTCAGTGTTACAATACATATATATACATGTTCAATCATTCATAAACCCCAATCCATTAACCCTATATTATAACATAATCATAGTTCCTGTGACCGTATCTACAAAATTCCATGGATAGAAAACCATCATGCCCAAAACCATGTGCAAAACCCATGCACAAAACCATAGGTAGGTTCGCCCAACTAATATAGGGTCCGAAAAAATATTTCTTGGGGCATTTTCTTGGACCTTGTGTAGGAGGGATACCTACAAAACTCCTGATAAGTGTGGTTTCCGCCCCCACACATGTGACTATAAAACACACCCAATAGAAAGAAATTTCAAACGAAAGTTGACATGTCTAAGATTCAGTGTTTTGAATGTAATGAATATGGGCACTACAAGATGAATTTTCCTAAGCATAATAAGGAAATCAAGAAAAGGAATGAAAGAAGTGAAGCCCATGTGATCGAAGAAGTAGAAGAATAAGGAGAGAATAAATATAAGAAGGAAGATGTGAAAAACCTCTACTATTAAAGGTCTCTTGTATTTTAAAGACAACAGTGATGGTAGGAAGAATTACAATTACGATAGGATGCATTGTAGAAGTGATTGAAATGGCATTACTAGAAGCATAGAAGGATAGTAGAAGTAGCAGTTTGCATGATTGAAGAAATTCATCTAGCAAGATAGAAAGATAAGAGATCATCACACCTCATCGTCACTAGAAAGAAGCATTTTAAAAATAAGGATCATCAAATATTCTCCATTAGAATATTTTTTGGAAATTTTTACCTCTACTTTGAAGAAGCAAGTACTACATAGATAGTCTGCATTCCACCTCATGTGGAATCCATTGTTTAGAAGGATGAAGGCATGGTGACAAAGAAGTGTAGCATGACAATTTAGTTGAAGCATTTTAATCTTCAAGCAAGGAAAAGGAAGTTTTAGAAGGAAGTACAAATGATCACATGAAGGAAGAGGTATGTATCTATTTGATAATTTTTAATATATAGATACAAGTCATGGCATCACTTAATTGTAGATAGAATGGTTAGAATGCTCTATCTCATGAGCATGATTGAAGAAGAAGGAACTCTTACTTATAAATGAAACATAAAGGCATAAATATAATATTCTTAAAAAATTATACATGATGATATGATAGAATCAACATTATATAATGACCTCATGAAGAATATGAAGTGGTTGGAAACAATTGGTCCTATGTAGAAGGAGCTATTTATAGAGATCCTGAAAAAATAGTACAAAGAATATTTTGTGAAGATATATATACAACTACTTAGATAATATTATTAATCAACATATGATAACAATTATAAGGATTAGCTATGGCATCTCCATGAAAAAGCTATGAAGACTCTGATAATTATAGTGAAGAAGGAGAACCTTGATAATAAATGCCTTGGAGATGGATTCATATAGACAAGGAAATTGATGTTTCAGAAGCAGATGATTTGGAAAAGGACCATCATAAAGAGGTAATTCCATTTTTATGTTCACTTTTGATTTTTGAAAGAAATCATTTGGTTGGATTGGAACAGCTACCGACAGAAGGTTGTACAAATACACCTACAACTAGAACACACAAAATTGGATGAATGATACTGAAATAAATATTACTTGGAAGAGATAGTGCTATGAAGGAAAACCAAATAATTACAAAGAAGGTCACTTTCTGATGATAAGAAGGATGACATGACTATTGGTTTACCATTATATTTCATTGAATGGAATTGATGATAAATATGGTCGAAGCCCTACGAAGAAGTTATGGAAGAAGATGGCTCCATGATGAATAAGTTGAAGTATATCCATGACATGATGATGCAGAAAGAGAATCCCTACAAGCAGTTGATAGTACCATGATCTCCAAGGAAGAATAAATTTTTTTTGTTGAAAAACAAGTTCCTAGCTAAGAGGGAGCTTGGGTATATTTATTTCTTATAAAGGAATGAGTAGATCCTTCCTAGTTTAGAGGGAGAGATAGGAACATCATTCTTTTCTTCAAATCATGAACAAAGAATGGAGGATTGGGTAAGAATTTGAGACCAATACCAATACTCTTTGAGGATGAGATAGATCATCCAATAAGAAAGATTAGTCGAAGAGGAAATTCCTTATGGATGTGTAAATCCAAGAGGGAAATGGTCTCAAAAGTACATACCTTGTGAACATTTGGATGGGGTATGTGCCTTAAGAGACAATGATGGAGGTGTTTATAAATCATTTTCTCCCCATCATTGTGTTGTAATCTTGTGGAGAGAGAGAGTTGTAGTCAAGGTCTTGCTATATGACAATGTTGGTTGATATGATGAGATGCATGGATATAAGTTGAAAATATAGCTTATGATATGGCTTATCAATCCGGATCTTCTTATGAGAATTATTCAGTATGAGAATTTCCATGTACCATCTATGTATTATGAGTACCTCCCTAGTTAATAGGGAGTGTTGAAATTTGTAGCTAGGTTTGGTCTTCATCATATCTTATGTATTCTTGATTTCATGTATTTGATGTAGAAAAGAAATAAAATTTATTATTATTATCTTATAGCATGGGTTTCATGCTCAAAGTCAATTTGTTTTAGTCTAAGTACCCATTGTGTGATTGTAAGATTTCTCATAGATTTAAGGAGTCAAAAGAGTCATTTTCATATGTAATAGACCCTATTGGTAATTTTGTATCAAGTCAAAAGAATTTATTTGAGTCTAAATTGTGTCAAAAATCCCTTCAAGGCCAAGTTGGCCTGCAAAGAAGAATTTGACCTCATAAAGGGAAAATTTTCCTCCTTAGAAGCCTATATATAAGAATATACTCTACCTCATTTGGGATACCATCAAGAAATTTCATTGAAGCATATTTATAATACCAAAAATGGAAAGCAAAGAAGAGTAGAATTCAAAGAAGAAAAATAGAAGTTTGAAACCTGGTGTCTGAGCTACATTCTCCCACACGTGTGAAGGAATTAGGTCACATTTTTTTGCTACCAGACCGAATTACAAATATTTTGAGAGAAGAAAAAATTTGGAATCTAAATCCATCATTACCTATAAAAAGGGAAAAATTCTAGCAAAGGAAGAAGAATACCTTATTCGGCCCAATCACCCACACATGCGAAGTTGCAAAAGTTGTTGGAGAAGATATCAGGAGTCTGTTGTCGCTGTGGCAATGACCCTCCAAATTTTTTTCCTATGTCAATTTTGGAGCCTACACAAACTTTTGTTTCAAACCTCCTTGTTTCTTCATGTGGTTTGATTTGTTATCTGTGTTTTCTCCTAATGTCCCATCCTCTTAAGTAAATGTTTCTTAACCGTTGTCACTTAACCATTATAAGTGTTTGAGTTAGTAATTTTATGGTTAGGTGAACTCACAATATTTCTAGACTAAGAAAATTTCCTTATTTCCATGCACACACTCACAAAACAAAATAAAAGAATAAAAAGAAAACAAAAAAGAAAGAAAATCACTCACAAAAGCAAAAGAAAACTTTAAGTTGACAAAGACATGCACTTGATTTGATCACATTCCTTCGGGTTGAAGGAGTGTGCCCTCCTTGAGCCCATTCATTCAAGCTAAGAATGTGCGCCCTACTTGGGTGCACTCCTTCATGTCAAAGACATGCTCCCTGTCTAATTGCATGCATGAGACAACTTTTTGCATGAGGGAACACTCTTAGAAAATAGGATCCCCTAACTCCCATTAACTAAACCTTTCATGCAACGACGAGTGGCATTAATTCATGAATAAATTTTTCATGTTAATTTATTTAAATAAACTCAATTAATCGTTCTTTGCATAATTTCATTTGAGTTGAGAACACAACTGGGGAATCAATAAGTTATTCATCAACCAGTGAAACAAGTAAGTTTGCATGCTCAATATTTTTCATGATTTCACTGTCAAATCTTGCTTTTCTTGTTGTCGATCACTTGTTTTGTAGTTTTTTTGCTCTTGCTTTTATTGAATCTTCATCTTGCAAGTGTTAAACCATCATTTCATGCAAGAAAATCTTCACATTATTGAAACATTCCATCTTCCACCATGCATGTGACAGCAGTTATAAATCCTTGCAGATCATTATCCTCCTCATCTGATCATCAAATTCTATTTTTTAAACTTATTCCTAAGCTGCTAACAGGTAGAGCACACTCTTTGAGCTTGAAGCTCCATCATCCTCAAAAATTTCACCCTGTGTCACCAATTTTTCTTCCTGAGCACATGAGCTCATCATGAAGGCACGAAGCCTTTCCCTTCAGCCCTTCAGAGTGCTACGGTGCACTTTATTTAACTGAGATCGCATGAGTGCATCATGAAGGCATGAAGCAACATTCATTTATTCCTTCAGCATACGATAATGTGCCCTCCTTTTCCTTAGGTGCATAGGTGCATTGTGAAGACCTGAAGCTTTGTTTCTCTCATCCTTTGTCCCTTCAAATTGTGACTGTGTGCCCTCCTTGTCTCCTTGAGCACACAGGCACATAGGGAAGACCTGAAGGCCCATTTTTCTCCCCCTTTGACCCTTCAGGATGTGACAATAATCTCTTGTTGGTTTTTCTTCCTTTCTTGAGTGCATGAGCTCACTACGAAGCCCCAAATGACCATGCATGTCCCTTTCGTGCTTTGAAAGTGTGCCCTCCAAGTTTGCATGTATATTTTCTCTTGGATGCAAGTTATTTTAGGTCATCGTTCACAATTTGTCATGATTTATCATCTATAATGGCTCCTTGAATTTATTTACAAGTATTGTTGCATATTTAGTTTGCTTTAAGATAATACTATCACTATGAGTGTGTTGCCTCAAACAGGTGCTCGTGATACAAGTGTTGCCACTTTTTCATCAGCTGTTGGAGACATGTCGCCTCCAAAAGTGATCTCCAAATAAATTTCAGAAGCAAGCCTTTATGAACCTGTGGAAGTTACAAGCCTCAATGTTCCCATATACGCAAACTCGATGCTTCTTTGATAAAGGCACACATGTCACTTAGATTAAAATATACAACACATTCATGTAAGAGAGGTTTCCTGGGGACTTAGAATATTTTCATCCATATATCAATATCAAGAATTACAGGATGCACAATATCACATGCATATTCTTGGTCATGCCATGTGCAGAAGTAATTGAATGGATCATTACATACATGGATGATTCTCACATTGTGCTACGCAGCAAGAGTGGTGGTGAAATCACCACCTATATTGGTGAAGACATGCAGACGTATTATAATATGTTCAAGCCCACTGAAGATGCCAATGATGACTTTTACACAAGATGGGAAACCTTTGACACTACTAATGTTATAAACACATGGTGTCAAGAGCCAGTGAAGTTCCGCCATCGCTCATCTGTAGTGTATCTAGCAAAGATTCTCAGAGATGTCTATCAGTACCTGATAGCTATGTATTGTCGATTATATGGGCTTAAGAATGTATAGGTGTTCCAAGATGACTAGATATACACACTCAATATATTACTGATCCATGGAAAAATTTTCAATTGGGCGGATATCCTATAATTTGAGTTGCAACATCAGGTGGGAAAGGAAAAAGCATCTTTACAAGTGAGCCAAGCACCAGAATCCTACATGTCTTCATTTCTCTTAGACAAAATTTGTGCATAGTACGCGCTCCTGGGAATGAAGTGGAACTAGACTCCTGAGGAGAAGTTCCCAATTTACTTCCACTGTTGAGTGTTATCCGAATTGAGCTTTGGAGGCGTATATGATAAATTAGTTGAACACTTCTTTGAATTAATATTTCACATGATTTTGAGATCGATCCTCCTTGCATGACCGATCAAGTGAAGGAGTCTCTTCAAGATATCACGAATAGGTTTGCATCTCTAGATGGTACATTCATCAGGTGCTTCAATTTTCATATATCCCCTCACCTTATTCCGCTATATGTAACTAACAAAGTGGTCATGCAAGAAGTTTCAAATCAACTGGAAAAGGGATTATCATGAATTCTTTACAGGAGGAAGAAATCCCCTTGGCCTATATTTCCATTGAGGATCAGTTGTATGAATTAAAGAGTCACAAGGATATGAAAACAACGATACAGGAGTTTGATCACCTACACTTCACCACCAATTACTTCTATGCATATGATCCCAAGCGAGTTGGCAGGAAGCATTGCCAAAATATTGGTCATAATATATGGTATTCATCAATCTCTAAAACCAGAAATGAAATGATAAATAATTGATACAATGCCAGAATGAAAACATATCCACTACTGGAGGCCAGTTCACCCCACGATCCACCAGCTCAATATTTGCAAGAGAAGGAGGAGGGGGAGATAACACATCAATTAAGGAAACTAGCTCCCAAGAAAAGGATCAAATATTCCCTGACAGGTGAGCAGCAAGAAATGGAAATCTAATCCCTTAAGCTCGGGAGCTAGAAAAGTAGAGTAGGAGATAGGAGAAATAGAAGAAGAGGAGAGGAAGCGCCATTAGGATGAGTTGCTTGAAGAGAAACAATAAGAAGAAGAAGAGAGGATGATAGAAGAAGATCCATAGAGATAGTCCCAGGAGGATAAAGAAACATAGAGATTGGAAGTAGAACAGTTGAATCAGGAGCTAGAAGAAGAGCAGTTAGAGGAAGAAGATACCATCCAGCCAATGGAGGAAGAACTAGGTATTCCAGGGGAGCATCCCCTCACAGGTGGTCAACCTCCATTCAGAGAGATGGGGATTACACCTCCACCAGCGAAACGATTCATGGATGTATGCAGTGTAACATTTGATCAACTGAAGTAAAGGATCATACAATAAATGCATAGGTACTTCCCACAGGATCCTCAAAATCCAATCTATGTGTCTACAAAAAGGGTGGTCACTGCCAATGCTAGAATAAATATGAGGGCAGTTATGGTGGAAAATGTTGCATTCGATACAGCGGCACAGGATAACTCAAAGTACTTATTGAGTGAGAAAGCCGAGTTAGGAAGGGAACTTGCTGCAATGAAGAAACTAGTAGAACATCTTGTAGTGGATAATCAGTTGTTGTCATCTCATAACTTCAACGTTGTGGAATGGCAGTCAACCATGAAATAAGAGTTGGGATCAATGGAGGATATTATGGTATGGCTATATCACGAGATTATACTTATACAACATATCATGGCTACTCTTATTGGCATTCAAAAGAATGCACAGGAATTGGTGAAACTCCTGAAGATAGTAAACAGAGTAGTTGACCAAATGTAAGAGTGGGATGCCAAATATTTGGATGCTCCACAACATTTGGAAAGGAAAGACAAGGTTTCCGTCAAGATAGACATAGTTCATTTGAGTCTCCACCTACATAATTACTCTCATCTTGGAGCATAGTCAGTTAGTACTATGTCTTCCTACAACCAACTTCATAATGGGTTTGAGTCTCTTACACAAAAGCACGAGATGCCCGCCATCGGATCTCTTAGAGAAATCAGAGGCAGGGAGGTCATATTCTAGGAGATCAGAGAATATATTTAACAAATCAAGTAGGAAATAAAATTAGAAGCCTTGGAGGTAACCAAATACATTATTTAGAAATATGCCTTTGCACTAATCAAAGCACACATGAAACTTTCATGGTTATGGAATAATGTATAGTTAAGCTCCAAGAACATACTAACGAAGGCATTGGAGGTGAATATGCACTAAAAGGGGGACTTTCCAAATCGTATCAAAGACATCGCAAAGGAGTTCAGGGCATGGAACACTTACATCACAAATGAACTCCAAGAAGAAGAAAATCATTTATCCATTTGATAAGTATTTTTCCTTTTAGCAATTTTGTCTTATTAGGCCATTGTCTCATTTGTAAATTGTCTTATGTAATAAATGTTATGTAATGAAGTCCAAGAGAAATATGTGGAATATGAAAAGCCACGCATTATAATGTAATTAGTCATGCTAGAATTTGAACATTCATAGAATTCAAAGATTCATGTGAAGCTTAAAGTTAATTGTGTTTGTTATAAATAACTCCTCATAACTCAAGAAATGGGGGAATTTTGGGAGGCTGAGCCTTGGCTTCTATTTTACAACATAGGATATATATTATTATTTGGAGAAGCAAGTTGTGGTTTTGTGTTCCACTATTGCATATAGTGCTTCATCTATGTAACAATGTACTTGGGATATTATAATTATAACCAGAAGCTTAATGAGTTGACATTCCTTCATACATGTATCATATATGTAGTTGGATTATTTTGGTTATGTTTATGGTATATGTTGCTTTATTCACATACTAAGTTAATGAACTATTTTTTTGCTTAGATATGGCTATCATTGAATGAATTTTGTTATGTTTTAAATGATTGTTGCTTACTATGTGGACTAATTTTAATGTACTCAAAAAGTATTTCTCCTTATTTTTGGGTCACCCTTTAGGATAGTAATATTAATTTTCTAACAGGTAGCTCGTTTCCCTAACTAACCGTGTAAGTATCCCCATACATCTTACATTTGCTGTCTCACAAATCTCACATTCTTGTTGACCCAAAGAGGCGTTGTATCCTCTTATGTCTGATTGTAACCAAGGCATATCCTGGAAAACCATTCCAACGGTTGTCAGACCATATGACTAGATGGGACTCCTACACCAAAATGTGTGAGGTCTAATTGGGACTTCACATCAAGGAGATTTCATTACAATATTGGCGGCATCCATCACTGTCAATAAGGTCGAAGTTTCATAATTTGTTGGAAGTCAAAGTTGCAGAAATTTGATGGGGTTGAAGTTGTATAATTTGCTAGAAGTCGAAGTTGCAACAGTTGCTAGAAGGTTGGAATTCATTGAAGGTTGAATTGGTATTAGAGGGGTCTCAGTCCTGGGTCTAAAGGTCTTGGAATTCATCATTTGAAAATTCTATAAGAAGAGAATAATTTCTTGTGGGTTTTCCTCTCTAGGAGAGGTTTTAGCCCTAGCTAGCAGCCTACATCTTATGTCCATTTGTACTATTGATCTTCATGTTTTGGTAGTGTTTAATGATAATAAAACTATAATAATCAAGATAATAAGAAGTAAAGTATAAGTACATCAAGTTAAAATAAAATAGCATCACAAGTAGTTATCAAGTTTAGAGAAATCACACTTAATCTAGTTGCTCTAGATTTCTCAACATGTCTTGTGTGTGTAAGTGTTATAGTTGACCTAGATTAGCATGTATGATAGAGCTCTTCTCTTGCTTCTTGTAATCAAAAAGTGTTTCTTCCTTTTGAATTATATGTCGTAGAGATCGTATTATTAAGTTTGATCATTTAACACTTATCCTTGACATTCTAGCTAAGTGACAAAAGAATGATGACAATGTGATCTCAAATCCATATATGTTCTTGAATGTTTCCTTGTGCTAAATAAATGAAGAGATCAGTCTCGATTTTTGCAGAAATAAAAGAATTGCTCGTTATGATTTATTTGTGAGGTTGATGTGGTTTTGTTATGACTTGTTGGGACATATATAATTTATATTTGGTGTTGCTTTTTCTCCTTCTCATCGTAATGACACTTTGAGAGAATTGATAAACGCTTGATGAAGGTAGTTATGACAGGGACCACTAATGACTTGTTGATGATATTAAATATTCAGTTTGGGATTTGATATTGGCTTGGTTGAAGTACAAAGTCTTGCAAATTGGCTTGAAAGTTTGTGGACAAGACTATGACTTGCTTGGTGATGTGATTGGTTTGGTCTATGGCTTAATTATGACAGTATTTGGTTTTGTATGGTAAAATTTCAAGTGCATATTGGATTGACTTAATATAGATGAGCAGTATTGGATTGGATGATTTGGTATTGAAAGAGGTGATTTGACTTGGTATGGCATGACCATATTGACAGTAAGAGGGTTTACTTGGCATGTTATTATTCAACGATTGGTTTGCTTAAGTGATTCAGTTGTATTCAGTGATTCAAGTGTATTTAGTGATTTAGTTTATTTAGTGACTTAATGATTCAAATTTCATTGATTCAGTTTATTCAGTTTAGTATTGGTATGAACTTATTGTTGATGTGGGTCCAGTTTGAAAATTGATAAAAGGTGGCCTACACGTTTTGATGATTGATTGAGACAAGGGGATCCAATATGAAAATTTTGAAACGTGGGTGACAAGGTGTTGAGGGTTGTAGCCTTCAGTAAGGGAGTATGAGATTCCTTCGAGTAGGATCCGGTAAAATTGATTGGGGGTTGTAGCTACATTCTAGTAGGAGCTAGAGAACAAGTGGAGGTCGCAGACTCCTACAAGCAGGAGCCTGCATGCTAACAAGAATCTACATCAGTACAATATTGTAAGAAAAAAATTATTTATAATAAAATAATAATACATAACGAAAACAACGATGGTTTCCCCCCGGATTGGGTTTCCACCTAAAACCCTGGTGTCCATATGTGATTCATGTGTTGATGTGCTTTATGGTTTACATGCTTTTGATGTTTCTCATAATTTATTGAATAAGCTCACATCTATAACACAATATTCTACTAATGATATAATGGTCAATATAATTGTGAAATGAAAGAATAAATTAAGTTCAGTTTAATTGGGAATGAAATTTTGTTTAATCTCCCCCCCCCCCCCCCCCTCTTAGTATTTCTAGCACACTTGAGCATTTAGACCCATCCAAGATGCAGCAACGCATCCAAGCCTTTGAGAGTGTAACAAGGAAATGCTTAAGAAAACAATAAGATCCCATATTTCCTAGTGTCAATAAACTAATGGACCCAAGTATGACATTGCCATTGGCAACACACAAGGAGATAGGTGGAAGTGATAGAGTGGTTAACATGACTTAGGTTGATAACATGGCACCTTGATTTGAGGACACCTGGTAGGTGGATTTAACTATTATGGGTGGTTAAAGTGACACATGCTAGTACAAGTGGCATCCATATGGTAGTACAAGTGGCGCCGGATGGCAGTGATGTGGCACAAATAATGATGTGGAACTTTGTGGTCATGGCATATGGTAGGTGGATTCGACATTTTTGGGTGGAAAAGTGGCCCTTATTTGAGTGACATGTGGAAGCAACATGGCAGTGACATGACATGTTAGGTGGAAGAGAGATGACATGGAATATGATGTGGTAGTGACATGGAATATGATCATATCGCATCTTGTGGTTTCCCAGTATCTTATGTTCATTCTTTTTTGTGAGTTTTATTTCGTTGTTCTATGTGTTTCCATGTTTTATCTATTACATGCATAAGCATAACAAAATAATTAAATAATCTAGAAAACTAAGGAAAACATAACCCTCATAATATATATATTGGATTTTTCAAATATATTTTAGTGTTTCTATTATTAAGAACTGTTGAATGGAATATCCATGGCAGTTTATGGATCAACAACACTTACATCCATGATAAATTTTTGATACAAGACCTATGATATTATTGTATAAAGAGCATGTTAGTTTCAAAAAGGACAGTTGTACCAAATTAAGTATGCCAAATAATATTACATATATAAGATAATAAATCGACATGCTCAATCATATATATATATATCACTTCCCATAATTGCTTAAACTCATCTATCAATGGTCAGAGGTAAACAACCATTCTCTTCACTTGTCTTTTACCCAAGACTATAAGAGCCAGGTAATTTGTTCATTTTTCATGGAAACCCACAATGAAATGTTGTTGTTGATCACTACCAGTAGACAAATAAAATAGTTGACATTTTGGGGGGAATATGAGGCAACTACTATGCTTAATCAAAGTCTCTATACTTCATCGTTGAATTTATGGGATCATGTATCCTTTGCATGCTTCATGGTTATTGAACCTATCAGGATTCATATAACTCCCAGTTCATTTCTATGTGAGGCATGCCACCCCATACAACATGACTTATTCTTTGCAATGAAAGATCCTTTGAAAATTTAGAATTGTAGACATACTTCTCCATATATTATGAGGAGTACCATGTCCCTTACCCTTATTTTTTTATTTTTGAAATGTGTGATGCCCATAGTTTGGACATATTTCTTTTTCTACATATGTGTTTATGTATAGACACAATTATTTGGAGATGCATGGTATGAGATATCCTCAACACCAACATTTTGAACATTTTTTTTTCCTCTTCATGGCTATGGGGAAATACATTGTCACTTGAAAGTATATTATCTTCTAGTAACATATAATTTGTGGGCAATTGAAATGCACATTGTCATCAAGCATCCATAAAATCAACCATTTTCAATATTTATTACATGACAATATTTCTTCACAATTTAGGGGACTTAACAGTTATTTACCTCAAAAATGCCAAGAAACATGCATCTGACATACCATAAATTTCTTTCAAGTTGTACAATAAAATTTTTACCCCTAGTTGGGTATACCTTGACTTGTGTTCAAAGAGAGGGGTGGTGGAAGAATATTTTAGGTTTTTGAAGAAGTTATTAGTGATTTCAGTGTCATTCCCTTGTTCATGTTGCTGGAATTCATGTAATAAAATTTTCTCCATGTCATCGGTATTCTATAAGAAATCATGGATTCCAACCTCTATAGTATTACCTTCCTCCCCAACATATTAAGAACTAGTGTTACTATAGAATTTTTGAATATGTGACTCAAGACAGTGGGAATTGAATAGGTGGTTGATTTGACCATGTTTGATATGCTTCTACTCCAATATTTTCTCATTTGATAGAAATCTCTTGATTTGACATCATAGTTGGGTGAAATGGTAGATGGTAGACAAATCACTCATTGTCAAAATATCAATTGTAAATATATTGAGAATTACATTGATAATATCAGTAGCACAATGCATTCGATATGTTCCAACATTATACAAAATATTTATTAGAAGCATAGAAATGTTTTTCCTAGTAATAAACACACAACCAATCACTTTGTAAAGTAAATGTTGAATTAAGCAACACATTTAAATTAGTTCCATTAAAAATCCAATAATGCAATTACTCAATCATACTTTTCTTACACCTTAAGGGGATGTCTAAAGGTAACCCTAATGCAAGGTAGTTTTGACAAATGGTTGGTGGTCCATGAAAATTATATATTTTTAACAACCAATCGCATGGAGATCAACTATATATTCCATGCACAACAATAAATATAGATGCTCCTTTGAAACTTTAGATTTTGCACAATCAAATACTACAAGGGAGTCTTAAAAGAGATCTAATTCACTATGTAGTACCAATGACCTAAGGACCTACTACAAAATGGTGGGGGGGTACTTGAAGAACTTGCAACAATATGAAATGAGCTGGAATATGAAGAATTCACCATTTTTCCCTACATTTTAGCCAAATACCATCATTAATATAAGAATTAATTCTTAAAAAAAAAGTTGTGAAGCATAAAGGAATCTAAATTCAAATAAAATTTCAAATCGATTCTAAAAATCATTGGTGCACTTTATTATTTCCTAATGCAATGATATTTATTCATATATAAAGATCATCAATGCACTATGTAGAAATTATATAACTTATGTGTTATATGTCCAAGATTCTCCTGATCTCACACTATTTTAACTTCATGCAAAATACAGAATCTATTCCACCATTGATCATTTGCGGAAATTAAATCAAGATAGCAATGCACACATGAAACAATAAAAATTCACACATATGAACACAGTTGTTTAACGAAAAAGCCTGAAGCTGAAAACCTTAACTATATGTATATAATATATGTCATAGAGATCATGTAACAATCCTCATACAAAGCTGATCATATCAAGCTCTCAATACAATACAATCGCTACACACTAATCAGGCCCGATCTTGCAAATCCATGCATCGATCTTGTAGAAATTTGAATAATTTGCTGAATTATTCACTGAGATTATCCTGATTACACACTATTTAAGCTTCATGTATAATACATAACCTCTTCTACAATTGATCATCAATATGCGGAAATAGAAACAGTCGCATGCGCACATTAAAACAATAATCAAGCACACATATCAACACAGTATGTAATGGGGAAAGCAATAGCTGAAAACCCCCAACTATCTGTATAATATAATGATAGAGAACATGTAACAATACATAGCACAAAGCTCTCACATCTCTCAGCACTATCTCACATGCTACACACAAACTAGCACGGAAGATGAACAAGTCACAGGTTCAAATCTCCTCCACAAGTCTGCCTGCCTCTACTGCGCAATCCAAGATGAATAATGATGAGATCCAAGTTCGAATCCACCTGGATTGTACTGCACAATCCTCATTGGAAATCTCAATCCATGTGTGTGCAAATCTCATGCACAGCCATAGTCACAACTGATAGTAGACTCACCCTTTCACCCACCTCTAACACTGGTCTCCACTGAACTGTCCATGCATTGCAGTTAACTGATGTTTTCTTTAGTTGATTTATGAGTTAATAATTAGTGAATTAATTAATAATTAATTCACACCACTCATCACTAGTGTATTTTTCAGTTAGACTAAATACAACTAGTTCAACTAAGTTAAACAGAACACAACTCCACCAACTGTCTCATCAACTCCACCAAACTCTGCCACATGAGTTCTAACTGAAGTCAACCATGCAATAGCTCAACTAACCCATAGGAAATTCGAATTTCCTTCTGCCAGCTACATGTGCCACATCTGTAGCTCGAACTGAAGTGCTCCAAGAGGATAAGATAATGTTTATAGTCCAAATATTATTAAGGGTTAATAATATTTGACTGTTCTATTTTTAGCCCGGCAGTCTAAAAATAGAAACCTCCCAATGTCTAAAAATAGAGGTCCATCTATTTTTACCAACTCGACCAATCATCCATAAATAGCATCCTGCAACTCATAGACCATGATCCATATGTCTAAAAATAGACATAGTCTAAAAATAGACTTTGCGCAAAAAATAGCCTGCGGGCCCACTTAGTGAAGGCGACTTCTTTTCACTAAGCTCCATCATCTTGTTGCATTTTCAACACTCCCTCTCAACAAGATATGGATTATCTGCAACCCCTATCCTGCCTCTGTGGTATTCGAATTTGCTCCTGGTGAGCGCCTTCGTTAAGATATCAGCATCCTGATCCTCCGTGGGAATATATGAAAGTAACATGATTCTCCGCTGCACACAATCTCTGATATGATGGTACCTGATGTCGATGTGTTTGGATCTATCATGAAATACTAGATTATCTGAGAGTTTAATGCAACTCTGGTTATCACAATAAATCACAATAGGCTCCAAGTGTGACCTGAACAACCCGACCAGAATCTTCCTCATCCATATAGCCTCGCATGCAGCCAAACTTGTTGCCATATACTCTGCCTCCGCGGAACTGAGTGCCACAGATCTCTGTTTCCTGCTGTACCAGGAAATTGCTGTCGACCCGATACTGAAGATCCCTCCAGATGTGCTCTTTTGGTCCGTTGGGCTCATTGCCCAATCTGCATCCGTGAAGCCACATAGCTTCACCCCATCCTCCTATCTGTACCACAAGCCATATCCCGATGTGCCTCTAAGATAACGCAATACATGCTTGCCTGCCTTCCAGAAGAGCTTGGTAGGCTTAACCATAGCTTTCGAAAGCTGGTTAACAGCATAGCATATATCGGGTCGTGTATTGACCAGATATATAAGCGACCCCACCAACTGTCGAAAGACAGTGGCATCCACTACCTCCGCCGAAGTAGCATCCTCCTTCCTCCAACCTCTAGGAAGAGGAGTATCAACAGGCTTGCAATCATGCATGTTGAACTTCTCCAGTATCTCCCGGGCATACTTACCCTGAGAAACAAACAGTCCACCACTGCGCTACCAGATTTCCAATCCCAGGAAGTAATGAAGGAGGCCCAAGTCCTTCATCTCAAACTCTCTAGCAAGATCCTCCTTGCATGAAAGTATCAATGGCTCATCACTCGTCAAAATCAGATCATCTACATACAGTACAATGATCAGCAACTTCCCCTCCACCACAATCTGGTATAGGTTAGGATCCGCCTCACTCTTGGAGAATCCAAGTCCAATGAAGTATTGTCTATCCGTGTGTACCAAGCATGAGGTGCTTGCTTCAACCCATACAGTGCTCTCTTGAGTCGGCACACATGTGACTCACTGCTGAAGATCTCGAAACCTTCGGGCTGCTCTATTTACACCTCCTCCTCAATGACTCCGTTGAGGAACGCAGTCTTCACATCCATCTGATGGATGTGCCATCCCATCTGCGCTGAGAGAGCTAGGATCGTCCGTATCGAAGAGTACCTTGCGACAGGTGCAAAGGTCTCCTCATAATCGATCCCCTTGATCTGCGAGAAGCCTCGGGCAACAAATCTTTCCTTGTACTTCTCCACACTCCCGTCAGCCACCTACTTCACTTTGTATATCCATCGCGAACCCACCACTGATTTCCCCTCCGGTCGTGGGACAATCTCCCATGCACTGTTTTTGACAATAGAATCGTACTCTTCCACCATGGCATCTACCCATGCGGGGTCCTCCACAGCTTCCTCGAAAGAGGATGGCTCTGTCATGACACATTTGCTCACAAGAGCCATGTATCCAGTGTACCAGTCCGGTGACTGTCTCTATCTACGCTGTGTTGTAGGTGCTCCTACAACCTTCTCTGCATCTTGAGCCAGTCGCTCAGCTTCTGTAGTGCGCTTGCGCCCTCTGATGGTTGGCGCTGCATGAGTGGTCTCTTCCACTCCATGAACTTCTTCTTGTGACTGATCCACATCCGGAAGCTCATCCTTAGGAACTAATAGCTCCTCATCTGCATGCAAGTGTGGCTCCCTCTCAAGAGAACACTTCATGGCTTTCTCCTCCTGAAATTTGATATCTCGTCGCACAACAGTCTTACGACTGTCTGGAAAATACACATGATAGTTGTGGGGCGTATCAGTGTATGCCACAAATATCCCAACCTCTGCGGTCGGCTCTAGCTTCTTCCTGGCATCCTTCGTCACATGAATGTAGACAGGCAAACTAAAGATCCTCAAATGGGAAATATCAGGCCTCTTGCCAGAAAACGCCTCCTCTGGTGTACTCATGCCAAGTATCTTGTGAGGACAACGGTTCTGCACATACACTGCAGTATTGCATGCCTCTGCCCACAAGTGAATGGGTAGGCCTTGATCATGCAACATCGCCCGTGCAGCACCCACGATCGTTCTGTTCTTCCGCTCAGCAACCTCGTTCTGCTATGGGTTATGGGGTGCTATGAGCTCTCTCTGAATTCCTTTTGTGCTGCAAAAGTCCTTGAATTCAGCCGAGATGAATTCACCACCATTGTCGCTCCTAAGAGCCTTCACATGCTTCCCCGATTCCTTCTCAACCAGCGCCTTGAACTCACAGAACTTTGAGTATGTCTCGTTCTTCTTTTGCATGAAGAAGATCCAACACTTCCGAGAGAAATCATCAACAAAGATCACATAGTACTTGTGCTTTGCTGTCGAAGCTACTGAGAAAGGTCCACACATGTATGTGTGAACTCTCTCAAGGATCATCGTGGCGCGACTATCCTTCTCGTGAAAGGTGGCTTTCACAAATTTTCCCAAGGTGCACCCCTTGCACTGATCTGACTGCGCAAGAGTGCCCTTAGGAAGTCCAGTAGAAATCTGTTGCAGTATCTTCAAAGCTCCATGGTGAAGGTGGCCCAATCTCCAGTGCCACAGCTCACCATCATCCTGGCTCACCACTCCTTCCGCCTTGCATGCCATTGCTACGTAGCCATCTACTTGTAACTGATAAAGGTTCTTGACTTGAACCCCTATCTTCCGGGTTTCTCCAGTTGTCTTACTGCGCAGGAAAGCCTTTCCCTCGTTGAAGACAGCATCATACCCCTTGTCTTCCAACATCGCCACAGAGATCAGATTCTTCATCAATCCTGGAACATGCAACACTTCCTTCAATACGAAGGGTTTACCAGACTCCCTCTCAAAGGAAATGGTACCGATACCGGTCGCACTGTATCTACCATCATCGCCCATCTCGATGTGCACTCCAAGATCTTTCTCTTCCAGATCTGAAAACAAATCCCAATATCCGGTCATGTGAAAAGACACACCATTGTCCAAGAACCATACTGATCCCATCACACTTGAGACCAAGCATGCGATCAGTGAAAAATCCAGCTCAAACTGGGAGGCCAATGCCTCTCCCGCTGCAGATCCAACAACCTTCTTATTTTTCTTCTTCTGCGGACAATTTGTGACATAATGTCCGTGTTGGTGACAGTGAAAGCACTTCACCTTGGACATGTCTTGCTTCTTGCCTTTCGCACCAGTCTGAGAAGCTTTCTTGCTCTTCCCCTTCTTTTCTTTGGCAGCCAAAGCGCAATTTTCTCCATCAGATACCTTTGATGAAGATTTGTCCCTGGTAGTCTGCCTTATCTCCTCTTGCATGAGATCCGACCAAAGTCGCTCCCATCCCGGCAACTTCTCCCGACCATTGGCAGAATTCTGATAGGAATGCCAACTCTTTGGAAGACCAAGGAGAGCCAGGTCCACCAAGTCCTCATCATCGACAGTCACCCCCACACTTCCCAGCTCATCCCTGCATTGGGTGAACTTCGTGAGGTACTTCGCGATACTGTCGCCTTTCTCCATCTTAATGTTTCTGAGTTTATCCTTGAGCGCCAACTTCCTCTGGTCGCTCTTGCTCTGGAATAGATCTGTCAACGCTTTCCACATCAATTATGGAGAAGCTTTTCCATGCAGGCTGGATACAATGTGATCCTTCACGCCCTCCAACAGAATCCTTCAACATTTCACCATCTTCTTTTGCCAAGCCTCAACTTGAGCAGCATCAGTAGGCTTTGGGACCTCAACATCTATGAAATCCTTCAGCCCGTTATCATCTAATACCACCTCCATTCTATCCTTCCATGCAACATAATTCGAACTGCCCTCAAGGGCATACTCCAGTCGCAATCCGTTGAAAGACATTTCAACTCTGGCACCAAGAAAACAAACTGCTGCAAAATTCGAATTCCAAGCTCAAAACCCCAATCAGTTGGGCAGTGGTAATAAAAGAGAACAAAGTATTTCTCGTACAGAGATCGACTGTAGGGGCATTTACCTGATATATCACCTTTCAAAGAAAGGATGGATCCGGAGGCTACCTGGCCCGTATACAGACTCTGCCTGAAAAAATAAAATGTAATCACTGTCGTAGATCCGATGATCAATTTTTCTATGATACCATGTAGAAATTTGAATAATTTGCTGAATTATTCTCCGAGATTATCCTGGTTACACACTATTTAAGCTTCATGCATAACACATAACCTCTTCTACAATTGATCATCAATATGCAGAAATAGAAACAGTCGCATGCGCACATAAACACAATAATCAAACACACATATCAACATAGTATGTAACTGGGGAAAGAAATAGCTGAAAACCCCCAACTATCTTTATATTAAAATGATAGAGAAAATGTAACAATACATAGCACAAAGCTCTCACAGCTCTCAGCACTATCTCACATGCTACACACAAACTAGCACGGAAGATGAACAAGTCTCGGGTTCAAATCTCCTCCACAAGTCTGCCTGCCTCTAATGCGCAATCCAAGATGAATAATGGTGAGATCCAAGTTCGAATCCACCTGGCTTCAACTGTGCAATCCTCATTGGCAATCTCAATCCATGTGTGTGCAAATCTCATGCACAGCCATAGTCACAACTGATAGTAGACTCACCCTTTCACTGACCTCTAACACTGGTCTCCACTGAACTGTCCATGCATTGCAGTTAACTGATGTGTTCTTTAGTTGAATTATGAGTTAATAATTAGTGAATTAATTAATAATTAATTCACTCCACTCATAACTAATTGATTAGCTAGTTAAACTAATCTCAACTAGTTCAACTAAAATAAACAGAACACAACTCCACTATCTGTCTCATTAACTCCACCAAACTTCTGCCACTGAAGTCCTAACTGAAGTCAACCATGCATGAGCTCAATACCCCATAAGAAAAGCGTATTTCCTTCTGGCAGTTTCATGTGCCACATTCGTAGCTCAAACTGAAGTGCTCCAAGAGAGTAAACTGTTGTTTAGAGTCCAAATATTATTAAGGGTAAATAATATTTGACTTCCATATTTTTAGGAGAGGCAGTCTAAAAATAGAAAAAAACCGCCCAATGTCTAAAAAGGAGGTCTACTCATTTTACCAACTTGACCAACCAACCAAAAATAGCATCCCGCAACTCATAGACCATGATCCATATGTCTAAAAATAGACATAGTCTAAAAATAGACTTTGCGCCAAAAATAGCCTACGGGCCCACTTAGTGAAGGCGACTTCTTTTCACTAAGCTCCATCATCTTGTTGCATTTTCAACAGACTTTGCCACCTCCTAGCTCGCTCTATCGCTGCACCTCGCCGAAGAATAATTAATTTAACTCGAATTCACCAAGCTTGCACTCTGCAATCCTCTAGCTGTATCTCCATTGAGTGTTGGATGCAATCAATGTATCACTATAGCTCTTACGACCGATAGTCACACTTGCCCTTTCACCTATCTCTCCACTGGTCTCCACTGAAACTGCCATGCACTATAGTTAACTGATGTATTCTTCAGTTGATTAATGAGTTATTTTTTAGTGAATTAATTAACTAATTAATTCACACCACTCTCACTAGTGTATCAATCAGTTAGACTAGATACAACTAGCTCAACTGAGTCTAACTGAGTTAAACTATATACAACTCCACCAACTACTTCTATAACTCCAACAAACTCTGTCACATGAGTTCTAACTGAATTCCTCATGCATTAGCTCCAGTAAACCCTCAGGAATAGCGTAATTCCTTCTGTCAGCTGCTATTCCACATCTGTGCACTTAAGTGCTCCAAGAGAATAAGATAATGTTTAGAGTCCAAATATTATTAAGAGCTAATAATATTCGACATATCTACTTTTAGACTGGAAATCTAAAAATATATTCTGCCCAATATTTCTAAAATAGAAGTCCATATATTTTTCCAACTTGACCAACCATCCAAAAATATCATCCTGCAACTCATAGAATATGATCGACATGTCTAAAAATAGACTTTGCGCCAAAAATAGCCTGCGGGCCCACTTAGTGAAGGTGACTCTTTTCACTAAACTCATAATCTTGTTGAATCTCAACACTCCCTCTCAACAAGATAGGGATTATCTTCCACCCCGATCCTGTCTCTATGGTAATCGAATTTTCTCCTGGTGAGTGCCTTCGTCAGAATATCTGCATCCTGATCCTCCGTAGGAATGTAAGAAAGCAACATCATCTTCCGCTGCACACAATCTCTGATATGATAATACCGGATGTCAATATGTTTAGATCTATCATGAAATACTGGATTAACTGAGAGTTTAATGCAACTCTGATTGCAAATCCGAATAATAAGGTGGACAAAGCTGCATACACTGTAGAGGAAGCAACATGTTTTCCCACATATTCAATTCTTCCCCTTAATG